>JABACO010000001.1:3775507-4355507 GCA_013339895.1 Ephydatia muelleri
TGTATGTGCGTGTGTTATGTGTGTATTTTGTGTGTATGTTGTGTGTGATGTGTGTGCGTGTTATGTGTGCATGTCTGTGTGGGTATTATGCGTGCGTGTCTGTGTGGGTGTACTGTATGTGTGTGTGAGTGTGCATGGGTGTGATGTGTGTGCGTGTTATGTGTGTGTGATGTGTGTGTTATGTGTATGTGATGGGTGTGTGCATTGTGTGATGTGTGTGCATGTTATGTGTGCATGTGTGTGGGTATTATGTGCGTGTGTGTGTGTCTGTGTGTGTTTTGTGTGTATGTTGTGTGTGTGTCTGTGTGTGTTTTGTGTGTATGTTGTGTGTGCGTGTCACTAGTGCACTGGGATTCAATGTGTACAGGAAGTTATGCAATAAACTGAAGAGATGAAGTGACCCAGACAATAAACGTGATGGGTAATATGTGACCAATACAAACAAACACAGTGACCTCACTCCTCCTATCTGAATCTCTGTTGTTAGGGAAAACATCCCCCCAGATGAATCATTAAACACTCACCACATCTGAAAACACTTTCATACAGCCATCATTAACTTGCTGCTCCACCCCCCACCCCCACCCCCCACCCACACCCTTTCCCATTTCTCAACCTCTAGATAGTAATGTGCTTACCAACAATTGTCATACTTATGACCTAACCCATGTTTGTATTCTATTTACAGCCCACTCATTGCCCAAACAGTTTGTACTGCATATCTCATCACTTGTTCGCTTGTTCATCGTGTGTTACCCATAAGAACAATTGCACCGTAAAAGTGACAGTCCTTTTTTCACTAGAACTCTTCCCCCCCACTCCTCCCTCCCCCCTCCCTCCCCTTGCCTTCATTGAACCCTATTCTTATTAATGGAACGCAATGCGTAACAAACACATATGGTGGAACTCAATAAGACATGCTCCAGTGCACAACAAACTATTACCGCGAGTGCATTGCACGACTGTCTCAGTCCAAAGATGCGTTTCTGTTTTTTATCCACAAGTAAGGTGTGTCAAATCTGTATTTGTAGCCCGTCAAAACAGCATTTAGTCTCATGTGATCCTAGACCACCACAAATACGGCTGCTGATATATATTTTTAAGCACATAAACTGTACATTATTGTCTTCGTGCTTATAAATTCATCCAATGATTGGTGGTCTCTCTAAGTGTGGGTTCTGATTTTAATTAATACTTTTATTTTAATATGTGGGAAAAATACCAGACTTTGTGTGTACTCAGTAGCGGGTGTAAGGGAAGGTTAACCCCCTCACCCACACACCAATCTTCCAGAAAATTACTCACACTGTATGGTAGACAATTAGACCATTGTGACTGATTTTCATTTTAAAGAACTCCCCCTCGCATGTCTGCCACTGGTGATTGTTTTGACATTGTGTGAAGTACTGTCAAACCTTTTATGTTGCATTGACCACTGCATGCACATATACACACACTCACATACATACACAGACTGTGCCGCTACACGTACGCAGTGAATGTTTTACATCACCACATACAACACACCTTCGGGTCTTGTGTCTTGTGTTCTGGTGTCTGTTCCTGCACATGTCTCCCCATGTTCAGAGTTCCCACAATACAAATTCGAACCACTCTTACGAATCGACATGTTCCCAAACGATTCAAAGATCAAAATTTGTTCCTCCTTCATACAAACATAACACACACAATACATATGCACACACATAATGCAAATACACACACATACATGCACACATATACACAATACATGCAAAAACATGCACGTACACCCATGCACACACACATGCACACATGCACATGCACACACACACACACCCACACACACACACACACACACACACACACACACACACACACACACACACACACACACACACACACACACACATGAACCTACAGGTACGACCTGCACGAGTGGATACGAACCCTGCACGAGGCGCTCGAAGCATTCAAGGTGAGGCAGACCAAGCCCAAAGAGGAGAAGCGGTCGAGGGCCGGTTCTCAGGGCAGCAACATCGAGAGGCCCACCCCAGCGACGCCCGTTCAGGTCTTTGCCACGCCTCCTAGCCCAATGAAGACAGTAGACAGTGGCACGGGGAGGAGGAAGCCCGTGCGACCAGCCCCTCCCGCCCCCCCCAAGAGAAACGGGACCCAGGCAACCCTGGAACAACCCCCTGCCACTACACAGGGTCAGCAGCAAGACGGCCAGACGGTCACAACTCCGGCAGCGGGCGTGGGAGTAGGGGGTGACTCATCATCGTCCCTGGGGTCTGACAAACCATCGTCAGAGACAGTGGGGGCTGCGGAACCACCATCGGGCAACGAGGACCGTCCGTTGAACCTGAGCAAGGAGGACCGCTTTGGAACGCTTACCAGCATCAGCCAGTACCTCGACTTGGACCTTGACATCACTGAGGACGAGCCCGGTGGTGGTGTTGGTGGTGGAGGGAACAGTGACAGCAAAACTCACAGCCGCTCCGGCTCCCTTGTGATGCTGCACGAGAACTCCGTCTCTCTCCCAGAGTTCCCCCCTCTCCAGGCCGATAGGGACCTGTCCAGTCCAGAGGGTCGGCAGCAGATTTCCCCCGGCTCAGAAGGCCAGGGGGACAACAGCAGTGGTGGCGGTGGTACCGGACCGGATGGGGGATCCCTGGCCGGGGGTGTGGGGAAGGAGAAAGGACACAAGAAGAGGTCGAGCAAGCGAGGTGGGAGCGTCAAAGTGAGGAGTCGCTCTCCTCCAAATCTGCCCCCTCCCCCTCCCCCTCCCCCGTTGTCCGACCCCCTGGATAGAAGGCCCTCCCCCCTGCCAGCGGAAAAGCCCCAGTCTCTGTTGCTGTCCTCCTTCCCCCTCTTCATCAACAACCTCCCCCCTCCACCCCCATTCTACCCACCTTCCCCTACCAAGTGTGTGCCCTCCTCGGATTCCCTTCCTTCTGTACCTGCCTCCTCTTTGCTCGGACGGAAGGGATCGTCCGACCCACCAAGGTGTGGCAATGACCCGTCCAATCAAAAGGACAGCGGCGATCAAGCGACGAGCATGGAGTTCACAGACGTGATGAATACCATCAGTAACATCGAGCAGCAGCTGAACGAACTGGAATGCCAGAGTCCGATCAGACGCAAGGAATCGGCAACATTCCGACCCATCTCTGCCAGTCCCAACGACAACCTGACCAGCCCCGAATTCTCCGACGGCAGCAAGGATTCGGGTTCTCTCCAGCGGCAGGAGGACCTCCAATACGACCATCTCCACGGTAACGACGACGATAACAAACTCCTCTACGACCATCTCAGTAGTGGCAATGGTCTTGGGGAAGGTGGAGGCAATGGCAGCAGCGCGCCATCGCAATGTGTCCAGTTCTCTGCACACAGTACCGATCCATTGTCCTTCCTCAAGTCCAAGACTCCACCCGTTCGGGAAGTGTTCGACGCCAGGCTTCGTTCGTCCGTCGAGGTCTCTTGCAGTGACGAGGAAGAGCTCTTCAACAAGAACGTGAGCCCAAAGAAGGCAGTGAGCAAGCAGATCACAAAGAGGATCTTCTTCCCCGAAGAGACCAGCCTCACCGCCCCTCCTCCCCTCAAAGACCTGACCCCTAAAGTGGAAAACAGGGACTTGCCTCAAAAACCATCAAACAGGAGGAATCAAAAGGTCGTAACCTTCAAGGTGGAGGGGACGGACACGACAGAAACGTCTGGCCCTTCCGAACTCCAGCAGGTCACAACTGCACCCTTTGTGCTGCAAGCTGTGCCCACCACCACCACCGCATCTGGGGTTGTGGAGACGACGGGATCACCCGAGGTGACGGCGGCCAAGATCGCCAACATCAAGAAGATGCTATTCGGGGAGAAAGAATCAGCAGTGACCCAGAGGTACAGGAAGGACAGCGGCACAACGGAGCCCTGCGCTGAAAGACTGCTTGGCGGAGGAGAGAGTCAGAAGGGCGACAGCAACAATAACAGCAATTGCAGCAACTTGTACGAGGTGCCTTGGGAACAGAAACCGGTGGCGAAATACGCGCCCGAATTTCGCAAATACGAGAATGTGCACGTGGGTGTGGCTGAGAGGCAGGTCGGTAGAGGAGTGCTGTGCAGGCCCGTCATGGTCCAAGGTTCCCGAATCAACACCGCTGGCGTAATCGGTGTAGGTGGGGATGGGGACCAGGCCTTACAACTACCAGAGGCAAAAATGGCCGTTAACCCCTCGGAGAAAAAGTGCAACGGTGGTGGACTTACACCCCCTCTGTCGACATCCTCCTCAACTGGGATGATGTGGACTGAAGCACTGGGAAAGGTTCAGAGCAGCCTTCCCCCATCGTCACAAGGGGGACAGTCCGGCTCCGTCCAAAATGGCTCACTGCAATCAGTCCCGCACGCTTCCATTGAAGTTCCAGGCAAGACTGCCGTCTCAACTCCTGCTGACGGTGTCAGAGTCCAAGCACAGAGCAGCTCTCCTAAGACGCAGCACACTACTTCTGTTCAGAAACATCCCAGGGACAACAACTCGTTTGGTCGAAGGGTGGAATTCACTCTGCCGGAGAGCAAGGGTCAAAGTGTTAGCCATGCCACACCCTTTGAACAGCCAGTACAGCAGGGCAGTTATGTGTATCGCTCCCTCGTGTGAGCCCCTTCCTTCTCTCCCATCCCAACCCCCTCCTCCACAACGTTTGCACTGTGTTCTGACTCTGTGTTGTGTGTGTGTGTGTGTGTGTTTGTGTGTGTGTGTGCGTGTGTGTGTGCGTGTGTGTGTGTGCGTGTGTGTGTGTGTGTGTGTGCGTGTGTATCATTAACAACGGAGAACAGTTTTGGCTTTTTTTTGTTTGTTGTGGTGCATAATTTTAACCACAGATATATAGAATGGGTAAAGGGCAGACGAAACAGAAAAGGTGACGTAATTAATCAGTACCGTACTGGACGTGGATAGTACAGCAGTCACCGGGGAGCGGGAAACATCGAGGTTTGTCACCTCGCGTCGAACACGACAACTGGGAAACAAAGACGTGGGGAAAGAAACACGCTAAGAATGCGTTTTAAAATATAGTTGTATCACGTGCCATATACATATATCATGGGGAAGGCGTGCGCGTGCTAATAGTGTGCATTACGCGTGACAGGTAAACGTGTTGCGTACTTCTTTTCGTCCTCTTCTTGTACATAATACGGTAGCCGCACTCTCTGCAACGGATGGGGTCCTTCGGTCTAATCTCGTTCTCGCAGTGGCAGTCTGATGAAGGGAAATCACGTGACGACATACATCGTAGGTGTTGTACGCAGCACACGTACCACCGCATATGTAGATCATGGGCTGCTTAGTTGCAGCTGCTGCATTGGCGGAAGGCGTTGAGCCTCCAGGCATGGGAGTCGAGCCAGGATCCATACGTCTTCGAACGCTAACTATCAATTTTAATGATTTTGTCGACTCGTTCCCTGACTTTTATGGACGTGATTATGCAATGGTTTTAATTCTAGCAAGCAAGGTCTATGGGTGAAGAGAACAACCGAAGATGGTGATATGAAGACTAGATCCACGGAGACACATAGCATACCTTAGAAGTGAAAAACCAAGTATGTGACGCAGCTAGAAAGATCTTTTGCTCCATACCACTAGCAGTTGTGAACACGAGTGGTGTAAAGCAGCCATGTTCAATCTCTCTTACTCTTTCATCACATGATATTCTCTTCTCTGGTTCAGTCTATCTGCAGCTCTGATTCAAGAGGGGTTTCTATGGGTGGATGCAGCAAATGGGTTGAAGACCCGAAAATCAAACTTGAGAAATTCTTCTGTTCATTATTATCTTTAGTCAAAAGTGCATTATTAACTGCACGCATAGAGTGGTGGATATGACTTGAGAAAGTACAGTAAGTAAGTAGAAGGGGGAGGGGAGGGAATCCAGATGAGGGAATTGCTAATTTGGTAGTGACAATTTGTGTGTGTGTGTTTGCGTGTGCGTGCATGTGATTCTATTATGTCTTTAGTGGGTTGGAAATTTTCATGCGATGGGGTTCATATGCAGGATCAGCGGTCACCAGGAAAGTGATGGTGTTCAAAAAGACATCCTATAGCATGTGTCCATTGCTAGTACACAGGGGTAGTGTGGTTTGGATAATTTATAAGTATTCATGGTTCGGATGTATTCATAACAAAGTTAGTCTTACACAGATTTAAATGAATGAAAAATGGCTACATGTACTCTTGAATATTATTAACCAACCGCAAGTTATAATACATTTGCCACCTCATTTTTACGCGTAGAAAGGTTGTAAGGTGCAAACTGTGCAAAAATATATGTACCATTACATTGAAGATTTCAGTTCGGGAAAACAAAACATAGCTTCCTATTAACATGTACATGTTCCACTGTTTTTGTTTTAAATTGAATCTTAATGAAAAATTGAGTTGCCACCCTTTATTATGATTTGCAGCACATTGGTACATGTTTTCATGCCATTTGTTTTTTTCCATTACATAGATTTATCTAGTTCGGGGAGCCTTTGAACAATGTTCGGTTACTAGCGCGCCGCCATCTTGCCATTATTGAATAAAATATAAATAATATAATACCAGAAGCGGGAGTGACAGCTGGTGCAGCTGCAAAGTCAACCGAGGAGAGAAATCTCAAAGCCAATGTTGCTAAATGTGCCGATCTGGGATGGGTATGTGTTCTAGTAGTTGCGGAGTCCTACGGAGCATGGGGCCTGGAGGCAATGGATTTCTTTTCAAAACTTGCATCCCGCATGGCTACTTCTGTGGGTAAATCGAAGTCTGTTGTCCTCCACGAGATTTATGGGAGGCTAAACATGCATATAGTAAGAGCCAATTCTACGGCAATACTGTCAAGGGGCATACCCCTTGAATCTCTGTAGTAATTTTTTGTGTGTTGTTGTTGTGTTAATAGTATTGCTGTTTGTGTACCTCGTGTATCTCATGTATGTATTTCATTCAATAATAATAATAATTTTATTATTGATTACATAAGTCAAAGTCAGTGGTCACCCATGAGCTGCACGGGAGGATGAGCATGAATGTTGTCAGGGCCAATGCCACCGCGATCCTGTCCAGGTCCGTACCTCCTCCTGAGCTTCAGTAGGCTAGCAACTTGTTTTTGTGCGTATCATGTATCTGTGTCATGTATTTATGCTTGTACTTTTTCATGTTCAATTATCTGAACCTGCGGCAGCAGGTTCAATATAGGATTGATTGAGGATTGATGAATATCATTAAAAAAACTTCAATCGCGTCTGGAGGGACAACGGAGAAACGGATCGCGTATCTCTTTGTCGCGATGGAACGAGAACTCAAAGATCTACAGTTCTACGTTTGTTCCGTGTCATAAAACGGTGTGCTTTTAGAGAAACAAACGAATTCCTTTTTCTCGTGCCCAGTCCCAAAATAATTCTTGGTCGTCGTCTTCTAATTCTTCTTCTTCTTCCTTAGGAAGGTATAACTCGAGCTACAAACGGTTTTGAATAACGGCATTAGCACCAATATCTTTGGAATTCACCTGCACGGTGCCCTTTAAGGTCATATAAAGACTACAACGAGAAGTACCTCATGCGGTAGCAAGTTCTGTATAGGATATGAAGTTATTGCAAAAGTTTATTTGGTTTATTGTTGATTAATGAAGTTATTTTACAGCATGCAGTATAAATACTCCGACCTGCACGAAATTTATTTGGTGTTCCTATCGCAGTTTAATACTTTGGCTAGTGAATCGAAAGAAGAGATCTAAGCAACGAGCGGAATACCTTCAAAAGCAAGACGATATTTTTATCACAAGAAAACAAGGCTAAAGCCCGAGCGCGCTACAAGGCCGATCCCGAAAAGAAGAAGGCCTCTGTACGCGACAGCTACAAGGCCGATCCCGAAAAGAAGAAGGCCTCTGTACGCGACAGCTACAATGCCGATCCCGAAAAGAAGAAGGCCCCTGTACGCGACAGCTACAAGGCTGATCCCGAAAAGAAGAAGGCCTCTGTACGCGACAGCTACAACGCAGATATTGCAATCTGCTAAAAGGCAGCGATATCAAGAGGACCTCGAGGAGAACCGTGCTGCTAAAAGGCAGCGATATCAAGAGGACGTCGAGGAGAACCGAGCTGCTAAAGGCAGAAATACGAGGACAATTCAGCTGCCATTAAGGCATCTGAAAGGAATCGGTATTGGAATGACCCCGCTGTCCGATTGGCTAAACGTGCTGCCGAGAGGAAGCGGTATCGCAGGGGTCACCGAACTACCACCACCACCCAAAGGTATGTCATGGCATGTTGTATTGCACTAGCATTAAAAGCTATAGGAAGATGTGCAGGCAATATGTGTACAGCACGCATGTAAGGGATCTGCACAAAACCATTCACTTCACATGTAAAGCATGCATGGTGACCAACTGTTGTGTACTGTCCTTTGTGACCTGTCTATTGAATATTGGGGTGTCATCCTTAATCTGATGTACAAAAAGGCTTCCTTATCTGATGTACAACGGCAGCCCGCCTGCAACTGTGTATGAATTTAATTGCATTTGCTAGGGGTGAGCTCAATGGTAGGTGTGTAGTGGCAGAGGAGATAGGGGACAGAGATAAGGATACCATGCACCCCTTGAAATAGAAATGTACAAATGAGTGAATGAGGTCTCAAGCTCACTAGTGAAGAAGTAGCATTTGTGTTGAGGACAAAGTCACTGTTCCAAATGTCCATTCATCATTGGAGGGGAGGTCATTCCCATGTAAACATTGTTAACACCTTTTAATTTGGAGCATGAACAACTTCTCCAATTTTCAGCACAATGGCACCTTTGGGGGGTCATGAGTTATGCAGACCAATCCAGTGAATAGAAATAAAATTGGACCAATAGACAGCTGGCAACACACACACACACACACACACACACACACACAACCACTCCCCCTTATCTGTGAGGTCATGAATATGTAGACCAATTGGTGATGTACCAATGAAATTGGACCAATAGAATTATAGCACAGCCGGCACACATGTAAAGGATTTTCATGTATAAAAGCGACTCACCTGCCAAATAGTGCACTTTGCTTGCTGAGAACGAAAAAGGTAAAAACTAAATCCTTGCACTTTGTTTCTATACTCTCTGTCAGATGCAGTGCTGCCCCCCTACTGTCCGCCGCCAGCAGTAGCAGCGCTGCCCCCACCGCCAGCAGCAGCAGAGCTGCCCTCACCGCCACCAGCAGCAGAGCTGCCCTCACCACCACCAGCAGCAGAGCTGCCCTCACCGCCACCAGCAGCAGAGCTGTCCTCACTGCCACCAGCAGCAGAGCTGCTCTCACCGCCACCAGCAGCAGCAGCAGCAGCAGCAGCAGCAGCAGCAGCAGCAGCAGCAGCGCTGCCCCCACCGCCACCAGCAGCAGAGCTGCTCTCACCGCCACCAGCAGCAGCAGCAGCAGCAGTAGCAGCGCTGCCCCCACCGCCACCAGCAGCAGAGCTGTCCTCACCGCCACCAGCAGCAGCAGCAGCAGCAGCAGGAGCACCGCTACAGTATTGGTACCAGTGCCCCCACCACCACTTCGCCTGCTGCCACCCTGGCCGCTGCCATCACCACCTGCATGGTTCCCATGGCCTGAACCAGGCTGCCGAGGTCAGAGACGAGGATGGGGACAAGCCAGGGGAACCGTACAGTACATTAAAAACTCATATACTTAATTTCAATTATTAAATTTTTTAACCTCCCTTCGAAAATTAAAATGAATTTCATTTAAGAACGCGCTACTACGACGGAGGAAAAAACTAATGAAACAAGTAAATAAAAACATTCTCTAACAAGAAAGTTGTTGGTATATAGGATTGACCAATGGTGGTGTAAAAAGCACGGAAACAAGAGTGACAGAAATTTGACTGGAAAATTGAAATAGGCCTATATTTAGCACACTAACGTTGTAACAGTACATGCCTGAGTAATGGGCTAAATATAGGCCTATTTCAATTTTCCAGTCAAATTTCTGTCACTCTTGTTTCCGTGCTTTTTACACCACCATTGGTCAATCCTATATACCAACAACTTTCTTGTTAGAGAATGTTTTTATTTACTTGTTATTCGTATAACAACCTTCACTATTAGTTTAATAATGATTACATGTGTATGTATATTGCTAAATCATAACATTATGAACAACATTACACAGAATACAGAATACAAGAATAATAAAGCATACAGAATACGTAATACATTTAGACATATGGGGCAAAAACAACTATTTAAGCATGACGTTCAGGCAGAGATACTAGGCAACCCTGCTCCATCATCCATTCCAAATGCACTCCTCCATTTGGTGCGGGAGCCCCTCAGACAAAGGTTTGTTGCTCTGAGGATTGCAAAAGACAGTCGTGCTCTAAATGGTCGTCATAACAGAAACACGGCCGGCTACATATATGTGCCTATACATGTAGCTTTAATAATTATAGTTAGTTTTATTAAAATGTTCACAAACTATTACTGGCCACATCTCCGCTTGGCGGAGCTTGCATAATGCTCAATTAACTAATCGCAGACTATGACAGCATAATTGGATCATGCACATTGACAACCGCATGTATCGCAATGCATGCATGCACGGATAATGCTCGTAACTACATGTAGTGAAATAAAAAAGAAAAGCGTGGAAATTGTAACTGAGCGTTGTCCGAGGTTACCAGGCAATACAGTCTATATAAAATCGCCGAGCTTTTTCATGCATACTGATAGAGCTTACGTATAAGCGTTGAAACATACAACCACTTTGAAAGTAATGCCGCGAGTGCTACTGACAAAGAGAATGACATGAGGCATATCCCACTGGGTTCGAGCAAGGATTGTAATAGTTAATAATCCTTGGTTAGAGCTACTAGCTGGTTCAAGTAGACAACGATCAATTAAAAGAACAGATCACATTGCACACTGCCATGAGGCATAACAGATATGTTGTGTGCACACATGATTTCTGAATGTTTGGTCAGTCCCTATCGGCATGCGTTGCATGATTTATTTATCAACTAACTGACTTTTCAATCCATGCACATATGCGTGGGCGTACCACAGTAGCCACACCCTCGCGCAGTAGCGTTGAGCCTCCAGGCATGGGAGTCGAGCCAGGATCCATACGTCTTTGAACGCTAACTATCAATTTTAATGATTTTTGTCGACTCGTTCCCTGACTTTTATGGACGTCATTATGATGGTTTTAATTAGCAAGCAAGGTCTATGGGTGAAGAGAACAGCCGAAGATGCATACATACAGTGTACATACCTTTCTCCTCCTACCCTCCATCCCGCCCTCACTCCCCCTCCCTCCCTACCTTTCGCATATATATTCCACATGTCAGCAAACGTGTGTGTGTCAAAGGAGTGTTAGTCAATTCGAGGGCTAGTTTCAGGCATGCACACTACTATACGATCGATCTTCTAAAGGTGGTCTTTTACCGCCCTTCGCGCCTTGCGACACAAAGAGTGTGAAAATTAAGTCAAGTGATGCAAGGAGCGAATGTGAGCAAGAGAAGGACCACATGCACCTTACGTACATTAAGGCTATGAGCGGTGATACAACGATCACGATACTACCCACACGCTCGTAAAGATAATCGAAAGCGAAAGGTAGTAACCAAAAGCACAAAGACTTTCCGCTCCCCTTAGGCAGGATAACAAAGACGTCATTGCCCTCCATGAAACTTTTTACAGCTTTCAGCTGATTCTCGCGAAAAGAAGTGTATCCCAGCTTTGTACTCGCTCTAAGGATCACAGAATCAATATGCTCGCTCGCGATAGCCATACAAACGAAGTGCTACTTTCTTAAAAGACTGATTAATTTTGGGCACTAATTATGACGTCACGAGTGCTGCTGTATACAGGCGCACTCGGAACGACTTTGGTGAAGCATTTTCCCAGACCCTACGTCGCGTAGCGGTGATGTAATCCATCCGCTGCTGCGTAACGTTGGGTCTGGGGCCGAGACTAGTGCACACATGATTTCTGAATGTTTGGTCAGTCCCTATCGGCATGCGTTGCATGATTTATTATCAACTCACTGACTTTTCAATCCATGCACATATGCGTGGGCGTACCGCAGTAGCCACAGGTTAACTAGAGGCAAACGGCTGACCAGACTTAGCCACACCCTTCAGAATCACGTGACCCCAAGAGGACCTTTGGGGTGAGGCCTCACACAAATGTGAAGCTTACTGGACAAACCTTGCTTCACATAAAGTAAAATGTATAGAAGCACATGTAAATATGTTTATCGGGTAACTAGAGGCAAACGGCTTACCAGACTTAGCCACACCCTTCAGAATCACATGACCACAAGAGGACCTTTGGGGTGAGACCTCACACAAATGTGAAGCTTACTGGACAAACCTTGCTTCACATAAAGTAAAAAGTGTATAGAAACACACGTAAATATGTTTACAGGTTAACTAGAGGCAAACGGCTTACCAGACTTAGCCACACCCTTCAGAATCACGTGACCCCAAGAGGACCTTTGAGGTGAGGCCTCACACAAATGTGAAGCTTACTGGACAAACCTTGCTTCACATAAAGTAAAATGTATAGAAGCACATGTAAATATGTTTATCGGGTAACTAGAGGCAAACGGCTTACCAGACTTAGCCACACCCTTCAGAATCACATGACCACAAGAGGACCTTTGCGGTGAGACCTCACACAAATGTGAAGCTTACTGGACAAACCTTGCTTCACATAAAGTAAAGTGTATAGAAACACACGTAAATATGTTTACAGGTTAACTAGAGGCAAACGGCTTACCAGACTTAGCCACACCCTTCAGAATCACGTGACCCCAAGAGGACCTTTGGGGTGAGGCCTCACACAAATGTGAAGCTAACTGGACAAACTTTGCTTCACATAATATAAAGTGTATAGAAACACACGTAAATATGTTTATCAGGTAACTATAAGCAAACGGCTTACCAGACTTAGCCACACCCTTCAGAATCACGTGACCCCAAGAGGACCTTTGGGGTGAGGCCTCACACAAATGTGAAGCTTACTGGACAAACCTTGCTTCACATAAAGTTAGAAGCACATGTAAATATGTTTATCGGGTAGCTAGAGGCAAACGGCTGACCAGACTTAGCCACACCCTTCAGAATCACGTGACCCCAAGAGGACCATTGGGGTGAGGCCTCACACAAATGTGAAGCTTACTGGACAAACCTTGCTTCCCATAAAGTAAAGTGTATAGAAACACACGTAAATATGTTTACAGGTTAACTAGAGGCAAACGGCTTACCAGACTTAGCCACACCCTTCAGAATCACGTGACCCCAAGAGGACCTTTGGGGTGAGGCCTCACACAAATGTGAAGCTTACTGGACAAACCTTGCTTCACATAAAGTAAAATGTATAGAAGCACATGTAAATATGTTTATCGGGTAACTAGAGGCAAACGGCTTACCAGACTTAGCCACACCCTTCAGAATCACATGACCACAAGAGGACCTTTGGGGTGAGACCTCACACAAATGTGAAGCTTACTGGACAAACCTTGCTTCACATAAAGTAAAAAGTGTATAGAAACACACGTAAATATGTTTACAGGTTAACTAGAGGCAAACGGCTTACCAGACTTAGCCACACCCTTCAGAATCACGTGACCCCAAGAGGACCTTTGAGGTGAGGCCTCACACAAATGTGAAGCTTACTGGACAAACCTTGCTTCACATAAAGTAAAATGTATAGAAGCACATGTAAATATGTTTATCGGGTAACTAGAGGCAAACGGCTTACCAGACTTAGCCACACCCTTCAGAATCACATGACCACAAGAGGACCTTTGCGGTGAGACCTCACACAAATGTGAAGCTTACTGGACAAACCTTGCTTCACATAAAGTAAAGTGTATAGAAACACACGTAAATATGTTTATCAGGTAACTATAAGCAAACGGCTTACCAGACTTAGCCACACCCTTCAGAATCACGTGACCCCAAGAGGACCTTTGGGGTGAGGCCTCACACAAATGTGAAGCTTACTGGACAAACCTTGCTTCACATAAAGTTAGAAGCACATGTAAATATGTTTATCGGGTAGCTAGAGGCAAATGGCTTACCAGACTTAGCCACACCCTTCAGAATCACGTGACCCCAAGAGGACCATTGGGGTGAGGCCTCACACAAATGTGAAGCTTACTGGACAAACCTTGCTTCCCATAAAGTAAAGTGTATAGAAACACACGTAAATATGTTTACAGGTTAACTAGAGGCAAACGGCTTACCAGACTTAGCCACACCCTTCAGAATCACGTGACCCCAAGAGGACCTTTGGGGTGAGGCCTCACACAAATGTGAAGCTAACTGGACAAACTTTGCTTCACATAATATAAAGTGTATAGAAACACACGTAAATATGTTTATCAGGTAACTATAAGCAAACGGCTTACCAGACTTAGCCACACCCTTCAGAATCACGTGACCCCAAGAGGACCATTGGGGTGAGGCCTCACACAAATGTGAAGCTTACTGGACAAACCTTGCTTCACATAAAGTTAGAAGCACATGTAAATATGTTTATCGGGTAGCTAGAGGCAAATGGCTTACCAGACTTAGCCACACCCTTCAGAATCACGTGACCCCAAGAGGACCATTGGGGTGAGGCCTCACACAAATGTGAAGCTTACTGGACAAACTTTGCTTCACATTTTTTAGAATAGAAACACATGTTAATATGTGTATCCTGTAACTATAGAGGCAAACTGCTTACCAGATTTACACTCTTTCAGAATCACGTGACCCAACAGGATAGCCACACCCCTCACAGTTAGCAAGACTCCAAGAACACTGTAGGCCAAATGGGTGGGGCCCTCACACTCACTTTAAACATATCCAATGTACTACTTGTACACAAACATACATGTGCGTGGATGCACACATTTACACTTGCTCTACCACAAACGCTGTCCCTATGACTTTACAACAGAGATTTTCACTTACACAAGTGGCCTTGGTCTTGGTCCTCAATGGAGAGTAAGCCACAACCATCAGGTCTCTCTGGTAAAATAGAACCAGGATTATGAATTGACTATTGAGATGCACCTTGACATTTTCTCTGCAATAAAGTAAATCTCGAATCGATACACATGAGCCTTGTACCATACATGTAAAAGATTGATCTACTATGGCGAGTTCACTGCCCGCACTGTTTTTTTTGGAGGGGGGGGGGGGGGGGGGGGGGGGGGGGGGGTTTGCCCGCAAATACACGTACCCCTATCACACTAGTAAGGATTATAATAGCAAACGTAAGCTTCACTTCCTACGCCCCTGATTCTGAGTTTACTATGTAGAGTACAATATCACTAAACAGTACTCAAGATGTATGAGTTAGAAATTAGTACCGCGTAGGCCTACCGTAAACAAGACTGCCCGCCCGGATCCGAGTGTGATGCACAAGTAGTTTTGTACGTTGAGCCAGATAGGTCTTCTATCAGACAGGTCTACTATCGGGTGAGCGTTAAATACTGCAAATCAAAAATTCTAATGCAAGTGAGCGTTAATTAGTGAAGTAAGCAACAAGATGATACAGTGTATGCATTGCAATAATATTGTAGAATTATACTGCACAGCAACTTCATTGTCTCCAGGTGAATGGAAGGGAATAATGTTTCAAGAGAACTCCAATTTATCGTCCGATGAAGCCTCGTATAACGGAATAGGTCTCCTAGACAACACAAATGCAGGAAAAATCATGGGTACAGTATCAGCTTGTTTCAGCGCTAGTGGACACAAGTTCATCGGAGCTACTCCAATTTCAGTCCATGCTCATAATTCTGGCGTAAAAAACTAGCCGAGCTTGTAGTCAAATGACATGCATGATCACATACCTTTCAAATAATCGGCGTAGTAGACTCACAGTGACACTACTGACAGCGTATTCTAAGGTTTGGCAAATAAATTGACACGGTTAATAAAAAATTGAGAATTCCCGTACTGAATTGGACGGTGAATTTTCAAATTTGTTATGATCTCGATAGCCGTAAGCACACGTTTTGTTGTCTGCACGGATGCGTGACTGATTGCGGATTTTGCAATCACCCGCATGCGGACGGTCGAATTGCTGTGATTGTACAAACATATCCAGAAATGGCTAACTATCAATTACGAGGTAGATTACATTTTTTAAGGGCACTTCATAGTGAAGAGCTACTTATTATGTATTTAAAAAAAAGATTAACATGGAATTATATTCTTGAATTTCTACATGGAGGGGGGGAGTAGTTTTGTACCCAGAGACCCACCATGACGTAAGTGTTTATCGCTTAAGTATAAACGACAGGTGTCGTAGTGTTTATACTGTAAGCGATAAACACTTACGTCATGGAGAGTCTGGGTACGAGACTTGGGGGGGGGGGGGGGGGGGGGGGTGGTGGCAGTGGGGTAGTTTCGTACCCACTACCCAGACCCTATTTTCACAGCAGCGGATGGAGTAGATCTGCTGCTTCAAAATCTGGGACGACACTGGTGTGTTGGAGTACATTTTCTGTTTATTGTGGGGCAGCTTGTAACGCAAATTGATTATTCACGCTTAACTTGGGGTGGGAAGGACCTTATAACAGACCCCAACGATCCTTCTGTCATCCGTGCATTGTTATAAAATTTAATATCAATGGTTACTTATATCCTTGGTTCACTGCATTGAAGTAATTAATCAATAAGATAAGAGTACAGATACTAATTTATTAATAGCACTTCACCATACTAGTTAGTCTCGTACCCAGACCCTGATTCCCACAGCTGCGGATGGATTACATCACCGCTATGTGGAAAGAGGGTCTGGAGAACTGCTGTACTCAATTCTGTCCAGTGATTATGTAACAATATCAATTCAACGTCGCGAGGAATTTAATTACGTAGCCATGAATTTAATTAATTACAGAACGGAAATTGTCCTATACCACTAGCAACAATGTTGTACCTCAAACTATGCCTGAATGGCTTAAGCCAGGAGAATTGATATCAACATTTACTTAGTACTGTTGCCACCCTACTAAGATTTCGATATGTGGCTAAAGATAAAGTCTCTTTGCTCAACTTCAATTCTCTTTCATGGCCAGAGAGAACATTTGTGTGCCCTTTCCTGGAACAACTGCACAATGAGCTTGAGACTACAACTCCTGTCTTATACACTTTATTGAGGTCTTGCATCCCATTGCATTGAAAAAGTGTTGCTTTCACTCTTTAAGTAAACAAATCAATGCCAGAGACTAACCTCTGTGTGTGTGTCCGTGTGTGTGTGTGTCCGTGTGTGTGTTTGTGTATGTGTGTGTGTGTGTGTGTGTGAAAGGGAAGGAAAGAAGGTTAGAAGGTGAAGAGAGATGTGGACGAAGTGCATTAAGTACATGCTTTGTCGGCATAACATACACCATATGCTGCACCAGCCTTTGATCCCTCTCAATCACAACACCTACTAAAAGAACGTACGTTTGAAACTAAAACAGAGCATATACACACTTTTGTTTGAACCATGCATATTATTTGTAAGTCTACGTTTGGTTCCAGTCGTCTAATTAGTCCACATCTGTTTGGCTGTCAACCTACTTTGCTAACTTTAATGCGTGCAGGTTCCATTGTGTGATCACGTGTGTGTGTGTGTGTGTGTGTGTGCGTGTGTGTGTGTGTGATCACGTTTGTGTGTGTGTGTGTGTGTGTGTGTGTGTGTGTGTATGTCCCAAGCAAAAATTTCTTGCATGATCATGTTATGGATCTTTGCAAGATTCATGCAAGAAACCTGCGTTAAATCATGCATGTGCGTGCATGATATTGGAACGTTTTCATGCATGAATCTTATGAAAGAATCTTGCGTGATCATGCATGGCTCTTGCAAGCGATCGTGCATGAATTATTATGCGTCTAGCTACGTACCATGCATTAATTAACTATATATACTATACGGATTTCATGCATGACTCTGAAATGATCGGGCATGCAAGTGTAATCTTAATTATGAATACCACAGTACATTAAAAAATCTTATTCCTCATAATGAAAAATGTTCTTCTACTTCTTTTTCATCATCATCATCATCATCTTCTTCTTCTTCCTCCTCTTCTTCATCGTCTTCTTCTTCATCATCTTCATTGTCTTCTTTTTCTTCTTCTTTGTCTTCTTGTTGTTCTTTTTCTTCTTCATGTCTGGGTGGCATTAGCTCGGTACCTTCTTCGTCATGCAATCTTAAATAGCTTCTGTTACATCTCTACACTTCTGGTTGCACTTTCGTTTAAGAACTTTTATGTCAAAGCTGTTGGCACCAAACTTTTTCTTCAAACAATCTGCATGAAATTGATATACATTTCATTTTTGCACAAAAAGTGTTTTTTGCTGTAAACAAGGAGCATTAAAGAGGATGTAATTGAAACTAATGTATATGCCATTTGCTGAACAAACCGATTACTTCCAAGAACTAGTAAAGAAACTGTGTCTCTTAGAATTGAAAACGCATGCATCATATGTTTTCATGCATCATGTATATGTTGTACTTTGATAATCATACCAATCATTTTTCTCACACGGTCTTCTGGCAGGCCTGGCCTCGAGCTCTTCTTTGATTTCATTAGAAGCGACTTTCTCAGCTCCTCTTGAGTAAACATCATATCCAACAACGAAAGAGCTGCTGAGTATGGAGTATCTGCATTAATTGCCGTTAAGTCAACTTCCGGTTCTTCATTACGACTTCCCTATAAATAGGAAATTATGTGTGCCATAATACAAGTACATAGAAAAAAAAACTCACGTTTTGCAATAAAATGGTTTTGATGTCTTTCAACTCTTTTTCAATATAATCCAGCCTCTGTTCAATGCGCTAAATAATTTAAAGCAAATTAACAGCAGAAATATATGAAATTTCACCAACTCTTTGGCCTGAGGAAGGCTGGTAACCCTTCTCATTGTGCTAAATGATTGAGCCAAAACAAATTCACAACAGAAACATAATAATATTTCACCCACAGTTTGGCCTGAGGAAGACTGGTAACCCCTTTCAATGTGCTAAATGATTGAGCTAATACAAATTCACAAAAGAAACATAATAATTTTTCACCCACAGTTTGGCCTGAGGAAGACTGGCACTGCAGGTCACGCCTTTCATCAATGTGCTGGATGTTGAACAAATGTGCCCAACAGATGCAATGTGCATGAATTTTGAAGTCACGCTTTCACGCAAGGCAGATTGGCTCTGCTGATCTAGAACAACCTAATGACAATACACAAGTATAATTAGTGAACTTGGTAATACATCGTTAGATTGTACTTACAGGTTTAATTGTGTTCTTTGCTTTCTGTAGAATACTTTTTAATGCATTTGGAGTCGTCTTCTGTGCACGTGAAGTAGCTGGAGTGGGTGGGGTTTCTACAGGAGGTTGATGTGACTTCTTTTGCCTTTTGCTTTTGTCTGAATATAATTACTCACAATATGAATTGAGCAGCCAAAGTGGTATAAATGCATCATCACACCTGAAAACGATACAAACGTAACAGGATATTCCTGTCCCTGTTCAGTGATCAACAATTCTGCCCCATCTACGCAATCACTTTCACAAATGGGCATCTGGTCGGCTCTACCAAGTGCCTCTAGTTTTGTAACTTTCTTTTGGCCTGTTTGTGCACATCGTACAATCACGGTTCCTGATGTAAAATGAATTTAAAAGTTTAGAACAAAGTTGGCATGTACGGCCGCCAAAAGTGTAAATGAAATTAGTGGTCAATGTGTTGCGGCTAATCAATTACATTCTGTTTTTAACCCAACACGTGGTACTGTACAGCAGCTTTGCAGCGGCCGGTAAGTAACACTCATGCGCATGCTGATCTGTTATACATAAAGGCTATATAGCTATCTTAATGTTTACATGCCATGTGTAAAATTGCGCGCTCGTAAATACCTTTGATTAATTTACATGCCTATATATACATAGACAGGCGCGAACAAGCATCAGAGCAGTGTAGTTAACGCCTAGACGTCGCTACACGCACTATAGCGGCTTCCAAAGTCTATTCAAAGCATCGCGAATTCATTAGTATGTTAAAACACATGATCATTGATCTATGCATGTACCACAAGCTATACCGCATTTTCTTACTGTTCTGATCTTGTAGAGTCTCTTCAAATAATCCATCCTCAAGTGTTTCTCTTAATTTTGCGCTCAGTTGTCGTGACCGTTTCCCAGTCCTCTGCGAGCTCATGGTAAGTGCACGTGACTAAACTTCCACTTTATAAATCTTCATCCATAAGCTTCTGGCCTGTATATGCAGTGATTTTAAATTTACCCCCCTCGATTCGCTATAACTCTGCCAATATAATGCTTCTTGCTATTTGGTGTGGCCCAGCTAAGCCTTCAATGAATTTTTTGTTTCAACCAGTTGTAGATGCTCTTAATACACTGTATTCCAAAGGAATATCAATCCAAACTCACGAGGGTCTAAAGACAATTCGTGGTAAAGTACTGAATGGCATTTTTGACACAGTGGCTAAAGCCCCGGTTATGGGCATGAAACAATTTAATGGAGTTTGTGGGTGCCCAGTGTGCCTTCACCCAGGCAAACGTTTGAGCAACAATTCACGTGTATATCTTCCGAATGAACAATACATACACCGAACACATGATGAAATGTGTGATCTTGCAACTCAAGTTGAACGTACAGGTGTTTCAGTGCAAGGGATATTGAATTCATCACCACTATCGCATATTGTTGGATTTCATCTGGTGGACAATATTCCTGTCGATTACATGCATATAGGTCCAGAAGGGGTTGTAAAACGAATGATGAACTGTTGGTTAAAAACATCAAACCACACAAAAGCCTATTATATTGGATCAAAGTTGAAATCATTAGATTCTGAGCTCTTGAAACAGAAACCTCCACATGACTTTACAAGAGCACCTAGAAGTATACAAAAGCATATGATGTACTGGAAGGCTTCTGAGTTTCGTGTTTGGTTATTATACTATTCTCTTCCTTTGCTTCTTCATGTACTTCCCCCTCTTCTATCATCATTATGCTCTTCTTGTGTGTGCTTTTCATTTACTTCTCCAAGAAGATATAAAAATAAGTGACATTGAAGTTGCAGATGAAATGCTGAAGGATTTTTGTGCCCTACTACCAGAACTATATGGAGAGGAACATTGCACCATGAATGCTCACCTTTTGCTACATTTAACTCACTATGTTCGCCTGTGGGGTCCTTTGTGGACCCATTCTGCCTTTGGATGTGAAAATAAGAATGGAATCATCAAAAATCTGTCACATTCAAAGAATAAAGTTTTGAACCAGATAATTTTTAACATTGAAGTACAGCAAATGCTGCAGCTCGTCCATCATAAACTTGTAGAGCAGGAGGATGCTGATGCCATTAATTTTATTAATGATTCTAGCCGTTTCATGCCAAGTGAGTTTGAAGAACTGGGCAAACATATGTACACAATACCGACATCCTTTATGCAAAATGTTGAAGGATATGACTTATATGGAAAGCTATTGCTTAATGGAACATTGTATTATGCTCAAAATTGTAGCAGGTCCACCAAACGAGAGAGTTCAGTTTGCTACTATAAAGAGAATGAAAGTACTCATTATGGAAGGATTATAGCATTTGTCAAAATGGATCCTCCTAGTGCAATTGTGAGACCATTTTCAGTGACGCAGTCATTGCTGTCCAAAGCAGGCCCTGCCTGTAGGGATGTTCTTCAAATTTATAAGGATGAAGATATGTTAGGTGCTTATGATCTATTTTCTGAAGTACTTGAAGAATCAAATGTTGTTCTGATTCCTTTATGTGACATAATAACAAGAGCTGTATTAGTTCAGACAAAGTGCAAGACTTATGCTGTTAGGCAACCAAATACTTATGAGCATAATTGATTTTCATTACTTATTGTACATATTTGCTTGCATGATGAAGTATAACAACACTTCTTTCATGATCACTGACATCACTCATAACTGTAAAGCAGAACTTCACGCTGTATAGTCACCTGAATGCAGACAATAAAGAAAAAGGAGAGAAGTGTGTAAGCGTAGAATGGATTATCTTAAATCTATTATACACAGGTTATAGGGCATGGTACAATTGTGCATGCATTATTATACACTTTTTCTGTGTGTACCATTTTAAACATTTCTATAATATGCACTGATGGTAAATCATGCTGTAAAGATGATCGATGATGCATTAGACATTATCATGCATGATACATGCATGCTCATGCATGTCCTAAGGTTCATGCTAGTTACATATGACAAGGATTATTAATATTGTTTAGAATCAACAAAAATCATAAAAACATGCTGTCGTGGGTCTAAACCGATTCCTTTCTTGCATTCAAGATTACCATGCCTGATGCATGCATGATCATGCATGAGTTGTTGTGCCGGCAAGTTGCGTCATGCATGCAATGCAATATCATGCATGAAACATGCAAGGTTTTTTTCCTTGGGGTGTGTTGTGCGCGCGCGCGTCTCTCGGTGTTGTGTGTGTGCCTCTGTGTGTGTTGTGTATACGTAGCTAAAGTAGCATGTTCGCAAAATTACCTGATCGGTCGTTAAACCAGAGATAATCTCTGGTTAAACTTACAAGCGGCGAAACTATACCAACGCAATGCTTGCTTTTATCGTGTTCCGAAGTTCATCAAAAGTCCACGGTAGAAATGCGTAACACAACGACTTGCCGTATCCTGTCGGTAAACTAACAAAGGTATCGAGCCCACTAAGTACATCTCTGACAGTCCTTAATTGCTCGTCTTTCAGCTTTGTATACCCCAAACTCCATACGTACGTCACACATTCCCAATAAACTCTAGTTAATAACGAAGATATGCAATTATTGCATACCTCGAATCTGATTGGTTCCCCAACATTCTGGTGATCGTGGACAGAATTGAGTACAGCAGTTCTCCAGACTCTTTTTCCACGTAGCGGTGATGTAATCCATCCGCAGCTGTGGGAATCAGGGTCTGGGTACGAGACTACATACGATCGTTTATGCAGTCATAGATATTAGAGTAGAAAGTAGTATCTACTCTAATATGTATGATGCAGTGTACTTCATTGTTAAATGTGGCTTCTGCTGGTCCTAACCTTTGCTTTCAAACGCGACTGTCGGGCCACGCCCAAATCCATTTGTACTGGGGTGCACGCCCACGCCATGCTGTCTCTACATCTCTGCGTTGCCGCACGCTTGCCACGTCAGCAAGGTGGATGAGCGTTACTGTTAATCATTTTCATTGTAGCAATGTCTAGCCAACTATGCTCTACCTGTCAACAGGTAAAATTTTAAAATGTTTCAGTGATGTTTACACTGTGCGCAGACTGAAATAATTAGCCCCCCCCCCCCCCCCCCCCCCCCCCACGCCCTCCGCATGCCACGTAACGTATAGCATGCACAACCAATCCTCCGGGCATATAACTGGCACATAGAGAAGTTGCAGTGCTTTGCTGGCAACCCTGGACAGCTGGGGAGATTGGAAAGTCTGCCGGTTAAGTGAGTGACAGTCTCTTGTTGGCCTCTTAAGCCACACCCACATGGAGGTGTGTCCTGGCCGGTCCTTCCTCAGGAGGATGATGGACCTCCTCTCATGCAGGTCCAGCTCCAGTCTCTCCCCATGTCACACTCAACAGCCTCTTCACATCTCACAACGCATGGTGGCCATTATTTGTGCCCTCATGGAACGCTGTAGGTTCTCATTTCCCACTCCACACACATATGGTGGGACCTCATCTCAACACAGATGTGTTGGGCATCCTGGGGGTGTGGAACTTGGTGGTTTCAAGTCCAGTGGCACGTACGCTCCACACCGCTGCCCAGCACAGTCAAAGAGATGATTCCTATTATGTTAGCGGCCGGGTTGTGGGGCCACCACTGGTAAGGCATCCATGACAACACTGTTGCAGGGTCAGAGATGAAGCTCCTCCCCCTCGTACCCTCTCCATGACCTCCTCCTCAGACACCTCTATCACATCCTGCTCCACCCCTGTAGCCATTCATGTTGAAGTCCATCTGCTCCATGACCAGCTGCTTCAGAATGAACAGTAGCAGCTCATTGGTGTCATGTCTGTAGGCCAGGTAGTGGGTAAAGGCCTATGGAGGTGGCATAACATAAGGTAAGGATCATGATGGCCAATATCACAAGAGGTAAGCCTAATGGCCAACACATAAGGTAAGCCATGTGTACTGAATCTTAAAAGCAGTTACACAAATTTGCAATAATCATATGCAGCAGGAACAAATTTGTAAATTTATACCATACACATACACATGTAAAAACCTTCTAACTAATGCACACCATGTATATCATGTAATTGTCTACAATAAGTAGCTACAACACAGCTACAGTGCACTCCTTCGTGATGTGCACATAAACCATCAGACCCATGGTCAGCGCCCCCTGTCCCGTGGTGAACACAGGCCTCCATGTACTTGAGGAACTGGGACTTGGCTGTACCTGGGTCCCCATAGAGGACCATGATGATGTGCCCCCTCACCTTGTGTTTGCCCCTCCCCCCTTCCTATAGTCATGGCAACAGAGGACATGAACACATGCACACAGACCATTATCATAACATGTGACCACACCCACATGGAACCATTCGTGTCACAACTGATCCCATCAGCACTTGCAGTTGGTAATGCCACAAGATAGCTGTCTCAGTCCTTGCAATAACACAGTATATATTAAAATGTGACACATTGCATGTGTAATATAACAAAAGGGCACTAGTTAGGTCCATGACAACCACACACACACACACACACACACACACACACACACACACACACACACACACACACATATACAAAGAAGAGGCTATATATGTGTGTGTGAGCGTGCAAACAAGATGTCTTCCAGCAACAAGTTGTACATTTTCTGATTATTATCACACACCACATCACGTGACCACAGGCAAATGAACACACACTCCATTATCTCATTACCACATACCTGGGTGTTTTTTTTCTCCTCCAAACAGCTGTGTGATTGCACGCTTGATGTCCCTTATGTCCGAATGTGGAGGGTGCTATGCTTTCAAATACCTACAGGAAAAAAAAAAAATGTTTAGGAAATATTCACCTTTCTCATCTCCCTGGTTTTAACACACCAGTACCACTCTCTTCTCATCTTGTTCTGCACAATATGCAATACGATGAATATTTCCATGAGACAAATTAAACGATGACAGAATGGAAAAATTAATTTCGCTTCGCGTTATAATAGCTATTAACGGCAAGTGCAAGTACAGTAAGGATCGCGAAAATGAGTGATAAAAAGGTGATGTGTTGCACGAACTACTAGATCCTATAATCGTGACAGTGCATATTGAGTGCGCATGCTCCCTATGTTTGTATGCTCATCTGTTAGTATCATGTCCATAATACTCATGGCAGCTGGTCAATACAAAACGTTTCAGCCTTCATTTTCATCAAAGTTTTAGAAGGCGAACGGTTTATGCCTAGATCAGGGTAATTACATTTCTGGGTTCATGATTCGCCGCAAATCAAGCGAAGCTGCCTCCTTCCAAAGGTGCGGCTCTCTAACGAGAAACCATTCATCTTGCTACTCTAAAATATGGTGTGGAATCCGTGCCAAAAATCACTGGATTACGTGGGCCACTTGCTTTTCGATGGTCACCTACTTTTTCGCGGCCACATGGTTTTCGAGTGCTAGATATTCCACACGTCAATGCGTTATCCGTGCCAAAAATCAGATATTCACCTACTTTTCAAAGGTCACCTACTTTTCAAAGGTCACCTACTTTTCAAAGGTCACCTACTTTTCAAAGGTCACCTACTTTTCAAAGCTCACCTACTTTTCGAAGGTCACATAGTTTTCGCAGGCCACACAGTTTTGGAAGGTCACTTATTGATTTATTTCTCTTTCGCCGCTTAATTGGATCTTTGATGTATAATTAGAAAAATGCCGTCCTATTAACAATTAACCATTCGGGATCTGATGCGGCCTGGTGTGGTGTACCAGCATGCATGTATAGTGTTCACTACTCACTCCGCAACAATTGCAATACTATAATCAAGTCAAAAGTTTTAATATGCCTTCTCTGCTTAAAAATCGACGCAGCATTGTAGCTTAGAGCTGTGTTTTTCACACCCTATCTCAGCTGAGGGCGCTTCATTCCGCGGCATGCACCATGCGAGTGTTTTGAAAGGGAAAAAAACTTAACAGGATGAAATTTCTTTGGTATCACTGCATGGCTTTTAATTTGTAAGGGGCAGACACAGATGAATGCGCTTGAAAATATCGAGCAAATGGGGTCCTTTAATTTCACTTAGATTGCATGTAGAGTATTCATAATCAATACAATTATCATAGTTATACCGAACAGTTCAAGGCCAAGCGTGTGGCCAGTAGAGTGAAGGTTCTTCTTGCTTCCTCACCCCAATTGCAGTAAGTTTCTACTGCTAGAGGCACACACCTCCAGCCTAGTTCAGCACATTTAGGGTCATTGGCTGTGTGCTTTCTGTTTTCTGCAGCTTCAGTAGCAGCACCCACCCTCCTACTTGCCTCAGCCAAAATAGCAGGAGTAAGAGGAGATGTGACTGTGATGTCAAAGGCAGCCGACTTGCCTTGTGCCCAGTCCCTCACTAGCACATAAGCTGGGCGAGTGCGATCCAGTCCTGGAGTGAGGCCACTTCCAGCTTCTAACCTTGCTGCAATGTGAGCTTGGTGGCAAAAGCTCAGTACACTTAGAATAATAAATAAATAAATAAATAGATGAACATACATCAATAATGATTTAGGGCTGAAGTTCAGGATGAGACACTGGGCAATCCTGCTCCATCGTCCATTCCTATTGCACTCCTCCATTTGGTGCGAGAGCCCCTCAGACAAAGGTTTGTCACTATTACAATTGCAAATGAAAGTTGTGCTCTGATCCATCCCAATACTTCACTGTTTGATTTTTCTCACTTATGAGCAAGTTTCCGAGCAAGGTGTTTGATAAAGTTTGCTTCTCAACCCAGGACTCCTTCAACTGATACTGTGAAGGAGGCTTGGTGAAGAGCTGTGCTCTTCAGAGTATTTCTATCATGCGCAGTTATGATTCTAAATAATTGTATCGGTCAGTCGTCAATGATGGGTCCTCATGCATTAAACCAATGATATTAACGGAGAATCAAGTATTATAATATTGGCCCGAACCGGTTCAATGATCACTGCATAAAGGCTAATAAATGCATGCATCTCTCAAACTGATAGCATCTGGTCCCTCAGAACAAGGACAAGTTAGTTCAGGGCCATCATTTAAGACAGGTGTCATGCAGGTGAAGCAAACTCCTTCTCGTTACGATCCGAGGTTGGTCAGTAAGAGTACGCACGTCGGCTAGCGCAGTAGCTAAGCTCAAAGCTAAGCACGTTTTATGTTTCACAAAACCAGGAGCCCCCCTTGCACAAATGTATGTCCTTATATATGTATGCAAATCAATGCAAACAATTGTGGGAAACAGTCCAAAGGCCCGGTACACAATATACAAAGAATGTAGCCTTCCAGACTTCACGTCGATGGTAGAGAGCTTCCAATGAATAGAAAACAATGTATCACCTGTATTCATGTATTGAAGTGTAAATGATCTGTTCTCATTACGCAGTCCTTCACACTCGTATCTGCTTCAGATTCTGTCAGTTGGCATCCAACGAGGCAATGCCAGTTGTTAGTTTTTTTTTTTTTGTTTGTGCATTGTTTATGTTTTAGTGTTGTAAGTTCTTTATTAAGGTGCACAATCACTGATTACAATAATACTGCATGTAAAACAAAACAAAAACAGGATCTGAGTGCTCAGAAATCATTCTTGACTCACTAGGTCATCATGCAGCCTCTTACGGATGTGGTTGCAAGGCACAACCATATGCATGACATCTTTGTTGTCGTGCCTATCTTTCAGTGAGAGTTAAAATGGGGTATGGTTTATCTAGAGACCATATCAACTCTCGCCCTGCAGACCTTGTTCCGAGTTGAGACACATAGGTATGCCAGCAGCCTTTGGTATCACAGTCACCCCTGTCACCCTGAATGTGGCTAGTATCTGTGGGCCCTGCAGCCCACGCAGCTGAAATTAGGAAGCGTGCAGCCACTGACAGAAGGGTCAGGACTGGGGGTGGACATGTGTTCCCATAACCTTAGAAACCTATGGCAACTAGTGGAAGAGGCAGTTTCTCTTGCATGCATATCTGCTATCCATCAGCCAGCTAGTCTGTAAGCTTACCCAAACCAAAATAGACACCGCTGAAATATATTGTATGTTGCTGTTGTACAAAATACTCAGGTATTACTGGTCCATAAATTGCTTGCGTGGTCCTTGAATTTTAATGTTTATTTATGGTAATCAAGTTATTTTTAATGATATATTATTATTATTATGACCCTCAAGTTGCCCTGCTATTGCTGCGTCAGTATGGTGATTTTTGCAAATTGGTACACTTGTGAGATCTACGACCTCTTTGTTAGTGGCTGAAGCTTTGAGAATTTATGGTGATGATGTTCGCCATGCATTGCTTCACAGAGTGCACCTCTGTAGACCATGCTTGGCAACAGGCCCAGCTTAGCTTAAGTATACTGGTGGCCTTGCATGGGCTTCCTTGCCTATCACACTACTCTTCAGCAGCATATATTGCTTCCCTCACAGCATCTGGAAGTAATCCCAACACTTTGTACGGTCTGTACAACATTACAACTCCCTTGTTCCACTTGCTGAGTGGTTCAGTGGAAGCAGCTTTGCAGCTTTGCAGTCACAGGCCACCAAGCAGTTCTGACCAGCAGACTTGAAAACATCAATACAGGCTCCCCTTCCAATCTTTAGCTCTGCCTGACTAAGTACGAATTCTGTCTGCCTTATCTCCCCCATGCTTCTTCATGGCTCTAGGTTGTTCCAGCACCTGAGCTCTATCTCCACCTTGACCTTTCTGAGTTTCACGCTGATATGCAACAGGCTTATTGGCATCTTTCTATACAGAGTCTTGCAGACGAGCCTGTTTTGGTGCCCAATACAAGTTGAAGCAGGGAGTGGTCTTGGGTGTGATTAATGGTGTACACTACAAACTGATGTTCTGCATGGTCCCTGACTGGATGTTAGCTAGGCAAGCCAGCTGCATGCCTTTGTCATTACCATTACATCTATACACTTAACCCACTTACTTTAACTGAAGTGAGTGTGACAGCAGGGTCAGCAGCTTTGGCAGCTGAACAGCAAAAGCACAATGCTATGCACTGTTTCTAAATGTACTGAAATGATACTAAATGTACTGAAGTGTTTTCCACTAGCTGTGGGCTAATTTTTCGAGAATTGCTGTCCTACTGAGTATCCTTTCAAGACACTTGCTAACTTGTTTTGTGCTTTATTGTGTGCTTCTGTGGAATGATATATATAATTGCTGTACACATGTTTTTTTCTACACAATAATCATCATACAGGCTAGCTTCATTGAAGGCAAAGCATGGGTGGAGAATGGGGGAACAAAACTTTATTGTCGATTAGGAGAATGGAATGCAGGTTGCATTTGTAGCACCTGCCATATACCTGAACTCAGCTGACTTGTGACATGTAGCTTCTGTCTGTCTAGTGGCATGTCTCACCTGACCTGCACATATCACATGTTGTGCATCCATTCTGTACCTATATAAGTGCATGCATTTGTAAAGTAACAGACTCTTTGGCTGCTGACTCAACCTGTGTTACACATTTAAATTGCGAGCGGGAAATGTGCATTACTTTGCATAGATGTATCTATGCAACGGATAAATAAGAACAGAGGAAATAAATATCTGCTTAACACACTGAATTTGAAGCGCCGGATTTGAACGCTTCTACCTGAAGGTGTGTAGGTTTTGAACCGGAGTATCGGACCTCGTAACATTGGCATGCATCGCGCTATTATAAGGCATCAAAATAATTATTGCATACAGCAACAGTGCTACATGAATTGTTAAAAATAAGAAGTTAACCGTTCGGATGTTATAGCGATTCGAATGTGATGCATTTTTATAACTTTTATACAGTATAACCGATTTGTCATTTTCTCCGATTAGTAATATACTCTACAAGAAAAAATTAAAGGACCCCATTGATTCGCTCGATATTTTCAAGCTTTTTTTTTGTGTCTGCCAACGTACGTAGAGTCACTCATACCAGAGAAATGTCATCCTGCTAAGTTTTCCGTTTCCAAAACGCTCCTTTGGATCGCATGGCGCACGCCGACATTAAACTGCTCAGCTAGTGGTGTGAAAAACACAGCTGGCTATAAGGTACACTACGCGGATGATGCGTCGTTTTATAAGAAAAGTAGAAAATAAGTATTTCAAAGTGCATTATTACAATATTGTAATACCAGAGTCAGGATTCGGGGGCGGATTTAGAGGGGGGAGGGGGCCGGACACCCCCTTTCCTATATGAAGAATGACGTAATGCGCATACTGTAATCTATGCAGCGTTCTGCATGTTACCGTCCTTGGATTTGCAAGATTTCACATCGTTCTAGCCAAGTGGGGTCTATATCGATCTAATTAAATCCTCCCACATGTATATTAAAGAAATATTTTATCGCGCGATCGATCGAATGGTGCGTGTGAGCAGGATTTGAGGTAAGCGATCAAAAGATGTAAATGGGATGGATCTCAGATTCTTTTCCTCAGAAAACAGATAGCTATAGAGCTAAATAAACTAAATATTACATGTGTCGTTTTTAGACCAACATGTAGCTGGTGCATGCATGGTCACGTGCACGCTTCAGTCACAAATTCACAAAAGCTTTGCGTCACGAATTTAATTGCTGAGCAGTAGGAATCATAGCCTTGTGAAGAATGAACAGTTTTCTCGTCGCTATCCATGCAGGCTCTAGTAATCCGGATATCGCGTGATGTATATGTCAGTATTGGATATCACTGTGAATTTCATGCTAAATAAACGCAAAAGCAAACAAGCGGCTGGGGCTTCACCCCAGACCCCACTAGGGAAGCTATCCCGCAGACCCCCTTGCTGTCACGTACCTCCCCCAGTTGTGAATATATTTATCAGAATTTATCTTTCCCAAAATCCTGGATCCGCCCCTGGGATTATAGCTTTTGACTTCATTAGTAAGCGAGTGAGTAGTGATGTTTTTTGAACACATGCTGCTGCACCACACCAGGCCCCGCACTAGACCCCGGATACTCTTCTATACTCCCACCTGAATCCTGGCCCTTGGTTATTCGACGGCATTTGTTTACAATTCGTTTAATTATACGTCAAACATCCAATTAAGCGGAGAAAGATAAATAAATCAATGTGTGGCCTTCCAAACTATGTGGCCTGCGAAAACTATGAGACCTTTGAAAAGTAGGTGACCCGCATAAACATCAGATTTTTGGCACGGATAACGCATTGACGTGTGGAATATCTAGCACTCGAAAACCATGTGGCCACGAAAAAGTAGGTGACCATCGAAAAACAGGTGGCCCGCGTAAACCAGTGATTTTTGGCACGGATTCACACCATACTAAAACTATCCTTTTGTTGATGTTGTTTTCTCCATCAGTAAGCTACCGCGGCAAGGTAGCTTTTAATATTCGCTCATACAACTACAGACGTTTCTCATTGGTACATTTCAATCTCATCATTTTGTGATGCCTAAGCTCAGTACTTGTACCACAAATTAATGTGACGACCTCTCATGCAGAATAATCGTCGTTATTTCCTTCATATGTCCATGTTTGATGACTGTGTACAACAATGACACATTGATGTTCCTTTATTGTAGGAGCTAGAAGATCAGCTTTGGAGAGCATCACTATGCGGGAACGTTGAGACAGTTAGGAAACTTCTACAATCTGGAGTACATGTTGCTGGCACAAATGAGGTGAGTTTGATCCCATGTCATGGTATTATCTCCATCCCATGTCATGGTACTAACACCATCCCATGTCATGGTACTATCTCCATCCCATGTCATGGTACTATCTCCATCCCATGTCATGGTACTATCTCCATCCCATGTCATGGTACTATCTCCATCCCATGTCATGGTACTATCTCCATCCCATGTCATGGTACTATCTCCATCCCATGTCATGGTACTATCTCCATCCCATGTCATGGTACTATCTCCATCCCATGTCATGGTACTATCTCCATCCCATGTCATGGTACTATCTCTCTCTCATGTCATGGTACTACAGTAGTGGTCAAAAAAACTTTACGTGTCTTAAAACGCCGTTGCCGTTGCACGGCCGTTTTGACAAACAGCACGGCCGTTTTGACAAACGGCACGGCAATGCAACGGCAACGGAACGTCAACGCCGTTTTAGGGTATCCAATTAACAAGTACAGTTCGCGCGAATTCCAGCGTTTGCGAATACGTTTCTCCTCCGTTCACGAGCACGTTTTCCGCCGTTTAAAAAAACGCCACGAGCACCGATGTCTCGTCGTCTTCTCTCATCTGGTTTTCTACTAGAACTTTAATTGCTTCCGTTACTTTTGAACGTCGTCCGCTACCTTCTTTTCGACCAATGGAGCCAGTCAAGACATACCTCTTCAAAAATTCCCTGCCTTGAAGCTACCATTCCTTCGCTCAATAATCGTTTTGCTATCTCTGGAGCCTTTAAACCTTTACGATGGAAAAATATTATCCGGAGCTTCTTGTAGGGCAAGTATACCATTTTCTTTTTAGCATGCAAAGTTGCAACTGGCTGCGCAGTATTTATAACAGTGTGTACAGACTAGAGCGTTGGTTTTTACGTTGTCACGAAATGTGTCAAAACGTTATAGGCAGTTAAAAACGGAACTGGCAGTTCATAAAAACGGCGTTCATTTCGCTGACACATAAATGTGATAATAAGTCTTCTATAGTTTTCTAAAACGGTACGGCAACGGTACGTTCCTAGAACTACAGTCTTCACACCGTGCAACGGGAACGGCGTTTTAAGAAACGTAAAGTTTTTTTTGACCACTACTGTATCTCCATCTCATGTCATGGTACTATCTCCATCTCATGTCATGGTACTGTCTCCATCGCATGTCATGGTACTATCTCCATCCCATGTCATGGAACTATCTCCATCCCATGTCATGGTACTGTCTCCATCCCAAGTCATGTCAGTCTGACATTATCAAATGATGTGGTGTGTACTGTATGGTTTCATTGTGTCATGTACATCCCACTGCAAGATAAGAAGTGGGAGGGGTGGCTAATAAGTCCAGTCATTGTATTCTTGTGTGGTAACCATGGTAACAAAATATGTGTACAGTACAGTAGCTTGTTTTATAAAACACTATTGCATCATTCAGTCCACTTTCCACCTTCCATGCCTCCTCCCCATCCCAACCTCCTCTCCCACATCTGTACACCTTTCCGTCCCAACCACTCATCTTTGATCCAATTTATTTGTTACTCATCTGTGGGTGTGTCCTCTGTGGCTATCATAATGAGGCATTGTTTGATGTGATGTTTCTGTAATGTTCATAATCATATCTTCATCTCTTCAGAATGGAAGGTCATCACTGAAGTTGGCATGTAGGTATGGCCATGCAGAGGTTGTGAGGATGTTGTTATCAGCTGGGGCACATGTTAATGATGAGGTAAGTAGTACCAGCCCAGCCCAATGACCCTTGGTGACTTGTATCCTGATGTGAGGCTGTACTCAGAGGTGTAGACTTAATTAAGTCCTGGGGAGGAGGGGGAGACATAGAGGGTGAAATGGGAGGAGAGAGGGGGAGGAGTGGGAGGACATATGGGGAAGGTAGGAGGGGGTGAGGAGGGAATGGAGGTGAGGTTGGAAAGGAGGAGGAGAGCCTAGGATAGTGAGAACTACATGTATGGAATGAGGGGGGAATGATGGGAGGTGAAACAGAAAGTGGGATGCAATAGAGGGGGAGGGGCAGATGACATGTACATGTGATGTTTGTAGTACCAGCTCCAAGGACCATTGTTAGACTGAATATGGGTACAGTATTGTACGGTTTCTTTTGGTTGATTGCCTTGTATTTGCCACTTCACATTTATTTGTGTACTGTACATGTAGCATGTAACGCATCGTGTGTGGTGTGTAGTAACTATGGTTACATGCATGTGTTTTTAGTGTGCGTTTATTGTCATTTACTAGGAGAAGATATGGAATAATGGAGTGGGTGGGAGAGTGAAGGAGTGTGTTTTTGGTGAGTGGAGAAGAAAGGGAGCAGTGGGGGAACCTGACATGTACTGTTTGTTCTGGGGACTAGCTTGGCAAGAGGTGTAAAACGCAGTGTCATAATATAATTTGTCACCCCCCTTCTCCTCTAGAAGTGTCCCACTGGACAGAATTTGCTAGCGGATTCTGTCCTGGGGCCAGCCTGTATTATCCTCTTCACAGAATGTGTTCCTCCCCTCCCGCCCATAATACAAGGGCAGACTGTATCTCCATCCCATGTCATGGTACTATCTCCATCCCATGTCATGATACTATCTCCATCCCATGTCATGGTACGATCTCCATCCCATGTCATGGTACTATCTCCATCCCATGTCATGGTACTATCTCCATCCCATGTCATGGTACTGTCTCCATCCCATGTCATGGTACTATCTCCATCCCATGTCATGGTGCTGTCTCCATCCCATGTCATGGTACTATTTCCGTCCCATGTCATGGTACTATCTCCGTCACATGTCATGGTACTATCTCCATCCCATGTCATGGTACTATCTCCATCCCATGTCATGGTACTATCTCCATCCCATGTCATGGTACTATCTCCATCCCATGTCATGGTACTATCTCCATCCCATGTCATGGTACTATCTCCATCCCATGTCATGGTACTATCTCCATCCCATGTCATGGTACTATCTCCATCCCATGTCATGGTACTATCTCCATCCCATGTCATGGTACTACTCCATCCCATGTCATGGTGCTATCTCCATCCCATGTCATGGTACTATCTCCATCCCATGTCATGGTACAATGTCCATCCCATGTCATGGTACTATCTCCATCCCACGTCTTGGTACTGTCTTCATCCCAATGTCATGGTGCTATCTCCATCCCATGTCATGATACTATTTCCATCCCATGTCATGGTACTATCTCCATCCCATGTCATGGTACTACCTCCATCCCATGTCATGGTGCTATCTCCATCCCATGTCATGGTACTATCTCCATCCCATGTCATGGTACAATGTCCATCCCATGTCATTGTACTATCTCCATCCCACATCATGGAACTATCTTCATCCCAATGTCATGGTGCTATCTCCATCCCATGTCATGATACTATCTCCATCCCATGTCATGGTACTATCTCCATCCCATGTCATGGTACTATCTCCATCCCATGTCATGGTACTATCTAAGTCCCATGTCATGGTACCATCTCCGTCCCATGTCATGGTACTGTCTCCATCCCATGTCATGGTACTATCTCCATCCCATGTCATGGTACTATCTCCATCCCATGTCATGGTACTATCTCCATCCCATGTCATGGTACTATCTCCATCCCATGTCATGGTACTATCACCATCCCATGTCAAGGTACTATCTCCATCCCATGTCATGGTACTATCTCCATCACATGTCATCAGTCTGACATTATCAGATGATGTGGTGTGTACTGTATGGTTTCTTTATATGGGTTGTGTCATGTACATCCCACTGCAAGATAAGAAGTGGGAGGGGTGGCTAATAAATCCAGTCATTGTATTCTTGTATTGTAACCATGGTAACACAATATGTGTACAGTACAGTAGCTTGTTTTATAAAAGACTATTGCATCATTCAGTCCACTTTCCACCTCCCATGCCTCCTCCCCATCCCAACCTCCTTCCCATCCCAACCTCCTCTCCCACATCTGCACACCTTTCCATCCCAACCACTCATCTTTGATCCAATTTGTTTGTTACTCATCTGTGGGTGTGTCCTCTGTAGCTATCATAATGAGTCGTTGTTTGATGTGATGTTTCTGTAATGTTCATAATCATATCTTCATCTCTTTAGGATGGGGAGGAGTGGGAGGACATATTGGGAAGGTAGGAGGGGGTGAGGGAGGGAAGAGGGGGAGGGGCTGATGGGGAACCTCCATTCCTCCCTGGCCCCTGCCTACTCTTCCCCCTCTATCTTCCTTCCTCCACCTCTCCTTACCACTCCTCCCCTCTCTCTCCCCCTCTCTCCTCCCACTCCTCCCCCTCACTCTACCCCCCTCGTACCTCTCACTTCTCCCCCTCTTACCTCCCACTCCTCCCCCTCTCCTCCTCCCACCTCCTCCCCCTCTTTCCTCCCACTCCTCCCCCTCTCTCCTCCGACTCCTCCCCCTCTCTCCTCCACTCCTCCCCCTCTCTCCTCCACTCCTCCCCCTCTCTCCTCCTCCACTCCTCCCCCTCTCTCCTCTGACTCCTCCCCCTCTCTCCTCCCACTCCTCCCCCTCTCTCCTCCCACTCCTCCCCCTCTCTCCTCCCACTCCTCCCCCTCTCCTCCCACTCCTGGCCCTCTCGCCTCCCACTCCCCCCCTCTCTCCTCCCTCCCTCCCCCCCCTCTCACCTCCCCTCCTCCCCCTCTCCTCTCTCCCCCCCCTCCCCCTCTCTCCTCCCACTCCTCCCTCTCTTTCCCTCCCACTTCTCCCTCTCTCTCCTCCCACTCCTTGCCCACTCCTCTCCTTCTCTCCTCCCACTCTCCTCCCTCTCCTCTCCTCCCCTCCTCCCTCTCTCTCCTCTCCCAGATAAGACCCGTCTCCGGAGAGCAGCCAATCCACCACGCCTACCAACGCCCCCCACTCACGCACTGACCGCCCACATCATATCCCACTCCTCCACACTCCTTCCCCTCCTTCCCTCTCTCTCCTCCCTCCCCCTCTCTCTCCTCCCCCTCTCTCCTCCACTCTACCTCTCTCCTCTCTACCTCACTCCTGCCCCCTGCCTTCCCTCCCACTCCCTCCCCTCCTCCCCCTCTCCTTCCATCAGACCCTCTATTTCACATTTATTTGGGTACTGTACATGTAGCATGTAACACATTTGGGTGTGGTGTGTGGTAACCATGGTTATATGCATGTATATGGAGTGTGTGTTTATTGCAAACAAATTATCTTTTATATCATTCACTACTTCCCATGCCTCCTCCCCATCCCAATCTCCTCTCCCAATCTGCACACCTTTCCACCCCAACCACTCATCTTTGATCCAATTTGTTTGTTACTCATCTGTGGGTGTGTCCTCTGTGGCTATCATAATGAGTCATTGTTTGATGTGATGTTTCTGGAATGTCCATAATCATATCTTCATCTCTTCAGGATGGAGATTCATCACTGATGTGCGCATGTAGTGAAGGCCATGCAGAGGTTGTGAGGGTGTTGATATCAGCTGGGGCACATGTTAATGATCAGGATAAGGTAAGTAGTACCAGCCCAGCCCAATGACCCTTGGTGACTTGTATCCAGAAGTGAGGCTCACTTAATTCTATCCTGGGGAGGAGGGGGAGACATAGAGGGTGAGATGGGAGGAGAGAGGGGGAGGAGTGAGAGGACATATGGGGAAGGTGGGAGGGGGTGAGGAGGGAATGGAGGTGAGGTTGGAGAGGAGGAGGAGAGCCTGGGATAGTGACAACTACATGTATGGAATAAGGGGGGAATGATTGGGTGACACAGAGGGTGGTATGCAATAGAGGGGGAGGGGCAGATGGGGATTGTTGACATGTACATGTGATGTCTGTAGTACTAGCTCCAAGGACCATTGTTAGACTTGATATGGGTACAGTATTGTACGGTTTCTTTTGGTTGATTGCCTTGTATTTGCCACTTCACATTTATTTGTGTACTGTACATGTAGCATGTAACGCATCGTGTGTGGTGTGTAGTAACTATGGTTACATGCATGTGTTTTTAGTGTGCGTTTATTGTAAATTACTAGGAGAAGATGTGGAATGGTGGAGTGGGTGGGAGAGTGGAGGAGTGTGTTTTGGTGAGTGGAGAAGAAAGAGAGCAGTGGGGGAACCTGCCATGTGCTGTTTGGTCTGGGGACTAGTTTGGCAAGAGGTGTGAAAGGTAGTGTCATAGTGGAATTTGTCACCCCCCTTCTACTCTAGAAGTGTCCCGCCGGACAGAATTTGCTAGCGGATTCTGTCCTGGGGGCCACTATTCGCTAGCCTGTATTTTCCTCTTCACAGAATATGTCCCTCCCCTCCCGCCTATAATACAAGGGCAGACTGTATCTCCATCTCATGTTGTGGCACTATCTCCATCCCATGTCATGGTACTATCTCCATCCCATGTCATGGTACTATCTCCATCCCATGTCATGGTACTATCTCCATCCCATGTCATGGTACTATCTCCATCCCATGTCATGGTACTATCTCCATCCCATGTCTTGGTACTATCTCCATCCCATGTCATGGTACTATCTCCATCCCATGTCATGGTACTATCTCCATCCCATGTCATGGTACTATCTCCATCCCATTTCATGGTACTATCTCCATCCCATGTCATGGTACTATCTCCATCCCATGTCATGTCAGTCTGACATCATCAGATGATGTGGTGTGTACTGTATGGTTTCTTTATGTGGGTTGTGTCATGTACATCCCACTGCAAGATAAGAAGTGGGAGGGGTGGCTAATAAATCCAGTCATTGTATTCTTGTGTGGTAACCATGGTAACAAAATATGTGTTCAGTACAGTAGCTTGTTTTATATAGCACTATTGCATCATTCATTCCACTTTCCACCTCCCATGCCTCCTCCCCATCCCAACCTCCTCTCCCACATCTGCACACCTTTCCAAACCAACCACTCAATCTTTGATCCATTTTGTTTGTTTTTCATCTGTGGATGTGTCCTCTGTGGCTATCATAATGAGGCATTGTTTGATGTGATGTTTCTGAAATGTTCATAATCATATCTTCATCTCTTCAGGATGGAGATTCATCACTGATGTGGGCATGTCATGAAGGCCATGCAGAGGTTGTGAGGATGTTGTTATCAGCTGGGGCACATGTCAATCATCAGAATAAGGTTAGTACCATTCCAGCCCAATGACCCTTGGTGACTTGTATGCTGATTTGTGGCCATACTCAGAGGTGTAGACTTAATTATGACCTGGGGAGGAGGGGGACACATAGAGGGTGAGATGGGAGGAGAGAGGTGGAGGAGTGGGAGGACATATGGGGAAGGTAGGAGTGGGTGAGGAGGGAATGGAGGTGAGGTTGGAGAGGAGGAGAGCCTGGGATAGTGAGAACTACATGTATGGAATGAGGGGGGAATGATGGGGTGAAACAGAGGGTGGTATGCAATAGAGGGGGAGGGGCAGATGGGGATTGTTGACATGTACACGTGATGTCTGTAGTTCCAGCTCCAAGGACCATTGTTCCACTGGATATGGGTACAGTATTGTACGGTTTCTTTTGGTAAGGCAGTTTCATATCGGTATTTGTCAACCCTTTTCTCCTCTAGATGTGTCCCGCTGGACAGAATTTGTCAGCGGATTCTGTCCTGGGGGCCACTATTTCGCTCACCTGTATGTTCCAATATTTCCCTCCCCCCCCCCCCCCCCCCCCCCCCCCCCCCCCCCCGCCCATAATCTTTGTGTCTATTTCGCATGCGCTTGTTGGAAGCATGTTTTGTTTGACAGACTGCCTAAATTGGTCTGTGTACGTTGTATTTATCTTATATGCAGCTCATATTGATCCTAGGCAAAAGCAAACTGCCTATACTAAAATTACTAATGGAATGGAATGTGATGTCTGGTACACTGTAGTTGTGGCATGATGAGCAAACAATAATGATACATGCATGCAAATTTGCTACACACTACACTGTTACATTATTATATTAAAATCATGCATCATTTTAATATGTATGCATTGTCCTCCAAACGTCCTATACAAATCCATCTTTCTCTTATGAAATAGAGCCTGAATGAAATTGAATGTGACCCGAACACATATATAACAAACGTTAACTGGACTTTAGTGGGGAAACAGATGGAATGGAGTGCTGGTGGAATGGACTGTAGTGGAGGGCTGCCACCTATATACATGTAGTACAAACAATAACATAAAATATAGGTTGTGTTATTTAAGTGGAGAAACAGAGTCAGTGTATGCCAATGTCGTCAGGCAGCTAGGTAACCCAGGCCTTGTCAGGGTGAAGGCGTAAGTTGTGGTTAAAGTTAGAGTGTCATAGAGTGATATGAGTTCACTGGTCGTAGAGTGGTGTGAGCTCGCTGGTCGTAGAGTGGTGTGAGCTCGCTGTTTGTAGAGTGGTACTATCTCCATCCCATGTCATGGTACTATCTCCATCCCATGTCATGGTATACTATCTCCATCCCATGTCATGATACTATCTCCATCCCATGTCATGGTACTATCTCCATCCCATGTCATGGTACTATCTCCATCCCATGTCATGGTACTATCTCCATCCCATGTCATGGTACTATCTCCATCCCATGTCATGGTACTATCTCCATCCCATGTCATGTCAGTCTGACCATAGATAGTATAACTATACTATCTATGGTCTGACATTATCAGATGATGTGGTGTGTCCTGTATGGTTTCTTTATGTGGGTTGTGTCATGTACATCCCACTGCCAGATAAGAAGTGGGAGGGGTGGCTAATAAATCCAGTCATTGTATTCTTGTGTAGTACCCATGGTAACAATCTGTACAGTACAGTAGCTTGTTTAATAAAACACTATTGCATCATTCAGTCCACTTTCCACCTCCCATGCCTCCTCCCCATCCCAACCTACTCTCCCACATCTGCACACCTTTCCACTCCAACCACTCATCTTTGATCCAATTTGTTTGTTACTCATCTGTGGGTGTGTCCTCTGTGGCTATCATAATGAGTCATTGTGTGATGTGATGTTTCTGGAATGTCCATAATCATATCTTCATCTCTTCAGTATGGAGAGTCATCACTGATGTGGGCACACCATGCAGAGGTTGTGAGGATGTTGTTATCAGCTGGGGCACGTGTCAATCATCAGGATAAGGTAAGTAGTACCAGCCCAGCCCAATGACCATTGGTGACTTGTATCCTGATGTGAGGCTTTACTCAGAGGTGTAGACTTAATTATGACTTGGTGAGGAGGGGGAGACATAGAGGGTGAGATGGGAGGAGAGAAGGGCAGGAGTGGGAGTACATATGGGGAAGGAGGGAGGGGGTGAGGGGGAATGGAGGTGAGGTTGGAGAGGAGGAGGAGAGCCTGGGATAGTGACAACTACATGTATGGAATAAGGGGGGAATGATGGGGTGAAACAGAGGGTGGTATGCAATAGAGGGGGAGGGGCAGATGGGGGTTGTTGACATGTACATGTGATGTCTGTAGTACCAGCTCCAAGGACCATTGTTAGACTTGATATGGGTACAGTATTGTATGGTTTCTTTTGGTGGATTGGCTTGTATTTGCCACTTCACGTTTATTTGTGTACTGTACATGTAGCATGTAACGCATCTGGCGTGGTGTGTAGTAACTATGGTTACATGCATGTGTTTTTAGTGTGCGTTTATTGTAAATTACTAGGAGAAGATGTGGAATGGTGGAGTGGGTGGGAGAGTGGAGGAGTTTGTTTTGGTGAGTGGAGAGGAAAAGGAGCAGTGGGGGAACCTGACATGTACTGTTTGGTCTGGGGACTAGCTGGGCAAGAGGTGTGAAAGGCAGTGTCATAGCGGAATTTTTTTTAACCCCCTTCTCTTCTAGAAGTGTCCCGCTGGACAGAATTTGCTAGCGGATTCTGTCCTGGGGCCACTATTCGCTAGCCTGTATTTTCCTCTTCACAGAATATGTCCCTCCCCTCCCGCCCATAATACAAGGGCAGACTGTATCTCCATCTCATGTTGTGGCACTATCTCCATCCCATGTCATGGTACTATCTCCATCCCATGTCATGGTACTATATCCATCCCATGTCATGGTACTATCTCCATCCCATGTCATGGTACTATCTCCATCCAATGTCATGGTACTATCTCCATCCCATGTCATGGTACTGTCTCCATCCCATGTCATGGTACTATCTCCATCCCATGTCATGGTACTATCTCCATCCCATGTCATGGTACTATCTCCATCCCATGTCATGTCAGTCTGACCATAGATAGTATCGTAAGGGGATTGGAAACGAGTCACGTGAGCGCACTACTGGCTGTGGGCACTCCGCGTTACATCGTTAACACCTACTGAGAGATTCGAAATCGTTCATATCTTCAGTTCGGTGGTCTTGGTTCTTATTATCTGCTCTGAAGCGCTTCACATACGTAGGAGAATATCTGTAAGCGTTTTAGGTGGGAAAAATATGATGGACATCTTCGAAAATTAGAAAAAAAAATTTTCAGGACGCATTGCACTTGTGTACCTTCTGTGCGCGGGCTGTTGTGCGTAATGATCAGTTTGTCGTGTTTTGTTGTTGGTTAGTCCTTTTTGTATGTACTTGGCAAATTTTTTTTGGATACGAACCATTCTTCCAAGTCATCAATCTTGAAGCATAGTTACTAGTACCGAATTCTTATAAGTGCTGTAAAGAGGAGTGGAGGTGTCAATTGGTGTTGATTAGACTCCTTTCCAATCCCAATATCTATGATCTGACATTATCAGATGAAGTGGTGTGTACTGTATGGTTTCTTTATGTGGGTTATGACATGTACATCCCACTGCCAGATAAGAAGTGGGAGGGGTCGCTAATAAATCCAGTCATTGTATTCTTGTGTGGTAACTATGGTAACAAAATATGTGTACAGTACAGTAGCTTGTTTTATAAAACACTATTGCATCATTCAGTCCACTTTCCACCTCCCATGCCTCCTCCCCATCCCAACCTCCTCCCCATCCCAACCTCCTCTCCCACATCTGCGCACCTGTCCACTCCAACCACTCATCTTTGATCCAATTTGTTTGTTACTCATCTGTGGGTGTGTCCCCTGTGGCTATCATAATGAGTCATTGTGTGATGTGATGTTTCTGGAATGTTAATAATCATATCTTCATCTCTTCAGGATGGAGAGTCATCACTGATGAAAGCATGTAGGGGAGGCTATGCAGAGGTTGTGAGGATGTTGTTATCAGCTGGGGCACATGTCAATCATCATGATAAGGTAAGTAGTACCAGCCCAGCCCACTGACCCTTGGTGACTTGTATCCTGATGTGAGGCTGTACTCAGATGTGTAGACTTAATAATGACCTGGGGAGGAGGGGGAGACATAGAGGGTGAGATGGGAGGAGAGAGGGGCAGGAGTGGGAGGACAAATGGGTAAGGTGGGAGGGGGTGAGGAGGGAATGGAGGTGAGGTTGGAGAGGAGGAGGAGAGCCTGGGATAGTGAGAACTATGGAATGAGGGGGGAATGATGGGAGGTGAAACAGAGGGAGGTATGGGGAGGGGCAGATGGGGATTGTTGACATGTACATGTGATGTCTGTAGTACCAGCTCGAAGGACCATTGTTAGACTGGATATAGGTACAGTATTGTATGGTTTCTTTTGGTTGATTGCCTTGTATTTGCCACTTCACATTTATTTGTGTACTGTACATGTAGCATGTAACGCATCGGGTGTGGTGTGTAGTAACTATGGTTACATGCATGTGTTTTTAGTGTGCGTTTATTGTAAATTACTAGGAGAAGATGTGGAATGGTGGAGTGGGTGGGAGAGTGGAGGAGTGAGTTTTGGTGAGTGGAGAAGAAAGGGAGCAGTGGGGGAACCTGACATGTACTGTTTGTTCTGGGGACTAGCTGGGCAAGAGGTGTGAAAGGCAGTGTCATAGCGGAATTTGTCAACCCCCTTCTCTTCTAGAAGTGTCCCGCTGGACAGAATTTGCTAGCGGATTCTGTCCCTGGGCCACTATTCGCTAGCCTGTATTTTCCTCTTCACAGAATATGTCCCTCCCCTCCTGCCCATAATACAAGGGCATCTCATGTCATGGTACTATCTCCATCCCATGTCATGGTACTATATCCATCACATGTCATGGTACTATCTCCATCCCATGTCTTGGTACTGTCTCCATCCCATGTCTTTGTACTATCTCCATCCTATGTCATGGTACTATCTCCATCCCATGTCATGGTACTATCTCCATCCCATGTCATGGTACTGTCTCCATCCCATGTCATGGTTCTATCTCCATCCCATGTCATGGTACTATCTCCATCCCATGTCATGGTACTATCTCCATCCCATGTCATGGTACTATCTCCATCCCATGTCATGGTACTGTCTCCATCCCATGTCATGGTTCTATCTCCATCCCATGTCATGGTACTATCTCCATCCCATGTCATGTCAGTGATACCATAGATAGTATAGTAAGGGGATTGGAAACGAGTCAAGTGAGCGCATCACTGGCTGTGGGCACTCCGCGTTACATCGTTAACACCTACTGAGAGATTCGAAATCGTTCATATCTTCAGTTCGGTGGTCTTGGTTCTTATTATCTGCTCTGAAGCGCTTCACATACGTAGGATAATATCTGTAAGCGTTTTAGGTGAGAAAAATATGACGGGTAAAAAATTTTTCAGGACGCATTGCACTTGTGTACCTTCTGTGTGCGGGCTGTTGTGCGTATTGATCAGTTTGTCGTGTTTTGCTGTTGGGTAGTCCTATTTGTATGTACTTGGCTACTTTTTTCGTCAATGTTTTGGATACGAACCATCATTTCAGAATTTCTTCCAGCTGTGGCTCCCAAGTCATCCATCTTAAAGCATAGTTACTAGTACCGAATTCTTATAAGTGCTGTAAAGAGGAGTGGAGGTGTCAATTGGTGTTGATTAGACTCCTTTCCAATCCCCTTACTATACTAACTATGGTCTGACATTATCAGATGATGTGGTGTGTACTGTATGGTTTCTTTATGTAGGTTGTGTCATTTACATCCCACTGCAAGATAAGAAGTGGGAGGGGTGGCTAATAAATCCAGTCATTGTATTCTTGTGTGGTAACCATGGTAACAAAATATGTGTACAGTACAGTAGCTTGTTTTATAAAACACTATTGCATCATTCAGTCCACTTTCCACCTCCCATGCCTCCTCCCCATCCCAACCTCCTCTCCCACATCTGCGCACCTGTCCACTCCAACCACTCATCTTTGATCCAATTTGTTTGTTACTCATCTGTGGGTGTGTCCCCTGTGGCTATCATAATGAGTCATTGTGTGATGTGATGTTTCTGGAATGTTAATAATCATATCTTCATCTCTTCAGGATGGACAGTCATCACTGATGGGGGCATGTAGTGAACGCCATGCAGAGGTTGTGAGGATATTGTTATCAGCTGGGGCACATGTTAATGATCAGAATAAGGTAAGTAGAACCAGCCCAGCCCACTGACCCTTGGTGACTTGTATCCTGATGTGAGGCTGTACTCAGAGGTGTAGACTTAATTATGACCTGGGGAGGATGGGGAGGCATAGAGAGTGAGATGGGAGGAGAGAGGGGCTGGAGTGGGAGGACATATGGGGAAGGTGGGAGGGGGTGAGGAGGGAATGGAGGTGAGGTTGGAGAGGAGGAGGAGAGCCTGGGATAGTGAGAACTACATGTATGGAATGAGGGGGGAATGATGGGGAGAAACAGAGGGTGGTATGCAATAGAGGGGGAGGGGCAGATGGGGGTTGTTAACATGTACATGTGATGTCTGTTGTACCAGCTCCAAGGACCATTGTTACATTGGATATGGGTACAGTATTGTATGGTTTCTTTTGGTTGATTGCCTTGTATTTGCCACTTCACATTTATTTGTGTACTGTACATGTAGCATGTAACGCATCGGGTGTGGTGTGTAGTAACTATGGTTACATGCATGTGTTTTTAGTGTGCGTTTATTGTAAATTACTAGGAGAAGATGTAGAATGGTGGAGTGGGTGGGGGAGTGGAGGAGTTTGTTTTGGTGAGTGGAGAGGAAAGGGAGCAGTGGGGGAACCGGACATGTACTGTTTGGTCTGGGGACTAGCTGGGCAAGAGGTGTGAAAGGCAGTGTCATAGCGGAATTTGTCAACCCCCTACTCTTCTAGAAGTGTCCTGCTGGACAGAATTTGCTAGCGGATTCTGTCCTGCGGGCCACTATTCGCTAGCCTGTATTTTCCTCTTCACAGAATATGTCCCTCCCCTCCCGCCCATAATACAAGGGCATCTCATGTCATGGTACTATCTCCATCCCATGTCATGGTACTATCTCCATCCCATGTCTTGGTACTGTCTCCATCCCATGTCAGGGTACTATCTCCATCACATGTCATGGTACTATCTCCATCCCATGTCATGGTACTATCTCCATCCCATGTCATAGTACTATCTCCATCCCATGTCATGGTACTATCTCCATCCCATGTCATGGTACTATCTACATCCCATGTCATGGTACTATCTCCATCCCATGTCATGGTACTATCTCCATCCCATGTCATGGTACTATCTCCATCCCATGTCATGGTACTATCTCCATCCCATGTCATGGTACTATCTCCATCCCATGTCATGGTACTATCTCCATCCCATGTCATGGTACTATCTCTATCCCATGTCATGGTACTATCTCCATCCCATGTCATGGTACTACTCAGGGTAGTTAAGGCTGCCTCATGTTAAAAATCTTGTTTTCATGTTGTTGACACATTGTCAACATTCATGTTTGTATTACATCATTATGACGTTATTCGGATCGTTACTTATCGATCTCCCGTTAGCGTATGATGTCTACCTTTGTACAACTTTCATACCTATTATGACCCTAAACAGATCCACAGCATAACATTTGCGTTATATGCTCCCAAACTAACGATTGCCAAAAATTAAAAGCAGCTGTCGAGCAACACTAATCAGCCTCCTGGTTATTTTTTAATAACCACTGTACTTGACCCGCGTATTAACGAACTTCTAAACCGCTGGGATGAAAATGCAGCTCGAAGGTAACTTTTAAATGCTTGGCAGGTTCCTCTAGGTTCATACTAATGGTTTATGACTGGGGATTTCAATAACTGGACCGTGCATCGAAGATTCATTAGTCTTTGTGCAGCTGGTCGGCCATTTTGAACTTTGTTCATGGTTGTTGTGAATACAGCAAGCCAATTATTTAAATTCCCCAGTCGGCGTAATAGGTGCAAACATATGGGGATTTTAAATACCCCATTAGTTTTCTAAGACACGGATCGCAACATCCCGGCATACAGCCGTAATCGGTTATATCGCCGTATTCCAAGCGGTTACATGCCGCAGGGATGCTTTCTAATCATAGAACGTTACTAATAGTTGGAACAGTGTATAACATACACTCGTCTAAAGTTTCTATCATAGGGTACGCTTCTTGCGTGAGATTTGACATTTTGTACATAGGCGCCATTTTTTATGACGTAAATTCATTAGGTGGCAGCCTTAAGTACGCTGAGTATCTCCATCCCATGTCATGATACTATCTCCATCCCATGTCATGGTACTATCTCCATCCCATGTCATGGTACTATCTCCATCCCATGTCATGGTACTATCTCCATGGTACTATCTCCATCCCATGTCATGGTAATATCTCCATCCCATGTCATGTCAGTCTGACCATAGATAGTATCGTAAGGGGATTGGAAACGAGTCACGTGAGCGCATCACTGGCTGTGGGCACTCTGCGTTACATCGTTAACACCTACTGAGAGGTTCGAAATCGTTTATATCTTCAGTTCGGTTTTGTCTTGGTTCTTTTTATTTGCTCTGAAGCGATTCACATACGTAGGAGAATATCTGTAAGCGTTTTAGGTGGGAAAAATATGACGGGCAACTTCGAAAATTAGAAAAAAAATTTTTTCAGGACGCATCGCACTTGTGTACCTTCTGTGGCGGGCTGTTGTCCATATTGATCAGTTTGTCGTGTTTTGTTGTTGGTTAGTCCTATTTGTATGTACTTGGCTACTTTTTTTTGGATACGAACCATCATTTCAGAATTTCTTCCAGCTGTGGCTCCCAAGTCATCCATCTTGAAGCATAGTTACTAGTACGGAATTCTTATAAATTCTGTAACGAGGAGTGGAGGTGTCAATTGGTGTTGATTAGACTCCTTTCCAATCCCCTTACTATACTGTCTATGGTCTGACATTATCAGATGATGTGGTGTGTACTGTATGGTTTCTTTATGTGGGTTGTGACATGTACATCCCACTGCCAGATAAGAAGTGGTTGGGATGGCTAATAAATCCAGTCATTGTATTCTTGTGTGGTAACTATGGTAACAAAATATGTGTACAGTACAGTAGTTTGTTTTATAAAACACTATTGCATCATTCAGTCCACTTTCCACCTCCCATGCCTCCTCCCCATCCCAACCTTCTCTCCCACATCTGCGCAACTGGCCACTCCAACCACTCATCTTTGATCCAATTTGTTTGTTACTCATCTGTGGGTGTGTCCTCTGTGGCTATCATGATGAGTCATTGTGTGATGTGATGTTTCTGGAATGTTCATAATCATATCTTCATCTCTTCAGAATGGAGAGTCATCACTGATGAAGGCATGTAAGGGAGGCCGAGGCTGTGCAGAGGTTATGAGCATGTTGTTATCAGCTGGGGTACATGTCAATCATCATGATACGGTAAGTAGTACCAGCCCAGCCCACTGACCCTTGGTGACTTGTATCCTGATGTGAGGCTGTACTCAGATGTGTAGACTTAACTATGACCTGGGGAGGAGGGGGAGACATAGAGGGTGAGATGGGAGGAGAGAGGGGCAGGAGTGGGAGGACATATGGGGAAGGTGGGAGGGGGTGAGGAGGGAATGGAGGTGAGGTTGGAGAGGAGGAGGAGAGCCTGGGATAGTGAGAACTATGGAATGAGGGGGGAATGATGGGAGGTGAAACAGAGGGAGGTATGGGGAGGGGCAGATGGGGATTGTTGACATGTACATGTGATGTCTGTAGTACCAGCTCCAAGGACCATTGTTAGACTGTAAATAGGTACAGTATTGTACGGTTTCTTTTGGTTGATTGCCTTGTATTTGCCACTTCACATTTATTTGTGTACTGTACATGTAGCATGTAACGCATCGGGTGTGGTGTGTAGTAACTATGGTTACATGCATGTGTTTTTAGTGTGCGTTTATTGTAAATCACTAGGAGAAGATGTGGAATGGTGGAGTGGGTGGGAGAGTGGAGGAGTGTGTTTTGGTGAGTGGAGAAGATAGGAAGCAGTGGGGGAACCTGACATGTACTGTTTGGTCTGGGGACTAGCTGGGCAAGAGGTGTGAAAGGCAGTGTCATAGCGGAATTTTTCAACCCCCTTCTCTTCTAGAAGTGTCCCGCTGGACACAATTTGCTAGCGGATTCTGTCCCTGGGCCACTATTCGCTAGCCTGTATTTTCCTCTTCACAGAATGTGTCCCTCCCCTCCCGCCCATAATACAAGGGCATTTCATGTCATGGTACTATCTCCATCCCATGTCATGGTACTATCTCCATCCCATGTCTTGGTACTGTCTCCATCCCATGTCATGGTACTATCTCCATCCCATGTCATGGTACTATCTCCATCCCACGTCATGGTACTATCTCCATCCCATGTCATGGTACTGTCTCCATCCCATGTCATGGTACTATCTCCATCCCATGTCATGGTACTATCTCCATCCCATGTCATGGTACTATCTCCATCCCATGTCATGGTACTGTCTACATCCCATGTCATGTCAGTCTGACATTATCAGATGATGTGGTGTGTACTGTATGGTTTCTTTATGTGGGTTGTGTCATGTACATCCCACTGCAAGATAAGAAGTGGGAAGGGTGGCTAATAAATCCAGTCATTGTATTCTTGTGTGGTAACCATGGTAACAAAATATGTGTACAGTACAGTAGTTTGTTTTATAAAACACTATTGCATCATTCAGTCCACTTTCCACCTCCCATGCCTCCTCCCCATCCCAACCTCCTCTCCCACATCTGCGCACCTGTCCACTCCAACCACTCATCTTTGATCCAATTTGTTTGTTACTCATCTGTGGGTGTGTCCTCTGTGGCTATCATAATGAGTCATTGTGTGATGTGATGTTTCTGGAATGTTCATAATCATATCTTCATCTCTTCAGAATGGAGAGTCATCACTGATGAAGGAATATACTGGATACCGAGGCCGTGCAGAGGTTGTGAGGATGTTGTTATCAGCTGGGGCACATGTCAATCATCATGATAAGGTAAGTAGTACCAGCCCAGCCCACTGACCCTTGGTGACTTGTATCCTGATGTGAGGCTGTACTCAGATGTGTAGACTTAATTATGACCTGGGGAGGATGGGGGGGCATAGAGGGTGAGATGGGAGGAGAGAGGGGCAGGAGTGGGAGGACATATGCGGAAGGTGGGAGGGGGTGAGGAGGGAATGGAGGTGAGGTTGGAGAGGAGGAGGAGAGCCTGGGATAGTGAGAACTATGGAATGAGGGGGGAATGATGGGAGGTGAAACAGAGGGAGGTAAGGGGAGGGGCAGATGGGGATTGTTGACATGTACATGTGATGTCTGTAGTACCAGCTCCATGGACCATTGTTAGACTGGATATGGGTACAGTATTTTCCTCTTCACAGAATATGTCCCTCCCCTCCCGCCCATAATACTAGGGCATTTCATGTCATGGTGGTACTATCTCCATCCCATGTCATGGTGCTATCTCCATCCCATGTCATGGTACTATCTCCATCCCATGTCATGGTACTATCTCCATCCCATGTCATGGTACTATCTCCATCCCATGTCATGGTACTATCTCCATCCCATGTCATGGTACTATCTCCATCCCATGTCATGGTACTATCTCCATTCCATGTCATGGTACTATCTCCATCCCATGTCATGGTACTGTCTCCATCCCATTTCATGGTACTATCTCCATCCCATGTCTTGGTACTATCTCCATCCCACGTCATGGTACTATCTCCATCCCATGTCATGGTACTGTCTCCATCCCATGTCATGGTGCTATCTCCATCCCACGTCATGGTACTATCTCCATCCCATGTCATGGTACTATCTCCATCCCATGTCATGGTACTATCTCCATCCCATGTCATGGTACTATCTCCATCCCATGTCATGGTACTATCTCCATTCCATGTCATGGTACTATCTCCATCACATGTCATGGTTCTATCTCCATCCCATGTCATGGTACTGTCTCCATCCCATGTCATGGTACTATTTCCATCCCATGTCATGGTACTATCTCCATCCCATGTCATGTCAGTCTGACATCATCAGATGATGTTGTGTGTACTGTATGGGGGTGAGGAGGGAATAGCGGTGAGATTGGGAGAGGAGGAGGAGAGCCAGGGATGTCAAAGGAGTGTGGAATGATTAGAGGCGAAACAGATGGTAAGCTGTATAGGGGGAGGGGCAGATGGTGTTTCCTTCAGTTGGTTGTGCCTTGGACACTTCCGAAGTGTAGAGGGGAATGTTGAAGAAAAGGGTATGAGTCAGTGTGTAGAATAGGCTGTGAGGACGTGGGGAGGGGAGGGGGGGACCGACCAGAGGATGATAAGGGGATATGGGATCTTAAACTGGACGTGGGTCCACTTTTGTATGGTTTCATTTGTTTGGTTGTGCCTTGTACACTTGCCATGTGTTGAGGGAGGGGAAGATTATAGAATTGGGGAGGAGTCAGCATGGAAGAAGAGGGGAGGGAGTTGTAGGAGAGACAGAGCTGTGGGGTGGTAGGGGGTGGAGTGAGGATACAGACCAGATGAGAGGAGGAAAGGGACAGGGTGGGAGGGGGAGGGGACAGTCATGGGGGAGCTTGAGAAGGGATGAGGAGGGAAGGGTATGGTGGGAAGGGGAGGGGATGAGGTATGGAGTAGTGAGAAAGGTGGAGGGGAGTGGAGAATGGAGAAGAGTTAAGACCGTGATCATTATTCCTACAGTTTTGCATAGCTTCTGCCTGTGAGCATTGGCCCAAGTATATTTCCATTGGTACTTGTATACATGCTGTATGAATACAAGGGGGTTAGGGTGAGAGATAGATGAGAGGATGGGGAGGAGGGACAGGGAAGGAATGGTGGTGGGTGGGTGGGAGTGGGGAGAAGGGTAGAGTGTATATGTGGTGAAGGGAGAGTGGTGTGATCTCATTGTTCGTAGAGTGGTGTCCACAAGTTCATATTCGCATGCGTGCGACTCGCGATTACTCGCACTCGAATATATAGGAATCTTGTTATCCCAATACGCGAAGGTCGGGTTACGCCCAACTAGGCATACACCTACCAACCACGCCCAACTACCTTGCAATCAACTTCCCGCAATACAGTAAATCGTTTTGTCGAGTGAACGAGTAGCACTCGCTGTACGCGCACTCGCGTGCGAGTGTGAACTTGTGGGCACTGTAGAATGGTGTGGGGTCATTCTTACCCAAGCGTACACATGTTTCTGCATGTCCGACTCCAATTTCACCTAAACTTATTTTATGGGTAGGGGGGTCATGTGACATGACAAAGTGCAAAGGTCACCCCTTAGAGGTCTTCTGTTGTGGAGATATTATTGGTTATTTTTGTGACCTTTTCCTTGGACACTATGTGTTTGATGCACTGTATTTGGTGTACCTTTCAACTCTCATCAATGAATTTAGTATGAAATAAAAGCTCCTTCATGAAGGTATTATGAGTGATGTTTAAACTTTATTAATTGTCTGTGGTGAAATAATTACAGCCTTTCATCTTCTGTATAATTAGATCCTAATTGATCTGCCATTCCATTTTGAACTGTAATAAATAGTCTTCAATATGGAGAAGCTATATGCAAAACTAGCAGTTGGGCTGGCACTGGGTTTAGGGTGTAGAAAATGGAAAGATACTGATTCTAGCTGTTTGGTGCAATTCCACCCTGCGCCTCCAACCTAACCACTTGCGTTTATGTTTTGATAGGCTATCAAAACATCTCTGACCTAACACAACTGTCATAACCACTGAGAGAAACAGCCTTTCACTAACACAGGCATACAAAGATACAGAGCTTAGAACATACAATACAACGCCTCCTTCCCCTGTCTATTCCCTTGCATACATGTACACACAGGTAAATATATAAACCCTTCCACTACGTGAGGTTCTCAAGTGCTCGTGAGGTCACACCATTCGATGACCAGCGAGCTCACATGAGCTCGCTGGTCATTGAGTGGTGTGACCTCACTGATTGTAGTGGTGTGAGCTTGCTTATTGTATAGTGGTGTGAGCTCGCTGGTCGTAGAGTGGTGTGAGCTCGCTTATTGTATAGTGGTGTGAGCTTGCTGGTCGTAGAGTGGTGTGAGTTTCACTGGTCGTAGAGTGGTGTGAGCTTGCTCATTGTAGAGCTCGCTGGTCGTAGAATGGTGTGAATTCACTGGTCATAGAGTGGTGTGAGTTCACTGGTTAGAGTAGTGTGACTTAACTGGTCGTAGAGTGGTGTGAACTTGCTGGAGATCACGGGGCCAGTTGTGCAGCACATGGCCTTGGCAGAGTGTTCTCCACCACAGCCTGGGACCCAGCACCTGTGGGTAAAATAGCACTCTGCCCTCTTGTTGCACCTGCCAAAGTTGAAATGCTGGCAAATCTCCTGGCATGCATTGTTAGTGGCTCGCTCCATGTGCACCAGATGGTGGAGTAGTGCCTGCTTGTGTGGTGGTGAGCCTGCTTGGAACTGGCTGTTGCTGTGCATGAAAGGGCTGATGTGTGACTCATCACACCAGCACGTAGTCCTTCAACACATCCCAGCGGAGGTATGTAGCTTGTGCATAGCTGCGGCCTGCCAAAAGAGCTGTCATACTTCAAGGCTGCTGCCATCGGGTGTGAAGAGCTGGCAGATGATGTGTTGGTACTTCACCAAGAGCAGTTTGGGGCGCAATCTAAATGCAATATGTTCCAGGCTTCCATGATATGATGTACGTACAAAAGATCAATCCTATGGTAACATAGAGGACCAATTCTTTGGGGACATGATGCACGTACAGTGGGCCAATCTTATATGTTGCCACATACCTATGTGCATGTGAGGGCTCTATGTCATGTATGAAAACCATCTATATGGGAAACTCAGCCTGCACAGAGTGGAGTTGTTATAAGGAATGCTTCTATAGGCAACAATGCCAAGGATTAAACTAAGAGAGTACAGAAGCTCAGTACATAAACTCCCTCAAAAATGCACACAGTTAAATGATAGAATGCACGTGAATGTGGTGTGAGAATGTGTCATCATCATCAGTCTGTTTTATTGTTATTGTGTGCCACAAGTACTGTATTCGTGAGTGTTGTACGTAGGAATATGTCATACGATAGTGTACAGGTTTATATACGCAACAATGCAAGTGTGTGCACAAATGCATAAAGGTGTGTGAGCCAGCATGAGTGCACTGATGCTCATGTACTATGTGTGAGCTGAAAGTTGACATTGCAAGTGTAGCTGAGTGGGTGTGACAAGAATTTTAGTAGGTCTACAGCAAATAGGAAAGCTTTATTGCATGACTAGAGGATGGTGCAAGTGCGTAGCAAATACAATATAACCTTACGCGAGCCCTGTTGAATTCGGTCATCTGCGACGTGGGAGGTGCAAGATTACTGCAATTAACCATTCACTCAAATCCATTAATTTGGTGCGATCGTCTTGCCAAGCGAGAAGTCTTCTTCATCAACTTTGAATTGTCGCTGCATGGGTGTTGCGAACGGCTAGCTTTGTTTTAGGCGGACTATGGGTGGAGATGGGCGGAACAAAGAACGTTATCGAAATTTATTGTGGATTGGGAGAATGGAACGCGGGCTGCATGCAATAATTGTGCGAATCGAGCTGGAAATGTGCATTAACTTTGCACAGGTATATCTCCGTAATGGATAAAGTAAAATTCACAAAATGAACACCTCAATAGTGACAGGACCCCTCTATGTACACACTGAATTTAGACATTGATACCTGAAGATGTGGTGTTTTTGATCCCCATGGGCTATCGGATCTCGTAACATCGGCACAGAGTTTGTGCAAGACACCAAAATATAACTTTACATACTGAAATGGTGTAGTATGACGTGTTGAAAATAGGAAGACGATAGTGTGTACCATTCGGGAGTTACAGCGATTTTATAACAACTTTTATAATATGCACTAGGTCCCTTTTCACGGAAACTATCCCATATATTGAATACAAAATAATCTAAAATTACAAACTCCACCTTTCTTGGAAGGACTCCAGTCTTCAAACTTTCGTTAGTATCTTCCTTGTGCCAGCATTGTTTAATTGATAGACACGTTTCCCTAAATTACACGTTTGTGTTGATGACTGAGATATTGTATTTAACACTAATCTGAAAAAACATTTCCTCTGAGAAAACAGATTCTATTGAACACTTCTTCAATGTAGTCCTCATCAAAAGGTTCTTCTAGCTGAGTAAATTGCATATCACTTGTGTCACAGTGTTGTGGAAATTCTATGATCACATCAATTGTAACATCAGACACTGTATGTGCTAGAATAATTATAAATTGATGCAAATATTCTTATACAAATATCATAACTGCAGTACCTGCCATACATCAGCTCAAATGGAGTGTGCAATGTTGATATTTGTTTAGAGGTCTGCACTCCGATATGTACAAAAACAAACTAAAGGGAAGGTAATAGATGTTTAAACACAAACTGTAGCGAAGAGAATAGATCATCATCCCAATCATTTTTCTTGTCGTTGGAAAGTTTGATTATAGGCTCAGCCTCAGGCCTACTCTGGAAAGTAATCGACAAAGGCAATGATGTACTCCACTCAGTTTTGGGCAGAAGGCTGCCACACACCAAAACAATTCATGCCAAACATTAGAACCTACAGTTGTATAGGTAGGGTATGTTGACCTAAAATCAGCTTGCGTTGCAAAAGCTACACTCGCATAAAGAGTTGGTAATCAAACCACTAATGTGTGTGAACGTTTGATAACCGAGACTCGGATTGCCATGCACTGCAGCCTAGCTGATCATACTCATTTGTTTAGGACGACAGGCACGAATTAAGGATTGTTTCATTGTCTTCTAACTCAAAAAGTACCAGGTTCCGTCCTTTCTTTTCCTCTTTGTGATGCAGCTATGGACCTCATATTGTCAGCACACTCCCAAGCTCATTCTGATATCCAGTGGGGTATACACCAGATTCTAGAATGCTGTGTAATCGTTATTGTCCATAATGAAGACGGCTGAATGCTAGCAGCTGCTTAGAAGGCACCACGTGCCACTTGTAAGGGCAGAGGGGACAATATTAGTATTTGATAAGGCGGAGCATCACCTATACCAAAACAAAGGGGGGGAGGGGGGGGGACCATTTCTGTGGAAGGGGTACAATATCTGCTAGTGGATTTTGTTTGTGGGGAACAGAATCCACTAGCAGATTCTGTCCAGAGTACTGTATGTTTAGGAAACTAAGGCAACCATTGGTAGTATTTGTTGTATTGTGTCTGGAAACAAACCTTTGTTCACACCCATTGTAGCACATGTGGAAATAAATCTTTGCATAGGTCAGTGATCGAAGTGGCTTTTTGATGTACTGTTTATAAAGAGAATATTGATTATATGGATAATGGACCATATTAGTTTTATGTATGGTGAAAGTGTCTCATCTCTGTAGGATGGCAGTACTGCATTACATGTGACTGCATCGAGAGGTGATGGAGGCTGTGTACGACTCCTCCTATCAACACCAGGGATTGATGCTAACCTTGTGGACCATAAAGGCAATACACCATTGAAGCTAGCTACTGACTATGGAGTATTAACAATGCTTCAGAAGTACACTACCAGCTGTGAAGACTTTCCTGTTCACACATATGGGAAAGTGATCATGTGTGGGGACAGTGGTGCTGGGAAAAGCACCCTCACAGAGGTGAGACACACTTGGTGTATTGATGTCTTCACAATTTACAGTGTCATTACTGATACTGTATTGAACAAGTGATTAAAAGAACATATCGAGATAGTATGTTGGATGTAATAAAAATATTAAATAATGATAGAAATCATAATTAGGGAGCGTCAGCCACAGCTGCTGCCCAGACCACAGTTAATGAAGCACCAATCCAACGACCCTAAATGCACTGAACTAGGGTGGGTATGTGTCCCTATGGTGGTTGAAACATATGGGGAAAGGACGCAATTGCCATCATCTCCTCAGTTGCCTATAGACTTGCCCTCCACATGCCAAAGTCTATAATACTCAATGAAAGCTATGGCTGGTTGAATGTAAACCTGGTCTGTGCCAATGCAACAACTGTCCTCTCTAGGATAGCTCCTCCATCATAGAGGTTATTATTTCAATAATGACCTTCTGTCGACGCCGATGCAGCATGGCAGTAGGCTCAGCTTAGCCCAAGTAGAGGGGGCCTAGAGTTTTGGTCATTGTCCCGCCATTCATCTCCTCCTTATGGTCATCTGGCTTTGGTATGCATTCATCTCCCCATCTGCCTCAAGCAGTAGAGACCTTTAACAGCTTGGACACACATGTAGACCTATACAGTGTTGAGTCTCTCCTCACTTCACCAGTCTCTCAGAAATCCTTTCTGGTAAATTAGATGACCATGTCTTCAACTTACTGCTGACAGGGTTCGTGCAGGTCAGGGAAAGTCATGGAAAACTGGAATATCAGGGAAAACATTAATGGTCACTGGGAAGTCAGGGATAGTCAGGAAAATCGATAAAAGTCAGGGAAAATTGCGAAAATGAGCTAGCATAAAACTAGATGGCGCGTTAAACACTGCACATGCTTGCTCTATACGCAGTACCCGTACGCACACATACGTCGTGACCTCGTCGTGACTGACAACGCGCGTATCAATCAAAAATTAGATAACGCACACGATTATCTATTTTAATTTTACCGATTTAATAATTCCTTTACAAATGCGTGCGCGTAGCAACGTGAGCATTAGAACTTAGAAGTCGATAGCTATGCCGAAAACACCTACTTTGATGAGTTATGGCTCAAAGATGAAAGACTTGGACAGTGGTTACAACAGGTTCCGAAAGACCGTACATGTTTCAGGTGCAAACTGTGAAAGGTCTTGAAGCTGTCCAACATGGGCATTGAAGCCATCAAAAGCCACGAATCAAATGCTAAGCATCGTGGTTTAGCGGCGGTTGCGGTTGCTGCTGCACCAATTCAAAGTTTCCTTCAGCCTTCGACATTGTCGTCAGCATTAGGTGAGTCACAATCGCACGCGTCAAGTTCCACTACAGAGTTGTCAATTACTGCAACGTCCGCAGCTAGCAACCTTGGTGTTTTTAATGATGATGCGCGTACACGTGCAGAGATTTTATGGGTGCTTAAAATTATTGACAGTAATTATTCATTTAATTCCTCTGAGTGCGTGCCATTGCTGTTGCAATCAATGTTCCCAGACAGTGAAGTTGCTAAGAATTTTTCGTGTTCAGAATCTAGGGCCAGATACATGGCCACTTTCGGGTTGGCACCTTACCTGTTGGAATTACTCATGGAAAAGGTTAAAGATGACTGTTTTGTTTTACTTTTTGATGAATCTTTGAATAAAAAAGTGCAACAAAAGCAGTTAGATATCTACCTGCACTTTTGGAATGGGAATGAAGTCCAAAGTAGATACTTTACATCCATTTTTATGGGCCATGCTAGGGCTGTAGATATTGAGGAAGACCTCAAAAAAGGTATCGAATCACTGCAAAAGGCAAACCTTCTCCAGCTAAGCATGGATGGGCCTAATGTTAATTGGAAGGTATTTGAGGACCTTCAGAATGAAATTCAGTTAGAGAATGGAAAAAATCTTCTAAATGTTGGTTCATGTGGACTGCATGTCATACATGGAGCATTTAGAAGTGCTATGTCAGAGACTGGATGGGACATAGAAACTCTTCTGACAAGTGCATATCGCCTGTTTAAAGATTCTCCTGCAAGGAGAGAGGATTTCTCCAGTATATCAACAAATCATTTATTTCCATTGAAGTTTGTAGTTCATAGATGGGTTGAAAATGTTCGTGTACTCGAAAGATTTCTGGAGGTCCTTCCTGACTTGAGGAAGTATACAATGTTTGTGATGGAAAAGAAACTTTCAGACCCTCATACTACGTCTTTTGACACTGTCAAAAGTGGATGCCAAGATCTCTATGCAGAAGCGAAGTTAAATTTTGCTTTAACTTTGGCAAAGCAAGTACAACCATCTTTGACAAAGTACCAAAGCGATAGTCCATTACTACCATTCTTGGTTTCGAATTTGCTTGAAATGCTCAAAAGCATCATTTCAAAATTCCTCACAGCAGAGTTTGCTGCACAACTCAAAACATGTACTCAACTCAGCAAAGTAGATTTGCGAGATAGGAGCCATCATAAACAGGTAGATCTGGGCTTTTCTGCAGAGATGTACTTACAAAGTGCTGAGTTCAGGAAGATGAAGATCAGCGACAAGGATGTTTTGGGAATAAGGATATCGGCAAAGGCAGCACTTATCACATTCACTGAAAAAGTACTGGAAATATCACCAATGCGCTATCCTCTTGCTCGTAGTATATCATGCCTTGATCCTCATTTCATTGCTCAGTCACCCGATGCATGTAAGACCCTGTTAACAAGAATGTTGAAAAGTTTAGTGGATGCTAAAAGACTACAAGGAAGTTTTACAACAGTTTGAACACTTTATGCGGTCAGTTTTGAGTAGTGAATTGCTTCAATTCAAGCCTGGACAAGATAGGCTAGATATTTTCCTTCACGATAAAATGTGTACTCCTTATCCAAAGCTGTGGATGGCTGTTAGAATGGCTCTACTGCTTTCACATGGGCAAGCCACAATAGAAAGGGGGTTTTCTGTTAACAAAGAGGTTGTGATTGAAAACCAACAAACCAAGAGTCTTATAGCTAGACGCTTAATCAAGGACCACATCATACAGGCTGGTGGAATTTTACAGGTGAGCATCACTAAACAGATGATGATTTCAGTTAGGAATGCAAGATCCAGATATTCACAGTATTTGGCAGACAAAAAGGAATGCGAAGTAAAAGAACGAGCACAGATGAAACGCAAAGCTGAACTTGATGCAATTGAAGAACTGAGGATGAAAACAAAACGATTGAAATCAGACATCGATGCTCTCCATATAAGTGTTAAGAAATATGCTGAAAAGTGTGAGACAACTGGTGATCTCACTTACATTGCTAAATCAAACAGCTTAAGAAGAACAGCTGATGAAAAGGAAGAAGAGCTGAAGAAGGTTAATGAAGAGCTAGATGCAAAGATTGAGAAATACAAACAATGAATATACTGTACTGTACCTCTATGACATTTCTTGATTGTGTGCATGCAGTGTAATATGGTAGAAGCGGAACTTTTGCTTAGTTCGTACTGTTATAGTAAAAGTACTAGGTAGGCAAGTCAGGGAAAATAAATTATGGATGACATGAAAAGTCATGGAAAGTCAGGGGAATAGCTAAAATAAAACCTGTATGAACCATGTGCTGAACTCATCTTCAGTCTACAGCAGACAAGGCACGCCTTTTGTCAGTTTCTTCTCCCCATGCTGCATCCTGGCTTCACATATATCCTCCTGGTTTCCAGATAGCCATCAAATGGTTGCTTGGCTTTGATACTTCAGAGGGTTTCCTATGTGCACTGTGCCCAGGTAGCCACCTTGGCCACCATGTAGTTACGTACAAGGTGGAAGTCGGCAACAACCTAAGTAGAGATCACAGTAAGACCTGTCCAGCTGACATCTTACTTCCTAACTGGTTCTTGGGCAGAACTGCAGCATTAGATGTGTCCATCACCTCACCGCTAAATCCTGTGATTTTTTTGGAAGCGGAAGATTTGGCCACAGCTGGTGCCCAGGCCACTGAGTCTAGGAAGCACCAAGCCAATGACCCCTAGTGCTCAGATCTAGGATGGGCACGAGCCGGCCAAAATCCATCTATTCCATGAGATCTATGGCCGATTGAATCTCCACCTGGTCAGAGCTAATGCTACTGCTATCCTCTCTAGGATAGCTCCTCTATCATAGAGCTGAATTTTGTATTTAATCAGTGTTGTTACTGTATTGTTATCAATACACATTATTTATGCCTAGAGTTACCTAACGTTCTTGTTGGGTATACCTAACACACTCTATTAGGTTTACCTAACAATGTTCGTTAGGTAAACCTAAAGTGTTTATTTTTATCACTTATGAGATAATGAATAGGTGGTTTTAAAATATTGCATATTATTATTAGCAAGCAAATGAACAAGACTGTCCACAAATTTCTTGTACAAGGGCACATTAAGATGCTTGTTAAAATGACAGTAGTAGGCCTTAATGGCATCAACTTCCATAGATCCAAGAACCGTGCAAAGTAAACCACCAGGTGTCATTTGTTCCTACAGAGTCTTCCATACGTTGTGAGCCTTGACACAGATGATTGTGAACATCTATACAATATGCACCTTCAAAGTAGCTTTGACAGTCCTTGTAATAGATTCCCCTTCACCAGTGCTGGCGTTCAATGACCAACGGAGCTTTACATGGTCGTCAACACCAAGTGTATGATTCTAAGATGATATCAGGCACTTCTTAGGAGCACCTGCTGTACCCGGCTCGTTCCACGCATGACCATATACTTCTTTCTGTGTTGAGTTCCAAGTATATGTAGTGAGGTAATGCAGTTGAAGGCCAACCAGGATCATTCAAAAACGTTTTCAGAAACCCTTTTGATGCTGTTTTCACAATGCCTGTAAAATCCATGTACGTTCGTCTCTCTAGCAAAGCCTTTGTTGTTTGTAGGAAGGCTAAATAGCTGTCACCATAAACTGCATGACCCTTCCAGTGCAGAAACTCAGTCAACTGTACGGTGGTAGCTACATACTGTACATTGCACTAGGTGGCACCATAGATTTACATGCAGAGTGTTGAAATGGTTTACGCTTGTCTTTAGAATTACCCTCATTTGTTCTGCATACATGTAGGCCATAAAGGATTGCTCTCAGTCCATGAGTGAAGATGGTGAAGGTGATCTGGTGAGTGTGTAATAGATAATGCTATTAGCTACATGTAGTGCTCCTATGTCTTGGCATATGCCAGAGTGAAGGCCATCCAGACACAACCACCTGACATCAGACACACCTCATTCATTGTGAAAAGGATCCATTCAAATTTGCAAAAATTTAATGAATTTGTTATGTTGTTATTATTTTAGAAATGGGATCAGAAAAGGGACCTAGTGTTTACATTATAAACTTTCTAGTACGCGTAAAAGAAATGACGATTACATTGAATAGTATAGCTAACAAAACATTAAGAGCCTTACAACTCCATGACAGATACTTCGATTCTCAGTTCGTAAAGCAATGTGTAGTGGACATTTCAGACTTGTTAAAAATCAAATAATTTGAAATTTTGAAAAAACATGCGTTAGGTCCCTTTTCACGGAGATGATCCCAAATCAAAAAACCTGAAGTATTATCAGCATAACTTGACTACATATATGAGTAGTCACTTTACCTTGAATGAAGGCTTTCTTTACTGATCAGGTAACTGTACAATTTACTTCAAATTTGTATCTTCCTCTTACTGAATTATGTTTTTCTGAGCCTTTTCCTTTCATACATTTTTCATGATAGTAAATAACTGGCCTATGTAGCATTAGGATATTTACACTACCTGAATTTATGCAGTTATACACATTGAACAATTGATATCTCTTGCAATTCAGCAGCCTGCTAGAAAAAAAATCAAAACCCATGTTAAGCCCTTGACAGTTGGAATCATCTCTCATCGTGTGAAGGGTCCAAAAGCAAACATGACCATATACGACCTAGCTGGACACAGGGAATATTACAGCAGCCATTCCTCTATATTGGAGCACATCTCAAATACCACTCCCTCCATCTTCCTTCTGCTCGTCAATCTCCTGCTTGCCTTAAAGGAGATCACTGCACAGTTGTACTACTGGGCTGCTATGATAGGCAACGTGTGTAAAAACTGTTCCCAGCAATCCTCCATCATTGTGGTAGGCACCCATGCAGATTGTATCAGTGATGAGGGGAAGTTGGTGTTCTTACGTACTCAGATAGAGCAGATAGCTAGTGATGCCATCAAGCAACACATCTTTGTTCGGTTTACAGCTCTTAATGTCACATCTTTTAGGGGAGAAGTATTTGGCAGCTTTATATCATTACTGTACAGTACTATTGATGATGTGAGGCTCAGGTGCCCTGCCATATCTCTAACTTGCCACGTGATGTATGCCTTCTTGAATGACAAGGTCCCTGCAGATCAAGATGTTATATCATTATCTCAGCTTCTGAACCTATTGAGCCAAGAAGACCCAAAGGTTCTACCAACTGATGCCTCTGAGGTGTCAAAACATTTGAAGGTATTGTCTGGCAAAGGTTTTATCGTGTTCTTTGAGAGTGACACTAAACTCGATGATAGCTGGATAGTCTTTCGTCCAGAGGCATTGCTTGAGAAGGTGAATGGAGTTCTGTTCGCTCCTTCGAATTTCGAAGAGCACCTTCCCATAGCCAGCAACACAGGTTTGATTCCCATATCAGTTCTCAAACGCCATTTCCCTGAACCAAAATACAATATCGATATGATTACTCAATTTCTTGTTCGATTTGAGCTATGTCAGCGAATCACGTTTGCCTCCACCAGCACAAATGCTCAGGGAGCTCTTAACTGTACTTCCTGTCCTGACCTGTTCTTCCCACCCCTTGTTAGTGCTAACAGACCTGACAATGTTATCCCTGATAATGCATTTATCTGGCAGATCTGCTCTACCAATATCAACCAGTCCTTCTCCCCACGCTTCCTCCATGTTCTTGTCTCAAGAATAGCTGAAAAGTTTCCCTTGCCAACTGTGGGGCCATGTTTAGTTACCGAACTGAAACCCTACAATCGTAGATGCACTGTGTGGAGCCGAGGAATATGTTGGAGAAGTAAGGAAGGGTTCTTCACTGTCATTGAGATGAGAGAAGACTTCCAATGTCTTCTGTGTGCAGTGTCCACCTCTAACAAATCCAACATCCACTATTCCCAGCTGATATTATCAGTCATTAAAGTTATCAAAGTGGTATGTGATGAGTTCTGCCCATCTGTTTCAAGGGTAGAGTTGATCACATGTCCACGTGAGGCTACCTCAGACTACGTTGCAGCTCCTGTAGAATGTGAAGCATTGAAGGAGATGCTACTCAATGGTATGACAACCACGACTGATTGGAATGGAAATATGGAGGTGGATATTAGCCAGTGGAGCAAGATGGAGCCCCAGCTGTCCCATCTCCTTGGTGTTGACCACAAACAAGGTACCAATCAGTCTGACATGTGCTATCTCTTTGAATTGAACATATGTCAGTTGTATATTTGTGATGCTAGTTGATCTATTTACTCAGTTAAGGGTAGAGGGCAATTGTCATTTGTATGCAGTGTGTACTGGTATACCGACCATGTATTTTGTATTACCATTTACCAATGTTTCAATATGTTAAATTCTCAATATTTAGATGGTGTCACAGGTACCTTGAATGAATGTGAACATGGCAATATATTTCAGTCTACCAAATCTGCATGTGATAAGTGGCGGGCCATAGGCTGGGAACTTGGCTTTACCACTAATGAACTGGACTCCATTGTTCATGAACCTGGACGGAATAGGGATGAGGACTATTATGAGGCCATGTTAAAGAGATGGTTAGACTGGGCACCACCCAACCACACTCATCCATCCCTCCAAAGTCTGCAATCAGCTCTTCGTGCTGCAGGCAAAGAGAGACAAGCAAATGATCTTGCAACAAAATAGAGAGTACTGTGGTGAGTATGTTTGTGCAATAGAGTTTCAGTGCACTTTCAAGTGAGATGACTTTACAGTGGAAATCGTGGTACTTGATCCTAAAATTTTTCTTCATGTGAAGTTTGGTCACTTGAATGTATTTTGATTAATGAGAACGTAAATAAAAATCTAACAACGCTCATTTGTTGCATATGTGTTTTTCAATAAGCATTCACAACTAGAATGCGTCACGTGACTTTTTGGTTTCACTACGATTATTGATAGTAAACAAATTACCATTTATAGTTTTAGGCACATTTCTCTCTCGCACGGCTACGAATCATTACGAATCATGGCACATAAGGAGAGTGGCCGTTTTACCATCGTTTGCTCGAGTTAGATTTTTAGTCCGGTAAAAGGAAACGGTGTTTTCGATTCAGACGCCATATTAGATATCGTTTTGTGTTAGGCAAGCCGCTTCGCTTTGCACGAATACTATGTCTCGCAAACTTACAAGATAGCGGTACGATCCTTACTTTATCGTTTGAACTCGTTTCTATAGTGTCAACGCGCCATGCATCGCAAAAAAAATGCTTTCAAAGAAATGGGGCTTGACAACACAGCCATTTACAATGAATTACATTAAAATAGTAACGTTATTCAAGTTATCCACTAGTTATCGATTATGGCTGAGGGCGTTAGTAGTGTTGTTGAAAGCGAAAACGGTTCTTTTCAGAGCCAAATCACTCGTCGCTTGCCGAGAAAGGCTAGTCGAGCTGCAATGTCTGCTTGGAAACCACTTTGTGCGAAGAAATCTCCAAGGGGAGACCCGCGAGCTGGGGCAGCAGCGAAACGGTCCGTACAGCGAGCCAGCAAGATTTTGCTGATGAGCACGGTGAAGAGAAGGACTGCAGCTGCAATCGCAAAAAGTGCCGCGAAAGAGTTGCAGTCTCTAGCGGAATTTATGCCTAACCTTGCTGATACGGATGCAAGAACACTTGCATTGCGATTATACTACATTGAATTGGCAGATGGCGTATCTCCCATTCGTGCTCGAAACAAAGTTAGTCAAATGTTCTTGGTGAGTGCGGCAACAGTGAAAAGATGGTCTTCGTCTTGGGAATCTATTGGAGAAGATGCTTTGTTGGATCATCGAAGCGAACATGAAGAAAGAGATCCATCACTTCTTTTTGGTAGTCCAGCCCTTGTGTTTGAGCTACAAAGCTGGATTAAAAATAGGCTCAAACAAGGTGGCAAGCATAAAGATGGTTATTTGACAATTCAACAATTGCAGAATTACATCAATAATGTTCTTTTCAATGATCCAGACGTTGTGTCACCAGAACTTCTAGATCTTCATGATGCTAGATACCACTCACGTCAGGTATCACGAATGACTGTTCTGCGTTGGATGCACAAGCTGGGCTATAAGTGGGCTGATTCATCCAGAGCTCCTTTTTGTGATCGACACGAGGACCAGGATGTTGTTACCTATCGTAACGAATGGGTAAAGCAAATGTTGGCTTTAAAGCCACGTCTGCCAATTTTAAGTGAGGCAACTGGAAAACCAGAATGGCCCAACCTCCCTGCAGGTGAAAAACCTCTTCTTCATGGCAACCATGATGAGTGCATTTTGTATGCTAATGAAGGGAACCGGTTTGCTTGGGTAAGTGATGATGCTTACCATATGAAGCCGAAAGGAGATGGAGCTACCATTATGGTAAGTGGCGTCTCAGTTCCATGCCAAGGCTGGTTGGGACTAGAAACCATTGAGCCCAAAAGTGATGGAACATGGAAGCACGATAATGTAATGAATAATCTGAAAAAAGTTATTGATCAATTCGAACATTTGTATCCAGGATGCCAATTGTTGTTGACATATGATAATGCTCCCTCTCACACTGCTGTAAAAAAAGGGTCACTGTCTACTGCTCGTATGAACATGACTGATGGAGGCAAGCAACCAATCATTACACAAATGGGATGGTTTGAAACATTTGATTTGGCCACAAATTCGATGAAGAAAGTGTTACAGCAAATGTGGTATCCAGGGCAAGATGGAACACCCATTGCTAAGGGTGCATTACGAGTATGTAAAGAGCGAGGTTTAAAAGGGATTGAAAAAATGAGACTGGATGATCTAAGGGCATTGCTAGCATCCCAACCTGATTTTGCAAGTGTGAAACCAGAGATCCAACAAGAAGCAGAGAGACGTGGACACATTCTACTGTTTGGCCCAAAGTGTCATCCAGAATGCATGCATGTTGAAATGTGCTGGGCACATGTCAAGCAATACTGTAGACAACATTGTGGACAGAGTATTACTGCTCTCCGAACCAGCCTCCAACATGCATTGTCAGAACAGCACCTGACAGTGAAGCAACATACCGCCTTCTCCCAACACACTTGGAAGTGGATTGAGGCGTACTCACATGAAGCAGATGGTGTCGCAGTGTATGAAGCAATGAAAGCTCTCAAAAAACTACATAGGCACCATCGCAAGGGAATACACACATCAATCCCTTTACCATCCAGCCAATAACAACACTTTTGCAATTTAATATGCATGTCTGAACATGTATAATGTATAACTGACTATAACTCTTCATGTCCTATAATCAAATAGATCCTGTTTTCCATTAGCTTCCCACGACGAAGACCATCTTTTTACTGTTATCACACTTACCAAGAACATTTGACTAACTTTGTTTCGAGCACGAATGGGAGATACGCCATCTGCCAATTCAATGTAGTATAATCGCAATGCAAGTGTTCTTGCATCCGTATCAGCAAGGTTAGGCATAAATTCCGCTAGAGACTGCAACTCCTTTGCGGCACTTGTTGCAATTGCAGCTGCAGTCCTTCTCTTCGTCGTGTACGGACCGTTTCGCTGCTGCCCCGCTCGCGGGTCTCCCCTTGGAGATTTTTTCACAAAGTGGTTTCCAAGCAGACATTGCAGCTCGACTAGCCTTTCTCGGCAAGCGACGAGTGATTTGGCTCTGAAAAGAACCGTTTTCGCTTTCAACAACACTACCAACGCCCTCAGCCATAATCGATAACTAGTGGATAACTTGAATAACGTTACTATTTTAATGTAATTCATTGTAAATGGCTGTGTTGTCAAGCCCCATTTCTTTGAAAGCATTTTTTTTGCGATGCATGGCGCGTTGACACTATAGAAACGAGTTCAAACGATAAAGTAAGGATCGTACCGCTATCTTGTAAGTTTGCGAGACATAATATTCGTGCAAAGCGAAGCGGCTTGCCTAACACAAAACGATATCTAATATGGCGTCTGAATCGAAAACACCGTTTCCTTTTACCGGACTAAAAATCTAACTCGAGCAAACGATGGTAAAACGGCCACTCTCCTTATGTGCCATGATTCGTAATGATTCGTAGCCGTGCGAGAGAGAAATGTGCCTAAAACTATAAATGGTAATTTGTTTACTATCAATAATCGTAGTGAAACCAAAAAGTCACGTGACGCATTCTAGTTGTGAATGCTTATTGAAAAACACATATGCAACAAATGAGCGTTGTTAGATTTTTATTTACGTTCTCATTAATCAAAATACATTCAAGTGACCAAACTTCACATGAAGAAAAATTTTAGGATCAAGTACCACGATTTCCACTGTATGCTATACAGTACATGTACATAGTTTTGTCATACATGTAGAGTACATTATTCATTCTCACCTCCTATTATCTCCCTCATCTCCTGTATGATCTATTTAGTCTCATCCACCCTCTGTGCCTCATGATCGTCTTTGCCTGATGTACTCATTGTGTCATGATCCTCTTTGCCTCGTGTCGTGTGAGTTGAAGGGAAAGAGATGTGGCTCATGTGCTCATTTGCTGTATACTGAAGTTCCCTCCAGTGTATTGTAATGTCTCTTCTCTTCTCTTTTCCTGCATAGGCCTGAGAGATGACAGACCTTCAACCTCAGACTGTCTATTTGTTGTTAATGTAATATATGTTTATTATAACAGTTTGATGTCATCATCCAGTGCTGCGGGCTATTGGGTCTGCGTACGAGCAGTACAAAGGATTACTGATAATAATGCGGCAGTATAGCCATCGTCTTGTTAAATGTGCGGTAAGCACACTACAATGGGAATATAAGTTTGACGAACGTCGACGTACACCTGTTTAATTGCTCAAGCTTGTCGCTCATTATGTAACCTCGCGTGTTGGACGTACCCCACGATACGGACGCAGCTCACGGCTGTTACATTTGGAAATTAGGCCCCAGACCCTCTTAGACCTTATAAACATGCATGTGCAATTTCAAGTCCTTTTTTTTCGGAGGGTATGTGTTGCTATGGGTCGAGTGAATTAGTCATCTTACACAATATTGATGGCAACCACCCTACGATGCGGGCGCGGCTCTTTCCAGCAGCTTTGGAGAGCACCGATAAGTATCAGCTCAAAAGCGGGTATTTAACGCGCACCGCACATGATAGGCGTACGCGTTAGAGTTTTACCGGGAATGTACACGAGTATAAAATTATACGAAGCAGCTGCCTTCGTTTCTAGTTCCCCTTAGTAGGAGGGCGTGATGGCGAGCAACTTAGTACCCCCCAGGAGCGTTATAGTGCGACGAGTAGGGAGGTGCTGAGATCAAGAGTGGCTTCAGCTCAGGCTCACTCAGGTCCAAGCCACTGAACTCTGACCTCCTGGGTGCTCAAGACAAGCTAATGTTGAAGCCTACCCTAACACTAAGACACATGTACACAAGTATGTATGGTTGTAGCTTCTAGCAGTGTTGGGATTGGCAAGGGGGCAGGAGGAGAGTGGGAGGAGGGAGGTGCCAATTCTCCTGCTATCTGGGAGAGGGGCCTGGCAGTCATTTTCCTATCATCATCACTGTGGTGTATTACATGCGTACATGTAGTCAGTGCAGCCATGATAGCGCCTTCAATGGCGGGTATCCTTTTCATGTTTTTTTTTGTTTTTTTTGGTGAGTTGAGTAAATGATTAAAGTGTTCACAGTACTATGTGTGTGTGTTTAGCAGCACCCTACCACTCCATACACAGGTAGGATCACTAGAAGAGAGTAGCAGCTGGAAGGCTTCCTCACTCATAGGACATCATACTGATCCCTGACCTCGTGTACAGTTGCAAGCCTGGGGACGAGATAGTGAGTTAAACCCTTTACCCCCACTCAGGAAGTTCATTTCATGTACAAAGTTCTCCCTCCTCTCAATAGTTGATTGAGTTGCCTATGTGTGTAGTGAAGTGTGCATTTAATTCAGTATTTATGCATTATAGTGGCATTTTCGCTTATTTTGTGTTCCAAACACACACACACACACGCACGTGTACACACACACACAGAGGTGTGTCATGTCTAGAAGAAGGGTCCATCCCATGTCTCCTGTTATCCATGTTATGTTCATCCACACTACCCTCACATCCCCACCTCCACTCTACCCTCACATCACCACCTCCACACTACCTTCACATCACCACCTCCACACTACCCTCACATCACCACCTCCACACTACCCTCACATCACCACCTCCACACTACCCTCACATCGCCACCTCTGCACTACCCTCACATCACCACATCCACAAGTGCTACCCTCACATCACCACCTCCACACTACCCTCACATCCCCACCTCCACACTGCCCTCACAACCCCACCTCCACACTACCCTCTCATCACCACCTCCACACTACCCTCACATCCCCACCTCCACACTACCCTCACATCCCCACCTCCACACTACCCTTACATCACCACCTCCACACTACCCTCACATCGCCACCTCTGCACTATCCTCACATCACCACTTCCACACTACCCTCACATCACCACCTCCACACTACCATCACATCACCACCTCCACACTACTCTCACATCACCACCTCCAAACTACCCTCACATCACCACCTCCACACTACCCTCACATCACCACCTCCACACTACCCTCACATCACCACCTCCACACTACCCTCACATCACCACCTCCACACTACCCTCCTATCTCCACCTCCACACAACCCTCACTACCTCCACACTAGTGTAGAGGTGGTGATGTGAGGGTAGTGTGGAGGTGGTGATATGAGGGTAGTGGTGGTGATATGAGGGTAGTGTGGAGGTAGTGAGGGTATTGTGGAGGTGGAGATAAGAGGGTAGTGGGAGGTGGTGATGTGAGGGTAGTGTGGAGGTGGTCATGTGACTACCCTCACATGACCACCTCCACTACCCTTACATCACCACCTCCACACTACCATCACAACAGCCTTCACACTACCTTATGTTAGCCTTTGGTTATGGCACCATCCAAGTCTTCACACCTGAGGGAACCTATGTCAGATCATATGGGCTAATAAACAGTCCAAATGGAATAGTGATTGATGAAGAAGGTTGCAGTGTTGTTAGTGAGTGTCTAGGTTCCCTCTTTGATCCTCAAGGAAATAAGGTCCACACATTTGGCGAAGTCAAATTCCCCCAAGGTGTTATGCTAGAACCTAAGAGTGGTAGTCTGTATATAGCCAACTGTTGTGCTAGAACTGTATTGAAGTATTCTGTGTAGTGGATGCAATGTTTGTACAATCATTCCTTCATTTGTGCAGTAAACATATTAGCATGACTCGGTGCCCCGCCCCTTCATTGCCTGAAATTCTTTGTCATGGGCCATTATAACGTTTTGCACTTGGAAGTTTAGGCACACACCAAGCACACCTGTACAAGAAGTCAAGCATCCTTGCTATTCCCAGTAGCCCTGTGTGTGGGTGCAGCAATGCCTCCAGTGAGCAACTAGGCTAGTGCTGGAGATCAGTGCCATTGTGATGTCAACACGTGTCAATAACCAGGGATGTGAGTTTCATGGCATTTGAGCCATCTGGTGTTTGGCCCGCACTCCCATATATCAGGGATATGTATGCCAGCCCACAATATGGGTATGAGTTTAATTTAGCATTACATTTAAAAAGTGACTCACTACACCTTATTGTAATGGATATGGTAGTGGCTTGGTAGATAGCAACAAACCCGACTACACACCTCATGCATGGCCTGTGAGCCATCAATTGTGTTGCACACTCTCTGCCCAATCAGGGATGGGTAGGCCAGCGGTGGTTGTCTTAGCTGCACATGGCAACAGGGTCATTTGATGCACTGTGTTTGGAGAAGACTCATATCTGTGAAGGAGGAGGTGGAGGGAGGGGGGTGAGGGGTGCCAAGTGTGAATATGGTCGTTCAGTCATATGAGGGTCGATCAGTCATCATATGAGGGTCAGTCTCATTTGAGTGTCAGTTGTCACATGACAATCATGAAGTCACCGTATGAGGGCCAGTCATCCTTCACATACATTCCTGCAACCCATTTAATATCCTCTATCAGTGCCTTGGCTTAGCATTCGCTAGATGACGATGTATGTGATGCCTGCATGTGTGTGCATTGAGATGTTGTTAGTCTTTGTGAAGTTGGAAGAACATATGAATTACGCCAGCCACCAGCAGAAGCCACATGTACAATGAATTAAGTACACTACATAAACAATGTGTTTCATCTTTCCTTACTAGTATGGTGAAGTGCTATTAATAAATAAATTAGTTTATCTTACCTTTTTTTCTTTACCCCTGCCCCTCCCACCCCAGGAAGACTCTGGACTTCCGGCTGGGATCTGAACCACCATCTTCAGCTTCTCCTGGCCAAAGCTGTGGTGTCATCTACGTCAACCACCTACACTACCAGTATCCTGCACTACCATGTCTTCTAGCCACTCCTTCCAGCTGACCCCTGTTCCTGGTAGCAAAGAGATGGTCACTCTCTTTGCCAGCCCTGCAAGACCATCCAGGTGTGTGTGGCAGTGGTCTCTTTTCTGCACCACTCCCGGGAGGGGGGTACAGAACCCAATGTTGAAACTTGCCATCCGGGGTATGCAGCGCACATCTATTTGTACATGTACGTATTCGTGCCATTTGATCTTGTGTTGCATCAAGTTTAAAGTACGAGTTGCTGCCCTCGGCCCTGTTGCATACATGCGAGCACGCGCGTGGTTCCTTCGTTCTTATAGCATCAGGGATTGGGGAAAATGGAGTTACTGTCATTTCAACCATAGATATTAGACTGGAAGGGATTGGAAACCGCGCACGTGCGCCATATAATATATACATTTCAATTTAGAACGTACAGTTGCTAATTGGTTAGTATGGCACCTCGCCCCTCAAAAGTTTTTGGTCAAGTACGCAAGAGGCAAATAAGAAGAGTAGTAAAAGGTAGCGCATGAACTGTGGATCACAAAGAAGTTAAAAGTATTTTTTTACTACTCCATTCCTAAGAGAAGATATTAAGCGCTCCATGTCTAGAATTAAACTCACCGGTACTACGCCCGAACAAAGCGACGTAAAGGTACGGCGTTACGATAGGCAGATTGAACACTGTGTTTTACGTACCACAGTATTTTTTTTGTGACATGAATGCGTCGTACTCGATATAAAAATTAAAAAAAACTTACTTTTGACTAGGTGTGATACTCACCGGTATAGCGACCGTAGCTTTGTCGTAAAAATTCTGAAAACTTGACTACCAGATAGCCAGATGAAACATATGTGCCAACGGATAGTTAGATTGCCGTCTGTGCGTTTTCTACGACCAAAAAAAAATCTAAAAGCTATTTCATTCGCGCGCAAATTTTTGCCCTAGAGATACTAATATATGGATTATTATGCTTTATCTCAATGCAGAATGTGTGACAAGAGTCAGAAGAAGTTCAGACTGACCCAGTGTCGCACAAAACACTCATCTGGGATGAAACTTGTTGATCTAGGGAAAAGATGTCTGTGTACCAAGCTTCCATAGATATTCCACCACATCCACTTATGGTACTTATTGTTGTTACTGAAGCACATAGAAAACGTCCTTCTAGACTATGATGAGGGTCCAACAGAAGATAGACCTGGGCAGACACCCAACAAAAGTGTGGCGGACTCGGAGGGCCTCTCCTATGAATCGGAGAGCATGAGGATGGTCCAGCTGCTGCTATATATTATCTCTGATAGTACATCATGTGGTCAGCCCGTCGAGGTCAACTGTTGGCTGGCCGGTCCTGTAAGCCACGTATATAGCCTTCAGTCCAGTAGCTCAAATGCATGGTCGATCGAGGACATCACCTAGTTGGAAGTAGCTAGCCCTACCTGTACCTTCGCTTTCAAACGCGACGGTCGGGTTTACGCCCAAATAGACACGTTCTTAGTCTCGTAGTACCCAGACCCTTATTCCGCAGCAGCACATCACCGCTACTCCATCCGCAGCTGCGGGAATCAGTGCCGTCGAGAGGGGAGGGTAAGGGGGTACATTACCCCGGGCCCCGCGGCACAAAGGGGGCCCCGCGATCCCTAAGAATAATTTTTGTTTTCCAATTGTGTGCGACGACCCTTTTGTCTTCGATCGAGCACTGAATTTTTCACTCACTGCCAGTCTGCCACTGTTAGTCTGTACTGCACAATCCTGACACACATGGGCGTCGTAGAGAATTTATTGTATTTTAATGGTTAATGATAAATAGAATTCCGGCAAGGTCTGAAATATAAAACACGCGGCGTCGATACGAAAGCGATGCTGCCAAACGAAAGAAACTGAATACTGCAAAAGCTGGGATTGAGAAATCAACAAGACTCGATTCTTTCTTTCGAGCTGTCCCAGCATCTGAATCGTCATCGTTAGATACATGTACATCTACCCAGTGGCGGATACAGGAATAAGGCAATGGGGGGGGCGGTTATATTGGAGGGGCGGAATATTTCAGAGGTGTAGGAACCTATTTAAGATTGGGGGGGGGCCGACTTTGTAAAATTATTAACGGGGGGGGGGGGGGGGGGGGGGGTGTGCAGTCCCTTACGACGGGTGGGGGGGGGGGGGGGGGAGGTGCAGTCCGCTTACGACGGCGGGGGGGGGGGTGCAGTCCCTTACGACGGGGGGGCAGTCAACTTTTGGCACACAGAAAATACGTTTTGCTAACCGTTACAGTATTACAGAGCGCGCGTAATGAAGTAGACATAATATGGTGACGTGCGGTTACGGAAACGGGTAATCAATTATCGTTCAGATATGATAATTCGTAATAAACATTAACAAATAACCATAGCTATTTTAATCGTAGTGTTTATGTGTACCGTAGTGTGAAGGGGGGCGGCAATTTAATAATAGGGGCGGCATTTTATATCGATGGGGGGGGGCGGCCGCCCCCCCCCAACGCTATGGTAGATCCGCCACTGCATCTACCCAAAGTCAAACTGACGATGTGACTGTTCTGCCTGAGACAGTAACAGATCTAGATGCATGTGCATGTACAGGAGGGGGTTCATCGTCTTCTTCACATCTTGACTTTGTACATGGAGGCGATGAGGTCGACTTAAGTAGCTGTCCTGCAGACACGATCATGAGTGGGGCTCATCCTGCAGCAGATCGCAACAAAGAAAGTTTTGCTGGCTTTGACCTTGCCAAACTAAAGTCGCGGCGCCGAACGAACGTTTCGCGCACTGAGATAAAATCGATTAAATTTAGTCCATTAATCTTTCAGTCTGCATGTTATAGAACAATGCATAGTAGCAGAGATATCACATAGATTATCTCTGATAGTTTCAGCCTACAGGGCCATGGGGGCCCCCGTGAGCGTCCTCCCCCGGGCCCCAACCTGGCTCTCAACGGGCCTGGCGGGAATAAGGGTCTGGATACGACACTAACACGTTCTAGCAAGGGCAAGCGTTATACCATTTGTACTGGGGTGCACGCCCACGCCGTGCTGTCTACATCTCTGCGTTGCCGCACGCTTGCCACGTCAGCTAGGTCGATGAGCGTTACTGTTAATCATTTTCATTGTAGCAATGTGCATCAATCATGCTCTCATCTTCTACCTGTCAACAAGTAAACTAGTTGTGGTTTGTATTACTCAGGTATCTTAAGACTAGCTACACCTATATTTGGAATTAGCAATATCAGCAATTTTAACCATTACAAGATGCCGCATTTCCTTAAGGATGCTTGTTATACGTATGTTTCTTTGTACCAAATGTTTGTACAGTGCTAGTGATCCCGCAAATTACAGCGCTCCCCCAGGCCCCCTAGCTGGGCGGGCGGGGTTACCCCTCCCGCACCCGCCCCTCTTTTATTAATCACTATTAATTAACAACCCCCCCCCCCCCTTTTCTGAAATCCTGGATCCGCCCCTGCAACGGCAAGTGCGAGTAAGGATCACTGTGCCACAGCATTTAGTATGCAGAGCTGTGCAGAGTCTGCATATCAACCATATGCAGACGGGTATCATTGAAGTGTTCATATGCAGACGTCTGCATATGAACACTTCAACGATACTCATCTGCATATGGTTGATATGCAGACTCTGCACAGCTCTGCATACTAAATGCTGTGGCGCAGTGGATATAGATCGCGAAAATGAGTGATAAAAAGGTACGATATGTTGCACGAACTACTAGATCCTATAATCGTGACAGTGCATATTGAGTGCGCATGCTCCCTATGTTTGTATGCTCATCTATTAGTATCACAGCCATATACTCATGGCAGCGGGTCAATACACAACGTTTTAGCCTTACTTTTCATCAGGGTTTAGAAGGCGAACGGTTTCTGCCTAGATCAGGGTCTTTAAATTTATGGGTTCATGATTCGCCGTGAATTAAGCGAAGCTGCCTCCTTCCAAAGGTGCGGCTCTCTATGGAGAAACCATTCATCTTGCTACTCTAAAAGTATCCTTTTGTTGATGTTGTTTTCACCATCAGTAAGCTACCGAGTCAAGGTAGTTTTTAATATTAGCACATACAACTACAGACGTTTGTCATTGGTAGATTTCAATCTCATCATTTTGTGATGCCTAAGCTCAGTTCTTGTACCACGAATTTTCTTTGCTAATGTGATGACCTCTCATAATGGAGCAGGTTATTTCCCTCATATGCCCATGTTTTATGTCTGTATACATCCATGACATTGATGTTCCTTTATTGTAGGAGCTAGAAGATCAGCTTAGGAGAGCATCAATCTGGGGGGTAATTGAGACAACTAGGAAACTACTACAATCTGGAGTACATGTTGATGGCACAGATGAAGTGAGTTTGATCCCATGTTATGGTTATGGTACTGTTCCATCCCATGTCATGGTACTATCTCCATCCCATGTCATGGTACTATCTCCATCCCATGTCATGGTACTATCTCCATCCCATGTCATGGTACTATCTCCATCCCATGTCATGGTACTATCTCCATCCCATGTCATGTTCTATCTCCATCCCATGTCATGGTTCTATCTCCATCCATGTCATGGTACTATCTCCATCCTATGTCATGGTTCTATCTCCATCCCATGTCATGGTACTATCTCCATCCCATGTCATGGTACTATCTCCATCCATGTCTTGGTACTATCTCCATCCCATGTCATGGTTCTATCTCCATCCCATGTCATGGTACTATCTCCATCCCATGTCATGGTACTATCTCCATCCCATGTCATGGTACTATCTCCATCCATGTCATGGTACTACAGGCTGCCCCGTTAAGAGCGCCACGTTTGTTCCCAGTGCTCCTACCATACTTGTAGTTGGGCCCTACATGTAGGTTGCTCTTGTAACGAGGGTGGTTAATTACTTGTGGTATACAACACACAGATTTAGATTTTTAGCATCTCCTGTGTAAGAGTCTGGATTTGATCCACTATTTGCAGCAATGATCAGTACCCCTCTTCAGAGAAAAGAGCTATATTGTCTCCCACAAAATCTAAAAGACACAAAAAGTCCCTCTTGGCTTCTTCCAGCGTCACTGGCAGAGGTTCCACGTATTTGGAGTCTGGCTCTCCATCATCCTCCTCTGCAGTTTCTCGACCAAGCAGCCTCGCTGCTATTTCAGCAATGGTCTCAACACGTACAGTCTCCATTTCTCCTGGAGCCAAGACCCACTCTGCTGTACTCAATCGAGCTGTTACTGGCAGATATTCAATAGCTGATGCAATTGCAGTCATCTGAGCTTCCTTTTCAGCCTCTGCACCACTACTGTTGCCTTGTCTGGCTAAGTCTAATGACAATGATAGAACAAGCGAGTTTTACATTTGTGGAGCAGACTTCTAGATGTTTTGTGAATGCACTAAAGTCCTTGGCTTTAGCTGCTACAAGTGTCTTTACCATCTGTATCTTTAGCCTGGCTGCTATTATATCATGTCTTACCAGAGATAATTATGAATATGGATAAGAATACGCCCCTGGCCTTCTAACCAGGGACTTTTAACTAGGGCAGACTGTATCTCCATCCCATTTCATGGTACTATCTCCATCCAATGTCATGATTCTATCTCCATCCCATGTCATGGTACTATATTAGAATTCTGCTGCAACTTGCTTGCACTATTCCAGTTACATCGTGTGAATGTGAGCGGAGTGCCAGTGCTCTCAGGCGTGTCTCGATAATTACACGAGATCACATGAGATCATCAATGGGGAAAGAACGTCTGGCCAATCTTGCCTTCATTGCTGCACATTCATTATGAACAGCAAATCAATGTTGAAAGTGTTATTCACATGTTTGCATCTTTTCACCCGCGAAGAAGAATGGAAATGGAATCACAAATGGAATTACAGTCTTGAAGAATTTATTTTTAAAATCACCTTACACAGTAATGACATTGCATGTTTGTGGGTATCTGATTTTAATTAAATTACAAAAGGACAATTACATATGATTCAATCCTTACCAGTGAGTATGCTATGATTTCAACTGTCAGCAACATACATCACATCTCCCTTGATGAATAAGCCATCTGGCCTATCTAACAGACCATCGTCACTTCCATCACTACCAATGGTTCTCTTTTGCTGCATGGCCAGCTTAATCAAACACATGGATACTATGATCCTGACCACAGATGTCTCCATTGTCATGGATGGCAATACCTGATGGACCACCACTACAATTGATAATTTGCTCTGTGTTACATACAGTGGGGTTCGTCCTTCTCACATCAAGGTTGCAAGGACTGTTCTGCATGTGATGACTATCCATTGTGATGAGGAGCTTGTGAGAACCAGCAGTCTGGGGGTGAGGGTGATGGTGTAGGTACCATGCCTATGGTCCACCACCTCTCCTGGGACAGCTGCTCCTTCATGTGACTTGGGCCTTAGCTCAGCCTTAACCTGTAGACCACCATATGGGTACCTCTCTCCCTTTGAGGTCATGTTCTCCACTATAACATAATACATTGGCTACTGTGACCAGATAAATATGTGATTTGTGATGAAGATGGAGGTGTGTCTATTATGTGACCGAATATGGAGGGTGTCACTAGAATGATTTGGAATAAGGGGCACATTCTAAACCATCTTGAGGTTCAGGGGTAGCAGATCTCCAAGTGTTGCCATTTCATGGTCAGTGTGAGTCTGGAGGATGTGGGAGATCATGCAGTGTAGTGACCAATCTCATCTTTCATCTTCATCAACCATTTCTTGTGGAGGGTCTGAGCTGTTGTCTTGGAAAATGAACAACAATTCAATACACTGTACTTAGGACATACAGTGTCACAACATGCATGCATATCCAATCAATTGCAAGGTAATGGTCTCCATCTCTAATCACAGTGCCTTCTTCCGCTGCTGAATTGTTTGGTGGAGCTGATCAAAGGCTTGGGTTATGATCACTGTGGCATTATCTCTGGAAGTCTCCACCTGTTCTGCTATCTTGTCATTGTCATCAATAGCTCAGGTAAGTTTTGACATCACATATTGAGCACATACATGTGCCTCATTCATGGCTTCTCTGTGGCCCCTTGCAATATTGCACATGTCATTAATACTGTGGTTCTTTTGGAGAACGAAGCTACAGCCTCTGCAGTTAAGTAATTGGCAAGTTTTGCTAAAGGATTTCAATTCTCTGTCTCATGATGTGTGCGTTCAGTTGGTATTGTTAAAGATGCAAGAACATTGTCTCCACTCTCTGGTAAGGTGCATGATACTTCTCTGACAGGTAGAATTCTCCATGTTCTGTTTGGTCTTAAAGTGGAAGGAGGGACTAATTCTGGTCATTTTGCAGGGTTGCTGATATTTGTACAACTAGTGATAGATGTGCATGCAGGATCTTTGTAAATCAATACTATAGTGTTGCCTCTATTCAGTGATTAGGAAGTTATACATAGGGTGGAGTGAGGTAGACATATTTTTCAAGCATCTTATTAACTAAGCAGCCAAAACATTATCTTCAGCTGCTTTTATTACTTCCCACCTTTGTAATGTAGAGGCTGACCTCCCCAATGATTAGCTTAAAGTGAGTGAATGTATCGTGACACATAAAGGTTGTTGGAAAGTTAAGTCACAGAGCCTTCAATCTGCCTAAAATATAATCATTTTCATAATGATTAGCTTATCATTATGATATTCAATGTTTATTAATTTGATATCCACTCATGGCCTTATTTAAGGATGATGATAATATTAATATAATGCACTTCTCTTCAGTATTTACATGAGTAAATAAAATGAAAAGAAATTCATTCATTTTGATAATGTATCTACATACCTTCTTTTATTTCTAAAGAATATAAAACACATTTCCATAAAACATGCACTTGGGACTAGTTTCTAATGTACACACGATTTTTGCATACATTATTGACGGAATTATCATTGACAAAGTACCACAATTTAATTTTTCTGAAAGCTGGATGATTGAGCCTTACTTTACTTGTACACATTGCGATTCAGACATAGCATCAAAAAGTTGTAGAACTTCTAATTCATATCATTCTTTGAATAAATTACATGAAATATGAATTTTGGATCCTATTAACATTTATGACCTCAGTGGTACATTAGTGTCAACTTGCAAAGCAAAAAATCTGTAATTCTTTGCTTCTGATGTGCCATTCAGATGTTATTAACTCTTACTTGTTTGCCTTCAGTTTCCCTACAAGGACGTGACAGAAGACAAGATAACAATTAATTTATCATTTGACCAAGTCTACTTTCTATCAATAGTAATTATAGTCATGGTGCTCATTTCATTGTTCTTAGATTTCTACATTGTACTTATTTAAGGACCAACACCTTAAATGAGGATTTTTGGAGATTAAATGCATAGTGAAGTGCACCAAAATCTCATGTTTCTCAACTCATACTCTGCAGTTGTAGTTCATTACTAAATGTAATATTTATGCAATTTGATAGTAAAGTAACTAAATTAATTAATTGCCATTCCATACTAGTTTATCAACATAGCAAAAGTATGATACACAGTAAACCAGTGCAATGCCGGAAAAGATTATAAGCATCCTCATCTTGATAATATTAAGTTTGTACCACTAATAAGCCTTGTAAATTATAAAACTGTAAAGAAGTGACTGGCTGTTTTTTTTGTTTTTGTTTTTATTTTGTGAATAGGATTGCCTGAAAACTGGTTAGTTTGTAATGTGGTTTCTGGCAGTGGGTTTGACTTGGAACAGTCTTTCTGCTACCTCTCCCAAATGCAAATTCTACTGCTGATTCTCTGAGTGTTACAATGCCTGCCTGTTGTTGATGTAACAGTAGTGATCGTTGCATCAACAGTAAATATCTTACAGCTGGTCAGTGCTCTAAAAACTGCCTGCCCATGAATCATGAATAGTGCCAGAACACGAATAACCCCTTTTGCAAAAAACTGCCTATCATCCCGTCATTTTAGATAGGGCCTCAATCCGAACAACATTCCACACAAACAAATCTGCTGATATCTCTGGTCTTGATGCTCTTGGTAGGATAAGCTTGTGTACATCTTGTGCCTCCATCGATCTGTGCAATAAGCCTTACCTTGGTTGCACGAAAGCTGTGAGTTGACCCTCAAGGTACTGCTGCACTCATCGCCAATCATTATATTGCTCTAAACAATGTCAAGGAGTGAGACCCATTGGTATTGGTGAGATAGTGAGAAGAATTATTAGCAAGACAGTCCTTTTTGTTATGAAGCCTGATGTACTGAAGGCCGCTCGCACTCACCAGCTCTGTACCATCCATGAAGCTGGTTGTGAAGCTGCCATACATTCAGTGTGTCACATATTTCACGATGCAATGACTGAAGCTGTTCTGCTTGCTGATGCTAAAAATAGCTTCAATTCCTTTAATTGAAAAGTTGCACTCCTGAATATTTACCAACTGTGTCCATCATTGGCTACTATGCTTACAAACGTATACCATAGATGGAAACACTCTTTTCTCTCAGGAAGGAACAACTCCTTCTTCCATGGCAATTTAATTGTTTGATTGTAAAGCCACAACATGAAAGTGATGTATTTTCTGGCTCAGGTATTGGTATAAGGGAAGAGTCATATTGGTGCTGCACTGAGCCGCTTTTTTCTAGAGAGCCATATTCGTGACAAGTGAAAGCCTGGATCTCTACCATTCTCAAGTATCCATGGTCACCATGAGTCAACCTCATGCTGCCTACTCTGCCTTTTTTCACAATGTCTCTGGAATGGACCTTCTTCCTTCGCTCCATATGATACATCTTCACTTCCTAGCCACTTGAGGATGCAATCAGGCTCTAGTTCACCCCTCATTCACAGAATGTGACAGCATCAGTAACATTGAAATACATTTTTGTCTTCCAGCACACCTTGGTGGTTTGCTCAAACTAACCTCGCCACATCAGCGTGTTTTGAATCCTCTTCATCAGTAAACTCACAACCCCTCTTTTTTTTATGAATCTTGTTCCAGCAAATCAACCTTCATCATTCCATCTCCTCTGATCAAAAACTTGCCAAGGAATAGTCCATTCACTGTGATAGCAATTACATTCGTTAGAACTGGTACAACTCATGCAGGGCAATATTGCCTCTTACCCAAGTGAGGGCTATGGAACTCAATAGTGAAAATGGTGCCTAATCATGGCTTTTCGTCTTTCCAATCAGCTGTCATGGCTTTGCCGTCAGGGTGCATTCCACGATGCAATGTGTCTTCCATACAATTGGCATCCATCGCACCCTACCAAGCTACTGTGTTTGTGGCAGTTATCAACACTGGCCATGCACTCAATACACAACAGGTAGCTTTCCATTGGTATGCCAAAATGAAGTGCTCTGGTGTACTTGTATTAAGGCAGCCAATTATAACATCTTGTCAACATGCACTTCACTTAACATTATTGCATCATCAACTGAAAAATAGGAAATCCAAGACCAAATTATTCCAGACAAAGGAAAAAATACTGCAGTTCAAATAACAACTCTCATTAAACTATTTAGATCACGATAAAGATACTACCATGTCGATAGGTGGCCGGCTGTCTTAGAGATGTGATTTTAATGAGCAAAAATGATAGTTCAATACATTTCAGCCATCAGTAACCGCTTATCGTGGGGGTTTGATATTTTGTCTTTTTTCTGCACATAGGATTCTAAACACTATTCTAGATGGCAGCCGAAATTAGAGAGCCATGCTTCGAATTGAATATCTCAATCAAACAAATTGTAGTATATGCCTGGAAGTATCAATAGTATTATGTGGTGCCGTTTGCGCGTCTGCCTTTTCAGTTCTGTTCTGGTCATGCTGGATTATAATTATTGCATAACCAGACCAGCTGCATTGACGTCATAATATTCCCGCACTTTTTGAATCTGTTTTGTCTTGGACCAACTCACAAGCTACTGAATGCACGAGAACTTACAAATTGTAGGTAATATGACACCAACAAAATGACACGTATACTAAATTACCACCATCAATCATCACATTAGTATATAAATAATTACTTACAGCCATTGTGTATGAGAACCCATCAGTGCAATGACGATGTAATCAAGGCACGTACTAAGCAACATCTGGCCAGCATGCATTCAACACAGTGTTGACATCAGTTCAATAACTTGTCATCATCCTAATTACACATGTATGCACGCATGTACGTACTTTGTTATCCTGAATCTATTTAAAAAAAACCCTGATGTCTGCTAAGCTAGCAAATAAAGCGATGTTCATGTGTGTTATTTTACATGGGAAAGCTATACTGTGGTGGTACCATACAATATCTATGGTATCAGGTTCGCCTAAAATGTCCAAATTCACCCTAGCCGGTGAAACACACGACTCCAGGAAAGCCGGATATAGTAGAGTTGTGAGACACATTGAAGGCCCCTCGGTCCGATCTCTGGGCCTCAGAATAACTATTATAAATAAATAAACATAGCTACAGACACAGCCCTATGCGGCCATACATTCTGTGGACAAAAGGCATACCAATAGAAATATTGAAAAGGTGGCGTAATGCCTTAGCAACCACCCTTGACAACCGACAACCTTACAACTTTGCACTACATGTTGACATGTTTGCACCTGTCGCCATTTAAAAGCCATACAATGAATGAAGTACCTTTGTTCTATATGTAGCCAAAGTCACATGGCCTAGTTTTCTCTCCACAACTTCCTACAAGTCGCCATTTTTGGACGAACGCATGGACTTCAACGTACTTTTTGGACCCCGTAGACAAATTCTGCTCTCCAGTTGGAAGCAGAGAATAAAAGGAGACAGAAGGTACTTACAACGTATAGTATGGAACTGTAGCCATACTTTTTCTTCGCGATGGTATACGCGTGTGAAGTATACTGTGGTTTGAGCCGCCGTGTTCGCTAGTACTATACGTATTACTGATATCATGATAGCACGAAAAGGGGTAAAATGCTAATGCTGACTACCTACGATTTTGCTCGTTTGTTTGGCGGTGGAATAGATTCCACAATCCGGGGTGAAATGGATAGGCTGTGCTCTTTAACAATAGAGAGAAGCCTGTCTACCTTGTTGTGGATACATTGATAAGTTCTCCGAAGGGTGTTAAATCGGGCATGGATAGACTCCGCCCCCTGTTCGCCTAGTACACCAAAGCCTGTACCTGTCCGTCTTGCCCAAGGGACAGTGTGATCTTCTAATAGGTGCATTTTTAAAGATAGGGATGAACTTGGGAATGAGATATTACATGTTCTGTGGGTGAGATGGGGATAATTATTGTTCTGGTACTTGGAAGGTGACTTTTAACTCATCAATAAACAGCTGGTCATAGATACTGTGGCACCTCCCAAGGAGGGAGAATACAGTTGTGAACTTCTCAGCTGTTGCCGATACTGTGTCAACAAGAGTTGGGCACTTCTCATGTGCCACTTGCATCATGGAAGAGCACATGATGGAGATGTTTGATGGCTAGTGGTGATGGGAAAGGTAAACTGTATGGGGATTTTCATATAATATTGTGAGTACCTTAAGGACCTTGTGTATGTGATTCCCCACAAACACTCCACCGAAGTACTGCTGTCGTTTCACTTTGAAAGACTGTAATGCTGTATCTAGCCCTTGAACAAAGGGTCCTTCATGCTTGTTAAAACCCTTCTCAACTGCATTACTTTGGCAGGCTATCTCTTTCTGTCATTTGTGGCAAAGTCATTTTTCATCTTATTGATTTCTGTCTTACCATTTGTTGCACAGATTGCTTCTTTTCGTTCACCTGTTTGATGAAGTTATTCGTGATGGAGTCATCCTTCCCCAAACAAACAGCAACATAGGTCATTACTTCCTCGATGTGCTATTGGTTGGCTGGTTTATGAAGGCCAATTGCATGTCATAGCTGTGACACAGAGACGTAGGAAAGACTTATAAGGTGTAGCGGCCTAGGTTATGTAATAGAAAAGGGAGGGGCACAGAGGGTGTGGGTGTGGGAGGGGGCTATGCCCCCTCCTGCCCAGCAAGGGCAGTCCACGGCATTCCTATGCCTGCTTTGAGAGCTAAGGCTTGTGTTGCTCCAATATGGCTTATTATTCCGGCTTGCTTCAGTAGCAGCTCCCTCTCAGCACTATCAAGATAGTCTAACTCATTTCTTAGAAGCACAGATGTCTCCCCCTTAGCCATAATCTGCCGAACATTACTCATTTAAGTGCACCTTCTTTTCAATGTTTTCCTAGAGGCAGATTCTGAAGATTTGTGTGGCCTTGTTATTTGCACGAATGTCTTGGGCTAATGGGTAGATTTTTTTGGTGTATTATACATAACTCAGTACTGTTTTGCTTACCAAACCATCTGTAGGGATGGAGATGGTCTTGTCAGGACTTGTGGCAGCAAGCTTGCTTAGCACTTGTGATGCCATCTTCACTTCGTCCTTGGTAGGTTTTGCATCACAATCATGGATGTTGTAATCACCAATACGTATGTTCTTCTTACAGGAAGAACACTCAACGTGTATGTCCTGCAGGAGTACCATGATGATTGGCGGTGCTGGTTTCAGTGCTGATGGCAATAAAGGTGCATCCACGAAAGGACATTTCACGTTGCTACAACTGAAGACTTCAAACCACCTGACCATACATGTGGTGCACACCAGTGCCCTACATGGTAGCTCCAATGGCTGGCACAGGAGCTTCAGACAGATCAGGCATTGCAGCTGATCCAGTATAGCTGAATTGTTCAAGGTGCTAAGTGGCATATCAGGTGGGTGGTGTGGTGGTGCAATTCCTTTGATGGTTGCAATAATAATATCAGCTGTTGTTGGTGGTGTTGGCTTAGTACCTCTTTTGGGATAACATACCTATGCATTAAGAAAACATGCATGTAGTACAGACCCACAATTATGTTGATATTGATACCATGAATCTGTCTTCAGCATGAACCTCCCACTCAGTGATTGCTGTTGAGCTGTAGCAAGTCATTGGTCTGTCCATGATCTGCTTACATGAGTAGCATAACGACACAGGGTGGATATCAGGGAGGTCATTGTTAATAAAGGCTCTAAAGAGACAGTCTTTGAACTCTGAACATTGATAGAATGCCCTCCTTTTCTTCCCTTTAGCCACCAAAAGGCTTCCAAAGACTCTGCAACGTTTCTGGAGCTGGTCTCTGTGGAGTTCCATCTAGGGCTATGTGACCGAACAAAGCAACTACAGCCGCATTATTCATAGCAAAGCAAAACCGCTTATTTGTGTGTTAAAAAAAAGTATGGCTGCATCTGAATGGTGCTTCTGTATAACTCAATGTGTGTAGTTCACGGTGCGGCATACTGACCTTCTTGAGAATTTGTCTGTGCTTGGTGTTTTCAACCAAAAGTTACCCCTCTCCCTTACGATATCCGTATAAAAATTGGCTGCGCGTTATTCAGAATTGCGAAACTACGAATGCGCATATGGTATCGTCTCTACTACGATGGTACCCCAGTTAAATGGAAGGGATAAACAAGCTTGTGATGGTAAAATGAGCAAAGATACAGCTCTCTAAGTAAGTGCTATTTTAATGAGGCCATGGCGCAACAAGCCGCAATGGATTTTTTTTTGTTTACGGTATGGTCTAATTATGGACCCTTTTGTCCAGCCGCATAGGGCTGTGCAGATTATTGCGCGGGAATGATCATCCAAAAAATTATATAATTTTGCGTAATAGTTATGGCGGATCGAAGCACCGGACCTTCAGAGGAACCAGCGGAACGAGACGGTTCAAATAACAGGTCAGCCTCGCAATCATTCTTGGGAGTGGGCCAATGAGTAATTATGTTCGTGGGAGCGCACCTTACCGCTTACATTTGTACTCGACGTAACCATATGTCCACCTCCATTGAATGTCTCCAATTCTGTCTAACGGAATGGGACAGCATGTATACATCTTGCTGGATGCGGGCAGTATTGGATCTAAGGAGAAAATGACCATTCAGCTATAAGTGTAATTAGAATGCATATACCAAGTACATGATGGAACATTGATGACTGACAGGGCACTCAGGCAGCGTGGGGCAACCGTTGAGTTTACCTGTAATGAGCCACTGGTCGGTCCGGACCATTCAGATCACTTCTTTGACAACAACACCTATTGCTCTCTCTGATACACCATCTGTAGTATGAACTGACCTAATTGAAACCAGGAGTAAGTAACATTGGGGCTGAATGCTGCATGGAAACACCTTGTCACACACTGAGCCTCTATACCACAACATTACCATAACATTAGGTGTAGAGTCACATGGATAATTGTGACTGCAATGCTTAGTACAGTGTAGTAGGTATATACGTCAAATCTCCTGAAGTATATATAGTAACATTGGCATAAATTTCTTTGAATCCCAATTCCTTCCACTCCAAGCAAGCACAGCACATTGCTTGGACAGTTCCGTGAGATATGACCGCCCTTCTTTCTGCGATTGTTACAAAGCATCCCCTCTCAAACCTGTCTCCTCTTGTACTACTAAGGTATATATCCAGTCTTGGTCGGTACATTAAACGCAGCCTGACAGTCTCACTGAACCATTGGCATAGGTTTCTTACCAGTGCAGTCGTACCTACTCTCACCCCTTTGTCATGAGTCTCACTTCTTACACTCCAGAAGTCCAGTGTCAAAGCTCTTGCGGAAATTCTCTTTGGACAGAAGAAATTGAGAACTACACTTCACCTTTTGGAACCAGACACAAGTATAAAGTGGGATCATTCAGCCGTCAACGCAGAAATTCTATTACATCCGCAAAGCTACTTTGATGAAGGAGATCTAGTGTGAGTTCAACACAATCAAGCAGAAGGATACAATGCGGGGTGCATAGTGAAGAGGCTTAATGCATATCTATTAAGGTGGGCACGGCGTGTAGAAAGCTTGCAGATCACTTGAGAGTAAAGACAAGTGGATCAGATAATGAAAAATCCCACATAATTCAGATAATCAATATTCATCATTAGCGAGACATTAATTGGAATATCATTGCACATAAATTATTCATATTGAGTCAGAGTGTAGTTTTCTAACACGTATACTCTCAGTAATATCTCGAATGTCAGTTACAACTCAACATCGTCCTGTTCTTTTAACAGTTTAGCCTCACCTTCACTAGTGTTCTGAGTAGCAGACATATATCGCAACTCCAGTAATATGTGCAGTACCTCCATCTGCTCGTACATCTTCAGCTCCACTGCTTCGAGTTGCTATTTCCTCCCATCTGTCTACTACATGTATGCCTAGGAAGACCTGTCATCGATCAGTGCCTTTGTCGAATCTGCAATGCTGACTTTGCAGCCATCGTGTGTTGCAATATACATGTAGTTGCACCCTTACCTAGTTGACATAGGCCACACTCATGACGCTTACTCTGGGTGTTAAAGACCACTGTAGTGAACTTATGAACTTTCACACCTTGTTCACCATCACGTGCCTCTGAGATCATTTCACGTTATATATATTATAATCTTCCACCACGTGTGTTTTAGTTGTTGAATTGAGTTGTTGTGTAAAAATTACTCTCTGTACGTTGATAACTTATAAAACCCTCTGGCGTCGACATTTGGTGACCGTGACGTGAAGGCTTACCACGGAACGACGATGGCTACAAAGAGTTCAGCTACTAGCGACAGTGGAGACGCCGACCCTCTCACTTGACCTCAAACCACTGTGTCTGCTGTCAGCATCAAACTTCAACACTTCTGGCCAAATGACCCAGAGGTATGGTTTGCTCAGGTAGAAGCACAGTTCGCGACCAGAGCTGTCATAGCTCAGGAGACACGCTTTGACTACGTTATCAGCTCCCTCAACCCTGAGTTTGCCATGGAAGTTCGAGACCTGATTCTCAACCCACCTACAGAGATCCCCTACGATTCTCTCAAGACGGAGCTCGTCAAGCGAACCACCGCTTCCGAACAGCGGAAATTGCAACAACTGATTAGTGGCGAAGAGCTTGAAGACCGGAAGCCAACGCAACTCTTACGTCGGATGCAGCAACTCCTCAGTGACAGACTGAGCGCGTCTGCAGACGCTGCTTCCTTCCGTGAGTTGTTCCTCCAGCGGCCCCCGGCCAACGTCAGGATGATCCTAGCCTCTACTGACTCTACCATGGACATTAATAAGCTAGCTGACATGGCTGACAAGGTCATTGACGTCTCAGCCCCCTCAGTATATGCCATTACTAGCTCCGCACACTCCTCAGACGTCAAAGAGCTCCGTGAAGAATTCGCGCGCCTTACAGACTTGGTGGCCTCCCTCACCACCGGTCCTTATCACTCTCGAAGACGCAGTACGCCCAGACCCTGTCGTTCTCAGAGTCCTGCCCCGACTTCCGCCTCCCCTGCTCAAGACTCCCTTTGCTGGTACCATCGCAGGTTCGGGAACAAGGCCAAGAACTGCCAAGACCCTTGCTTTTGGGAAAACTCCCTGGCCGGACGCTAATGGCGACAAGCTCCCCCGGCCCCTCATCCAGTCGCCTCTTTTTTGTAAGTGACCGTACTACACACACACGATTTTTAGTTGATACAGGCTTGGAAGTCAGTGTCATTCCTCCCTCTGGTACTGATCGACACGCTTCTGACACGCTGACCCTCACTGCTGTAAACAATACTCCAATTCGCACGTATGGTAAACGTACCCTCACACTCAACCTCGGTCTTAGACGAACACTCCCTTGGATTTTCATCATTGCTGATGTTCGGAAGCCCATCCTCGGTGCTGATTTTTTGAGACATTTTGCACTTTTGGTTGACATGCAGAACCGCAAGTTGATCGATACACACACACAGCTGTACATCCAGGGCATACTTTCTCATGATCTCTCTCCTAGTCCGTCCATTCGCCCTAAAGACACTAGTGACCCATATTCCGCTCTACTTGCTGAGTTCCCTGCACTCTTACAGGTCTGCTCCTCAGACATACCTGTACGACATGATGTAACTCACCGCATTGAGACTACAGGCCCTCCGGTTTTTGCTCATCCCAGACGATTGGCACCTGATCGACTTTGTGCAGCCAAACAAGAGTTCGAGCACATGCTCCAGCTTGGCATCATTCGACCCTCATCAAGTTCCTGGTCCTCACCTCTGCACATGGTGCCTAAGAAGTCTTCTGGTGACTGGCGTCCTTGTGGAGACTACCGCGCTCTGAACCGATGTACAATTTCTGATCGATACCCAGTGCCTCACATTCATGATTTCACCTTACTCCTTCAAGGTGCTACCATCTTTTCCAAGCTAGACCTGGTTCGTGCCTACAACCAAATTCCAGTTGACCCTGCTGACGTCCCAAAGACTGCAGTAACCACACCATTCGGCCTTTTTGAGTTTATCCGTATGCCCTTTGGTCTCAAGAATGTTGCACAGACATTTCAGCGCTTTATGGACCAAGTGCTTCGAGGCATTTCATCAGCTTATGCATATATTGATGATGTTCTCATTGCCAATCACACTCAAGAACAACATCTCAAGACTTGCGATTGGTTTTTGAGCGACTCGCTGAACATGGCATACTCATCAACCCTAACAAGTGCCTTTTCGGACGTAGGGAGTTGGATTTCCTTGGTCACCACATCAACGAGCAAGGAGTCACCCCCCTTTCCGAGAAAGTGCAAGCGATACGTGACTTCCCTCAGCCACAGTCCCATCGTCAGTTGCGCAGATTCATGGGTCTGGTCAACTTCTCCTACCCCACGTGGCCACCCTCATGCAACCACTACATACCTTGCTCTTAAACATTTCACTGTTGACATCAAGGGTCGCCAAGATACAGTATCTGTCGACCGTCTCAAGCCTGCTCATCTTGACAATGAACCTGCTCACCCCGTCTTACAAACTCCACCTATGAGCACTCAAATCCAAGCAAGTACTTAGATAACCCGTTCTGGTCGACGTGTCCACTTTCCCCAATATCTGGCTCAACAGATATAGTCACACACTAGGGAGGGGAGTAATGTAGTGAACTTATGAACTTTCACACCTTGTTCACCATCACATGCCTCTGAGATCATTTCACCTTATATATATTATAATCTTCCACCACGTGTGTTTTAGTTTTTGAATTGAGTTGTTGTGTGAATATTACTCTCTGTACGTTGATAACTTATAAAACCCTCCGGCGTCGACACCACCAAATGTCATGGTCTGTGGTTAGTTCACTATGAGTATGCCGGTCGGCGAGTGCAATAAGCTAACAACATAAAAGTCCTTTATACACACACAAATGGCCTACAGCTTGGTACACAATACACTATGAATGTAGCTGTCCAGACTTCCCAAAGGTGAAGGCCCTGCACAAAATACACTATACGGTATATCAGTTGTCATTATGCAAGTACTGGTTTCCAGTCATTAATAACAGGCATGACAACCTTTTATTTATCAATGTGCATCTATCCCTATACCTATAGTGATCAGCAGCCCTGCAAAAAACCCAAAATTAGTTCCTCTATCCAATTCTGTGGGCAATATCTACATGTACAAGAGAGGTCTGGGACTAATCAAAACACAGAGTGTCCTGCCTGTGAGAGATGTATCAGCTTACCAAAGTTTGGAGTCAATGCACTTCCATCCATTATGAAACCAATTGGATGTCTCTGTTCCCAACCTCATCGGGAGAAAGAAGAGTTGATATTACTTTGTGAGACTTGCCAATTACTGACCTGCAGTGATTGTACCCTCATCCTCCACAAGGACCACAAGATAGCTGAGATTTGTAATGTTGCAAAGGTCCATAGAGATGCCACAAGGGAGGCACTTGTTTGGGCTGAAGAATTAACCGCAAAGCTTACCATAGCCATTGAGGAAATAGGCAAGATGGCAGAAAAGGTAGAAAATTCCAATGGCAATGCCACACTGATTATAACCCAAGCCTTTGAACAGCTCCAACAAACCATTGAGGAAAGGAAGAAGGCACTGTTATCAGAGATGGAGGCCATTTCACTCTCCAAGACAACAGCTCTGACCCTTCAGAAAGAACAGTTGATGAAGATGCAAGATGAGATTGGTCACTACACTGAGATGACCTCCCACATCCTCCAGTCCCACACTGACCACGAGATGGTTACAGCGATTGGAGATCTGCTTGCCACTGAACTGAAGTCAGCCTTGGGAAAGGTTGAGAATAGTTCCTTCACTCCAAATGAGTCTAGTGACATACATGTGTCCCTTAACACCGATTGTCTTATTAATGAACTCTCCAAATTTGGTCATGTAATGGACTCACCTCCATCCCCTTCACAAAGTAAATGGTCTTCTGAGTCAGCGGCCAAGGTGATGGAAATGTATTGTGTTAAAGTGGAGAGCATGACCTCAAAGGGAGAGAGGTACCCATTTGGTGGTCTAGAGGTGAAGGCTGAGCTGAGTCCCTTGTCACATGATGGACCCTTTGTACCAGGAGAGGTGGTCCAGGACCATGGGGATGGTACCTACACCACCACCCTCACCCCTCAGAATGCTGGTCCTCACCAGCTCATCATCACAATGGATGGTCAACTTGTACAGAACAGTCCTTATAACCTTGATGTGAGAAATACGTACAGCACCTTATGTAACCCAGATCAAGTTATCAATTGTAGTGGTGGTCCATTAGGTATTGCCATTGATGTCAATGGAGACATCTATGTAGTCTGTGGTCGGGATCATAGTATCCATGTGTTTGACCAAGCAGGTCAGCAGAAGAGAACCATAGGTAGTCATGGGAGTGGTGATTGTCAGTTTGATAGTCCATCAGGCATATACATCAAGGGAGAATTGATGTATATTGCTGACAGTGGCAATGATCGCATTCTGAATTTGACAACAGGAGGGCAGTTCCTGCGAAAGTTTGGCCAAAATGGATCAGGTCAGGCAGAGTTTTTGTGTCCAACATCAGTTATTGTTGACCAAAGAGATAGGTTGATTATATCTGATAACAACAATGACAGGGTAGTAATAATGGATCAAGCTGGCACCTGGTTATTGACCATTAATGGTAATGTCACTGGTAATCAAGTTTTTGTCAACCCAATTGCCCTTGCTTTAGACCCACAAGGGAATATCCATGTTGGGGCATGGATTCCGAACACAATTAATGTCTTTACACCTGAGGGAACCTATGTGAGATCATATGGAGATGAATGCAATCTGTCTGGAATAGTGATTGATGAAAAAGGTTACACTCTTGTCACTTCGTCTGATGATAATCGTCTTTCCATCTTGGATCCTCAAGGAAACAAGATCCACACAGTTGGCAGTCTCAGTGGCCCCGGCAGTGTTATGCTAGATCCTAAAAGTGGTAGTCTGTATGTAGCAAACTTTGGTGGTGACACTATATTCAAGTATTCTGTGTAATATGATGTAATGTTTTGTGCCTGTCATTTAATATAATATTTTATAATTAATATCAGGAAGATGTGTAATGAACTCAGCTACAAAAAGTATGTTTCATGCAGTATCTGTTAGAGTAAAGTAGTGAGGTTCTATGTTCATTTATTGTTAGGGTCGCTGACAATTGGCCTAGAAAAAAGGTGTGCTAATCTGATGCACATGATTGAGTATCGCAAGATTAAAAATGACACATTATTGGAGTGGTATGGTTCATTATAGTGGGTTGTTGTCTGTTTGGGTTACCTCACATCGTAGACCATCTATCAGAGATGTCACCAGTGCTGTGGAAGAGCAGTTCGTTTGAAAACTTGTTTTGTATCCTACTCATGGGAACAATAGCATGATTCAAGTTTGGGTTTATTATGTGATGGGCATAAGACATCAAAACATACGCATAAAATACCCTTTCAAACTTACTCCCTCAGAATCCACCTGCATGTTTTAATGTTGAAACAAGCTCCATCCTAAGTAGTTCATTGATAGAATCTCATCATGATAGGTTAAAGATGTGCCTCCATAGATACAGAGTCACAGCTAGATCTCAGATAGCAGTTCGGCTGTAAAATGTACTGACAAAATGTTTTTACTGGCTGTACCTGTACATGCAGATTTACGATCAATCAATGTGAGTTGTATTCAAAGGAAGGGACTTGGCAGAAAGTACTCCTGGATTCAAAGAAGGGAGACACAACCAATCATGTCCTATGTCTCTCAGAGAGAGTTGGGGTGAGTTACCTATGCACATACTATGTATGCACACATTATGCACACATACATGTACTGTATACAGTATAGGATGAGTGACCTTCACTGACAGGATATACGCATGCACACACAAATGCACGAGACGATCAAGAGTTCCTCATACAAATACTACATACACATAAATACATAGGTGTGATGGGAACAAGAGGAACTGTGAGGGAAAACAAGGTGTCCACCAGTCACACAGGGTACACATAATCATCTGATGCGGTGTGCACAAAGTTGCATGATGTATACACGAGACCAATTTGTACCCGAGTGCACACATAGCGACAGGATGCTAAGTTATTAGCAAACTGGATGGCAGGCACTAGTGTCCATCAAAATGAATTTGTATACAGTATGTATTTGTGAAGAACAAAGCAGTGCGTTCAATGTATCAGACTTAAGAACCAGGATGGAATGGGTTTAACAGTATCTTTTTACTACAGTTCCTCACCAGGTCTGTACAAGGATGGCACAGTAAAAAGCAGAATAATTCATCTACTGGAGGACATTATTTGACTAATGTGCAATGCTCTGAAACAAAGCTTGGGTGTATTCACCTGGCTAGAAGTGAATTAAATTTGTATTTATTGCACGCTGGAGTATTATCAATCAGATTTCAGTTTTATACTTCAATTGTAACGATACTGATAGAAGAACAAAATGCCATCCAATTTTAAATTGTTGCTTGAAGGCAGGTTGCAAATATACATCCTCATTCCTAAAAACAGGTTGCACTTGCACACATTGTTAAACACAGGTTGTACCTCTCAATGGTTGTAAAAAATTCAACACAGGTTGCACACACACGTAAACACAGGTTGTACAAACCACCTTTACCTCACTATTGAATCTCTGTTTGAACACAAGTCACATACTCACTTTTCAAATATCTCTTAAACACAAGTACACATGCAACACTCCTCCACCACACTGGAACGCATAAACATGTGAGAGTGGGAGGGAGGTGTACAACATTGAGGATGTATTATGTGCAAGAATTAGGGGTTTGTACATGAAATCTCTACATTTTAAGCAAACTAATACCTTGCTGCACTGTACATAAGCTCTCCTCCTTCCGTCCCCTTTAATTTGCATTTTCAAGTAATATTTAAAATATATAGACGTGGGCATGGGAGGTACATGGAAGAGGGGAAGATAATTGAACTTTGATTTGGGCATTTTGTGGTGAAATTGAACCTCCGATTAGCATAGTACATACACACGCCACAGAACTGATAAAAGAGCCAAAACCTAATTTAACATACACACCCAAATATTAACATCCAGTATTGCCCATTGTTCGCTTTACGCCCAGAAAATTCTAAGATTTCTCTATCTTTCTTGGTTATATGTACAGGTGTTATGTGAACACTTGCATTGCGATGTGAATGTTTTTGCAGAAAAGTATCACAATTGTTTATCTACTAGATATTTGAATCATATGTAAATCTCTCTCCACCTCCATTGTATATTTGTTTCTGCTTCAAATGGAGAGGAAAGCAGTCATGTATAGTGATCACCTTGCTAGATGCATCAATTGGGGCAGTATTGGGTCACAGAGGACAGTATATAAAAGAATGATACGCTCCTGTCCATTCAGAGCTTATAAGAACATATGTACAAACTATGTGTATAAAGACACAAAGTGATGGCTGCTTGCTTGAAGAGGCACTCTGGCAGCAAGACGTGTGTTTCAGAATTTTATGAGGACGGGAAAGAGGGGGGGGGGGGGAGGGGAGAGAGAGAGATAGAGAGCAGAGTAGATAAGAAGTAGCGCGAGCTAGAGAGACGAGATATATACTTAGTAGAGAGCTGCTCTCTCTATCTCTACTCGATCGATATACGCTACGGCTCTAGTTATCTCTCTCTCTCTCTACGAATCTCTAGCTCTCTCTCGCCTCTCTCTACTATTTCTCTCTCTCTCTCTCCTCTCTATATCGCTCTCTCGCTCTCTTCTCTCTCTCTCTCTCTACTCTTCTCTCTCTCTCTCTACTCTTCGTCTCTCTCTCTCTCTCTCTTCTGCTCTCTTCCTCTCGCGATCGAGCTTTCATATTGCACTTATTGCCTCCCTCTTTTGTCCCAATTCCTACTATTCAAAGGACTCCATAACATTGGGTTAAAACACAGGAAACAACTTGTCATACACTGAGCTCTATACCACAACATTTGGTGCAGAGCACAACATTTGGTGCAGAGTACTTCATCACAACTGTAAGTGATTGCAACACTGGAGCAGTGGAATATAGAAATCTTTTATTGTAAGTACTCTGTCAATCCTAAGAAACATTGCAACTGTGTCTTGATTATTGGAACTGGAAATGCTTCTCATGGCAGGGTGCACCACTGCACTGCTTTCCTAGTCCTCTTCAGCACAAAATCCCCCAGAATTCATACTCCTTTAGGGTATACTATTTCTTCATCTTCTTCAGATAACCTAAGGTATTATGCATGATCACCCTTTGTTTATGGTGATGTGTTGGTGCTCACAGCTATACAGGTGAGCAGGAATTAATTAAATTCATGCATGTTACGAAGTACTGACAAAGTAGCAGTGGTGAGCAGGGCTTCATATACCATATGAAGAAGTGCAACAGAGAAATATCTCCGGTGGAGCAACATCATTGTTATTTTCTAGAATCATAAAGTTATAAACTGCATTATGGATATGCCTGGCTCAAAGTCTAAATCTGGTCATATTACTTTCCAATAGAGATTGCAAACCCAAAAGAAACTGTATGAAGTAAGACTACATACATGGTCAATGTGAAATTAATATTATTGCAGTGCTATGATTTTCTTGTAAACTGAACCCTTCAGATAACACAAAAACAACTAAATATTAAATCCATTGAAAAAAAAATTACAATTGATACACGCAAACAGTTAGTTAACAGTCAATTTTGATTTTGGCCTATTTAGTAGCACTAGTACTTGTCAGTGGCTGTTTTCTGATCCACTTGTTACAAAAAATGCAAATCCGCTTCAGGTTGTCACAGCTCAATACATACACAAGATTAACAGCTGGTAGGAAACCCAGCAATATGAAGGATGCTGTTCCAATTTCGGGATAAGTAAACCTTTCATATGCACTCCTTTCATCATCACACATATCAGAATCTCCATTAGCTTTGCAGGCAAAATACTGATTAATCTTTTTTACAAAGCTAGCAGACGTAGTGGCATTTAAGGTGAATGCAGCGAGAGCAGCTGATCCAATAAGAACATAGTAACAAAACACAATGAAAATCTTCATTTCAGCTGTTCCAACAAAGCCCTCTTTAGCTGAACGCCGTTTTACAGCTCTGGTGTGCTGTAGCAAAACAGTATTAGATTCATATGGCGTACTCTTAAGTTTCATTTACCTTGACAATAGTGACTAGAACAAGGATCAACAGTGATGTACCAATTGCGATAATAAAACTCACAGGAAGTGCAAGTGTGTAGTAAGCAGCATCTCCACTGGTTGTCACACAGATCACAGGAGGAAAATGATCGACTATAAAACCACCTGTTGCAAAGCCAACTATGATGGGGATGAAGGGAATTACAAGCCCAAGGAGAATGACAGCAAGGTGAATCGATTTTGTTCCATTTTCCATCATTTTAGCTTGAAAAGGGAATCTTATTTTCCAGAATACAGTAGTCACATGACATAACCACCACACTGACAACTGCAGAAGAGAATAATAATATACTGAACCTGTAGAGGAGAAATCATTATTCATCTTGAGTGTGGATTGGATGATTACACTAAATGTTACTTCTAATTACATTAAAATGATTAGTTCATATTGGTAGTTCGTTTGTAAGCATTAAAAACTACTCCCTTGGATCTCAGCATTTAATGCATGGATGGCAGCTTTTATTTGTTTTGTATAAATAAAGTCATAAGGTTTGAACATTTTATCTCGATTTGGTTTACCTATGTTCTTGTAATAAAATGTGCAGGAAATAACCTCTTAGATAATTCAACTGAAGATGTACAATGTATGGTGCACGCATTACTGTTATGATTCAAAAGTCCATGTGCTTACATTAACTATCAATCTGTTGCTTCATGCCAAAGATCTAGCAACATCCAATTTCCTTTTAACTTTTGCCCAAACACATTGGATTATAAAAAACACAATCTGATTAATTGGAATACAAAAAAGTTCCATAAATGTATGAACGACATGCTTTATCATATATACACATGCGTGCAACAAAAACTGTTTACTGAAATCCTACAACACTCATATCAATTATGAATATATCAGGTCTATTTCAAATATAGAAATCTTGCTAGTGGTCATCACGACATGTTTGGCTGCCTGATCTAATAGTTACATGCCCATTTTTACTCCAGTTGATGATGAATCAAATCTGTTCAAATTTGCTTATAGAGTTGATTTTGTGGTACTTCTAGTTGAGCACATACAGCCAGACCTTTGGTTAATGCTAGTTGTAGTATGTGCCTTTCTATATGCATTAAAGGTTTTACTTAGCTGTTTTACAATACAGACTTTGAGTTTCTGGATTTTTTACCATTTGTGACATTTCCTAATCAACAGAAATAATGCAGTGACATAACCAGGATTGAACAACACTCAGCATGTGCTGGACATCACTAATTACAACCGCTTTCTTGTCACATATTTTAGTGTGTTTCTATCTCCCAGTGTATATGAAGATTGTAACCAACTTTAAATGTACTTGTAGCCCATCACATAAAAACAACTTGGCTGAATCAAAAGTTAAAACATAGTCCATTGACCCTAACTCATTGATAAGGTTCATCTCCAGATGTCTAGATCTAGAATTCTTGAATCAATGAAATAAATTGGTCTAAGCCAATGTGCAATGCAGTGAACACTAGCAGCATTTCTTAACAGCTCTAACATGTATGTTAGCATAGAGGTTGCAGTATGAAAAACGCATTCAAAACATGTGAAAACATGCTTTAATTGAATACTGTCAAAATGTATATTTAAATTATAACACTCATAATTGCCATCAAAAGATGAGATCTACGCATGAAGCAGAAGATTAAAGGTTTTAAAGGTGATTTATCTAGTGAAGATATGAAACCTATAACTTACCTATAAAGGAGCAGTATGGTGTAGGATTTTGTATGGCTTGAATCAAATTTTCTGAACTGCAAAACAATTTCTTACGATTCATAAATGATATTAGAATAAGAACACCTGTAGAACATCCATGGAAAACAGAAGAAAAAGAGAAACCTTAGCTTGAGTTCTGTTGTATAAGTACAACTGGATTTCAAACTACAGTATCTGCTTAGTATTTCTCACTATATATACTCCAAAAACTCTATGCGTTTGAATCAACACACGTCACATACCAACAACCTAAATGTAATACTATACATGCATAGAATAATAATATGTGCACAGTTAACACACAAGATTACCTCAATGATCAATGATCATATAATGCATTTAATAAGCAATGCAAAAAGTATGAAATTAATGTGCTAGGAATTGGTATTCATCTCTAATTTAGATTTGTCAATGTTAGGCATTCAGTTTGTCTCACTACCTTAAAGCTGCCCTGCTTTTTGGTTAGACATGTAGAAATGGACTGCCATTTGACAGGTTGGCCTTTTATTTAAAAAAACTTCGTTGGAAATCATGTTATGCATGTACACCATTGACAGGATGCATTGTCTTGAAATGTATCATAATGTCCCTGCAAAGCACATTTAGTGGACAGGTGTTCACTATCATAGTGTTAAACACATGAATATGTTGATTTTTGAACATTGACACCACCTACAGCAAGTGGTAAATAAACCGTACTGAGCTCTCTAAATAAATGAAATCGTGACTACATGAAAGATTCAGTTAGCTAAACATTGTTACGAGCATCAATAATTCGTCCATCATTACATAAAGCACATATATCACTTTTTGTTTTAGTTGGTAAAAATAAACAGATATTAATGTGTACTATTCAATACTTTGAGGCTATTGAAAGGAAAAGAATACACAATTTGTTAAAGCAAAACAGTACTGCATAACCTGGTAATAGTTAATTAACATTTGTTTTACCATACATAAGATGCAACATATATACCCTCGAACAATTATTGAACTAATTTGTACTTTGTAATATTATCTCTGCTGCTTATTCATTACCTACTGTCAAGAAATAAACATGGAAAAGATTGCTTTCTCAAGTAGTTTGCAATGTGTAAGTTGTATGACTGTGTTTTGATGAATGGGTGGTAAACATGCTTTCAGGATCAAGAAGTTGGCCAATGTAATTTTACAGACAGGTCACTAACGAAACTTGCAGAAGTATGAAAGAACTACTAGAATCAAGATACTTACTAAAAGTTACAACGGTAATAGTCATGTATACCAAAATCACAGCAGGAAATGCAAACCTGAAAGGGAGAAATGAAAAGATTCAGTAAAACATAAATGTCCAATTATATAATTAGTGTTACATTTTTCTCCTTCCAATACAAGACACCACCAATGTAATACTTCCAAATGTAAAACCTGAGAGGGCTGACAGAATTGTAATTACATCAATTGCAGCTGACTTTTCATTTGAATACTGTTTCCACTTATCACACAGTGGTAGACATGTTCCGTTGCTGAAATAAAATGGTTCTGTGCAGTTTATCTGATTTGCTTCAGATAATTCAGGCATGTTATTAATAATTGTATTATTTTTCTCATCAAGAGCCTGTGCATGCATTCCTAAATAAAAAAATGTTATAGTCTGAGCATACAAATTTTGAAAATCATCTTTACCTAGGCATGATGTAGAAATGGAAAGACGTTGACAGTCAGGAAGCTGATTCTTTACAGTAGAGATGCTTTGTGCCTTCTGCCACTCATCTTTGCAGAGTACTGTGCTAATCTCGATGCATTGATCAATGCTTGGTTTGTGTGCCATTCCTTTCCCATCACACAGCGGGAAAAGGTACAAGCACATAAAAGGAATAAGGGAGGATTTACACATCTCCGAAGCACCAAGCAGGGGCAGGCCACTGATGATGAGTTGAGCTGTTTCGTCATTAGTCTCCTGATCTACATTTGCTGCAATTTTTATGCTGGAATCATTGTGCTGTGTTCCAGGGAGACACGCACTTATTTCACTAAGTGCTTGAAAGCATGTTGATTTGCTGTAGTTAACACAACCTTTTTCATCTGATTGCTTTTTCTGAGAAAGTGATGCATGTGAATTTATTTATTGCTTAACCAAATAAACAAATCTAGTGCATGCATATTATTGGGACATGATCTAAACACTTTATGATTTACCGGCACTTATGTACTTGTATCTGTTAACTGTTTTATAAACCTATCTACTTTCATAACGTCACAGTACATGTATTCATGCATGTATTGAAATTCAAGCTTTATTTATTACTTTGCACATTAAATTCTCAAGGTAATATCCAAATTTCGTCATGAAAGATCTCAGAACGTGAGGATAAAAGCATGCATGATGGTCAATTTCTAGGAACAGATATAATTACTAATGACCTCTAGGAGTTGTCTACTGGTAGTTATTAATAATAGCAATCAATAAATAGCAATGGGCTACTTGCATTGTAGTTGATGTTGTGTTTACAAACACAGTATTTGGCAAGCTGCTACACATGGACCCCTTTTTGTAAACGCTGTGCCTCAAATGCAAGCTAAACAACAATGTATGCTGTGTATACTCTTTTCTTTTGTCTTTCTATTGATGACCTGTCTATGGAAAATATAAAAAGGAATTAAGGAAGCTATAAAGCAAAACATATCTGCACCCAGTCGTATCATAACCAGAACAAAATACATGCACTAGTGTATAGTACTTGGTGTGGAGTAGGCAGGGAACAAGGAAGCATCAATAAATGGTAATGCACAGCCAATAACTATGAAACTATCATTGCAGTTGGAAGACACTTCTATCTGTCATACTGGTTGTGCACGCTGCTGATTTCTCATCTTATGGATGTGGTATGTACCCCTCTTTTGAAGGTTACATGGTTTCCCCTACATACACCCGCACCTGGAGCAAATGATTCCCCCCCCCCTCCTGCCCCCTGTCTCAATGCTGCAGCCTTCTTCCACTGCACTGTCTACTGTCTACAGCAGAACAAGATGGCTAACTACAATGTACTTATACTATGAAAGATGTGCATATCATTCATAGAATTATCTTGATGTGCACTAGTGATGTTCAATATACTAGATCAGGATACATCTATTTTCCTATATTCAGTTTCCAGAATTATCTGATGCAATTCAGATACACTGCACACAACCATTTTTTCTTCAATTCAAATGATCCCTTTTTAGAAGAAAAGATAGATGCCACGTGTTCAGCACTCTTCTAGCAATGAATAATAAGCTGAGGTTCATGGCTCCCTGACGCTACCTACTAGTATGTTGATTAAAATTGTACTGATGAAATATACTGCATATCAATATTGCGTCATAAATAGGTCCCCTGGATATTGAAAATCCATTCCCCCCCCCCCCCCCCCCCCCCCCCCCGAATACTGCTAAAGAATAATCGATTTTCACGAGTATATTTGATCTGAAAATCGATTGTTTTCAATACTTATCAATCAATTTCTCCGAATAGATTTTGTCAATTTGCCAGACATGTAGGTTATTTGAGTTTCTTTACAATGTGATAAATTGTCCTTAGAGACAAACATTATTGAAGTTATATGTGCACATGTATATTAATAGCTACATAAAGTATTACAACATTATCACAAAATTCTTGGTAATGTTAACTTGACTGTTATAGGACTTATTTTAGTGTTTAAAATAATAATAATACGGTACATTTATTCAATAATGTTGTTTCGTTCATTCATTGTTATTATCTCCTGTATTAATTTTATCGATGATAAAGAATAATAATAATAACCACACACCATCTATCTACACGTAACAATCAAAACCGATGACACCAACGTTCATACTAAATGTCCAGTATATACTACTGTTGACTAACAGGATGCCTGGCCTCGATCTACAGTGGGGTAGCCATCACTATACCAGCCGTCAAGCCAAAAGTTGCTCGTCCGCACGTATGTTACTAAAACAACGATGTCAATATCGGCGGATGATTTATTTGATACAAGAAGTACTACAACTAATAGTCGCAAGAGGTGGTTAGTGTGACACATGGAACCAATATTACCCTGGCATTCCGCCGCAATAGGGTGAGGCTGACGCTTCTGCTTAGCCTCATTTGCAGGTCGACAAAGCTGGGTGGCTACTTTTTTTGGAGAGGGTTGAGAATACATCGACAGCTTATGCCTCATCATTTCTTGAATGCTTAGCCTTTTCTCCAATCTCAGCTGCATGTCAACAGGTTTGAGCCGCTTCTTGTATAAATTGCACATTTAGCGGATTTATGTCTAATGCGGCTGGGCGTGAGTGGGGCCAGTTAAACTGTCTAATTATTACTCTAATTATACAACACCGGATATTGCTAGAAAAGAAATGTATTCAAAATTGTCAATGCTGATGACAAATACCTACAGTAAGTACCTCCGAATGGAGAAACGCAACCGGGTATTCCGAATAGCTTATAATGCGAACCGATCGGTTTTTGCGAATATCTGAATAACCCGAATAATAAGATAACCGGTCACACAACCTAGCCGTAAGCGATATTATCAATCATAATTACACAAATCGGTTAGGTAGTTGGCCAGTGCATCATGCATATACGTATGCATATGTGTTTACAAAAAAAATAATCGCATAGAGGGCTACACAATAGACCTTTCATGTGTTCGGCCCCCGCACCCCGCCAAAAGTTAAACCGTGGTTTTATCTGTACACTTAAATGTAGCTCATGAAATTAACACATTTAGCGCGCACGCGATACAAGTCAGTACTATTGACGTGAGAGGAAACCCTTGCATGCAGGGCTTACCATGAACCCTGGACATGCATGGGCAAGTACCTGAGACTTTGGCGGAAGAAAGTAGAACACAGTTGGCAGTGATAGCAGTACAAAGACGAACGCAATCGCAACAGAAGTTGCTAAAATCTCGATGAGCAGTCCACGCTTCATGCATGCAAGATGCCTGTGACGTATATGTTAATCTATCGTCACGATCGCCTATAAGAGACTCTCACAACTAAAAATAATTAATGAATGTGTATTTAGAACCTTTGCTATCATCGCATAGCCATGCAGAAATGGAAATGCACGTGATGGAGTGGCCTTCGTTTCTGAGCGCAAATAACTCACATTTCTCTCTACTCTTTGCGGTTATTGTATCCGCTCCATCAATGCTGTACCTCTTCTCCACTTTAACGAGACACTCACAAAGCAAATGATAGTAAAATTACATGAAGCTGTACGCGTAGGTGCCATTTGTTTCGCATATGTAATTATGCATTTGCATGTATCTGTGTTTGTTCTACTGTAACTGGTACAGAGGTGCTAATTCTTATTTTTTTAAGTGTCTCGATCATTCCCTACGTTAAACAAAACGTCCAACCTCCCCCAGTATTCCCTACGGTCGTCAAACGGCACAGTAAATTTTGCTTCTGGATAAGCATTGTTTTATGGATCTAACTATGTGAGTGTGCACAGTTATGCTATATAAGCATTTTCTTGCCACGCATCCATAACTCGTCTTTGACTACTTAACAGAGTATTATTGAATGTCACCACTCCCTTTATGCATGTATGTAAAAATCATTGTAATCAAAGTCTGTACATACTAAATTGTATTAACACTGGCAACTTCCGTACAATGTTTACGACCACCTTATCAATTTATCACGTAATTATCACTTTGATCGCCACTGCGCAGCCCGCTGGCCAATTAATTCGTTATTCAATTGTCACTCGGACTGAATGCCAGGTTCCCAGTGGTTCTGGCACTAGTCACTTTGACACATTAATGCACATTTCACCGGTCTCGCCGTACCAAAGTAAAACTACACTGTAACTGCATTTCTGAAATGTTAATTGGCTAACTTATACATCAATTCTTCTATGCAGTTAACTTCCGCGCATCACAGTTATAATTAGACTAGTATGATGGCAGTGTGCCATGAATTGCTTTTTAAATCCTTCATTGTTAATAGCCAACATAAGATCCAATGTAGTTTTAAATAAAACGTTATGTTGCTATCGATAATGCTTGAGCCAAGTACGGAAGAACTTGAACAAAGACTAACTACGCAATTATGTAAGTTTCCTTTCTCTTAGGCAAAGCAACCCTTTCCTAAGAGATGTACCGGGTATGTAAAACGAATTTTTTCATGCCAAATGAATATACTCATACACTCATAATTCTTATATATCAGCTTAGATTTGATTTTGTTTTTACCCTCTGAAATAGAGGAAATGTGATCAGTTGTATATTTTGTTACCCTAATTTTTTTGGCCCTCAGAATTTTCGGGGCACCTTGATACAGCATCCATTTAGATACGGATTTTAATATCATGCAATGGGGGGCACATTGCTAACGAGCCGTGGTATCTTATGTTCCCGCGTTTATTAAATCAGGCCACAGCGGACGCACTGGAAATAGCAGTTTATGGTGTGGTTTGTGTGTGTGCATGTGCATGTGTGTGTGTGTTTGTGTGTGTGTGTTTGTGTGTGTGTGTTTGTGTGTGGGGGGGGGGGGTGTGGGGGTGTCCCCTAGACCTTTCCCTTTATGACCAGAGCTAACAACGCATGATGTGCGGTGGGATTTCATGTCTGGTGCAACAGTTACAAAGTGTCATTAATGATACAAACGTACCCCTGACCAGGACTTTAGGCATTAACCTTTTATTGGCTGCAGTATGTCTAAACTATAATCTAGCCACAACTGTAAGGTCTACACTCTTGGTAAGGTTGACACAATCCAGAGAACGCAACCCAATATAATTTAATGGTGTTTAACCTCTGTATACGTGTACCCGATGCGCGCACGGATGGTGCACCTATCGCTATTGCTGGAGTTTACCTTTGGCCAACCCCGGGCTTTGGGGTGTCGGGGGACGCCCCTTCTGTTTGGGGGTGTAGTCCCATGGCACCGCCCATCTGTGGCGTGCCTACCATGCCCGGATCACGTCACTTGCGTGTGTGACGGAACCCTTCCAAACATAGAGAAAAGAAAATTAATGTAGGTGGCGTGAGGCCGACTCGAATGCACGTGTGTACTACGCATGCGCCACGGCCTTTATATATGCCCCCATCGAATAGGTGTGTCTGTCGCGTGCGCCGTGTCGGTTAACCGCGTTTAACTACCTTAAACTCTATATGTCTCAATTCAACGTTTTCTACAATGTAAGCAGCTCAGACTTGACAGTTTGCACATGTGTAAGCTATACAATGCAAATGTCCGCTTTGCAAGAGGCTCCACCATTGCACTTGGTAGTAAACTGGATAAAGCGTTAGGAAACAAACAAAAATGTGTGAGGCTGTGAACTGTCAATGAAAATCATGAAGCGTGCGAGCAGGTGCATGCTGCATACATACTGCCTACATACTGCATACATATACTGCATACATATACTGCATACATACTGCATACATACTGCCTACATACTGCATACATATACTGCATACATACTGCATACATACTGCATACATACGGCGGGGTGTTATCACGCGTAACAAAGTTACATTAGGTTGAATTTTCATGTTGAGATTAATATTTGCTCTCTCCACGTTTGAGAAAAGATACGGTGACCTAGGTTTCATCCTTAACTCATCAGGCCTTACATCATGCAAAGTATGTTTGCCAACCACTTGGAAACCGAGTCAGAAATGCAGTATTTTTGGAAAGAGCAAAGGAACCGAATGTGGAACGCATGCACCCCTATTAAGGAACACTAAATGGCATTACAATATTATATCAACGTACACGTGTTAGAATGAATGAATGTGCATCCCTCAGCAGGCAGCAATGATGCACACGAATCAATGAATCTTATTATAATGCATAAGTACCTTAACTTGCAAGAATTCATTTATTTTAAAGCAGGCAGCAAACCGCCATGCAGCTGTGTGTTTATATAACAACCCATTCCTTATAGGCACCATTGCCATTCATTGAGGTATACTTGCCGACAAGTGAGTTATTGGTACCAGGGTTCATGAAACATTTCTTATGGTTTGTATATATTTGTAATCTCCATTACATTTTCAATCCAGCAGTATTTACAATATCTCTCTAACATGCATAGTCTGCGCGCATTAGTCAAGGGAAGTACATTGTTCCTTATTATGTTCCCTTGCTCTATACTCTAGCATGAGCTGATTATTATTGTACAAGAATGACGAACTCGTTTGCGAGGGCACTGCAGAAGGCAAAGTATTCAGATTTAAGGCAAAATTATGACTATATTATTGTCTCCTTTCCCTAAATGTCTAACGGCAGTGCGTTTTGCTGAGGCATTTGTAGTGCAATCAAGTATATTATTAATCCATGGAAATATAGACACTGCAACATGATACATGCACCTGTACACACAGTGCATGTCTAATGGACTCAATTCAATTCAACACAATGTTTCATTAATACATGTATAGGTCCATTGATCGTGAAAGGAGTCGGTTAGACATTATGGAGACGTCCACTGAACCTTTATATTGAATCTTACAATACATGAGTGGCTATACACCCATGGACATGTAATAACAGTTATGGGTGTTCGCCGACGAATCTAACCATTCCGCGGTGTATGTATATGGCAAAGTGGATGCCTAGTTGTGGCCGTGTATTTTGTGGATAAGGAGCTGTTAAATCTTGCTGTCGAGAGCGTCATCAGTTCTCACGTCTTATCAGAAGCTCTGAGCGTATCGATCGTTCACAGACATGTCAGTAGTATATACGTACAGATTTATGTGCAGGTGGCTTGCATGTGAATTGTGTGCACATACATGTATGTGTGTGTTTGCTTGCCTATTTACATGTTGTAGTCATTTTCAAACCAGAACACTAACACACAAATTCCACTACAGGGCAGAACAGTTCCAGAGCACATGGTACTTAGAACCGACCACAACACCAACTAAACCTACTGGTGCACTTTGTGCATGTATTTGCATGGTTGTATAGTTGTTGGAAGTTATTTAAGTGTAGTTATTTTACAAACCAGAACAATAACACACAAATTACAGTGTGTTTACACTACAGGGTTGAACAGCTTCAGAGCACGTAGTACATAGAACACTAAACTGACCTGCACGTGCATATGACAAATATAATAGCCGATTAACGCCGAGAGACGCACATCTGCGTCAAAGATGTGTTTACCATTACCAAAGAATTCTTCCAGACCCTTAGAAACATTATACCGATTAGAAGTTATTCATGTTCACGGCTTCAGTTCATATTGTTGAAACCCTCCTTCCTGCTACCCCTGTTGCCTCATTTAGTTGATTTTGGACAACTCTACTTTAGTTAAACAAAAATTATTCCGGCGTTCATCGGTTAGTTTGTAGGGATCCCATACAGTATATGGGATCGTTTCCACGAAAAGGCACCCAACGCATGATATTCTAGAAGTCTGAAATGTCCTCTATACATTGCTTCTTACGCACTGAGAATCGGAGCATCGGTCATGGAGTTGTACCCATGTGCAAGCGTTACATTTCTATTGCGCGTACTGGAAATTTTATAATGCATGTGTTAGGTCCCTTTTCGCGCAACCATATATATACGCGCATGCTTCTGCGAGTTATGCAACGGTACATGGCCAAGCATATGTGCATGTGTCGTGTGAGTACAAATTAAACGCAGTTATATCACTAGCACAGCACTCGCATAAACATTGATATACCTGAACCTGCTGCGGAAGAAAGTAGAACACGGTTGGCAGAGATAGTAGCGCCCAGACAACCGCGAGTATGACGGACGTGACCAAAATCTCGATGTAGAGCCAACGCTGTTTACATGCCCAACGAGTCATGTCAATGTTTAGAATTTAATGCAAAACCGTAAGTGTTTTTATAAAAACGTACATATATAGGTTACCTCTATAACCCTTCTCAGTCAAGCGTTGCACGTGATCATTAAATATTTTCGGATCGTTCGCTATTTTTAAAAATATAATACACTGCTTTGAAGGTCTAAGTTATTGTGAGTTACTAGTAGGGTCAAGATTTGTTTTTGATTTATTCAAGGTAATCCGATATAACATTGTAAAAAGTATGAACTACCATGTATTATGTTATTAATCCATTTAAAGTACAATGGTTTATAGCAATGCCAAGTTTGATTTCTTGTTTAACTGAAATGTACATGTACAGTGTATACACATAACCGCAGCTTCCGCGGTTTGCTAAAATTAATTTTCAGTATGGATCAGTATTGCGGAGAAGTGTAACAACTGGATGCACAGCCTTGATACATCATATATACGTACACACATACATATGAACAAGTATGTCAGAGTCTTGCAGTCACCACACCGTGCTGTACCATGCATACGTAATGAAATATTTATTAGACTTCATAGCAAGGGCGGGGGCGGGGGAGACAGCATAGTTTCTTGTGTAAGACAACAGCTGTCTTAATTTATTTCACCAGCCGTTACGTCATGCAAGGGAAGAGACTGAGGTGGAAGGTCTCTCCTGTGTTATTGATTTTACCAAAACTGCTAGTCTGGGATTGCTCTATCAGCATCACACTAAAAGCTCTGCATGCGTCATTTTCTATACATTTATAAAAATAATATACATGTACAGTGTATGCACATAGCCGGGGCTTAAATTGCTGCTAAAATGGATCAGAATTGCGGAGAAGTACAACAACTGGATGCACAATATCATGCATATACATGTACACACATACATATGAACAAGTATGTCAGAGTCTTGCATGCATAGGTAATGAAATATTTATTAGGCTTCATAGCGGTGGGGGGGGGGGGGGGGGGGCGGGGAAGGAGGATATAACTGCACCCAAAATACACCCTGCGGCGTCTCTTTTGTAAGATAACTGCTGTCTTATTATCCTTCATCAGCCGTTACGTCATGCAAGGTGGTCTTCAAAGGAAGAGGCTGAATAGGGGGAAACTTGCGGTCGCTGTATTATTGATTTTACCCGAACTGCTTGTCTGGGACTGCTCCATCAGCATCACACTAAAAGCTCTGGGTCATTCTTTTCTATATGCTACTAACCCAACAATGCGGCTCTCTGCAACTTGCGCGGCTCTTGTGCCAGTGATGATGGCATTCCTAGTACTTAGAGGAGTTTGTGGTGAGTTTTCACACTACAGAACATAACGGTTGGGAGTTGGAGCGTTTAATACCTCTGCCAGGAATTGCAAAGTAACTCTAGCTAGTGCAATACATTGTATACTAGATTTCACCGCGATCTCGACTTCGACTTCTATACTACGTTTCGAGAGAGAAGAATGTTCTGATGTGTATACGTACACTTAGCGATAGCTCACACTGGTATCATAGCCTTTGAAAAGCATGAAGTCTTTGATTATCTTTTTGATGCATTACACTTGTTTCGATAATGCCATTAGCTAAGCGCTTATAGTATACCGCACAACTTTGTCAGCACACCATGTGTTTATTGCTGCATGTTTGTTTCAAATCTCAACGTCACTTTTTCACATCAAACATACAGGCCAGACATTTGGAATCACTTGGAACGGTATAGGGGTTGCTAACAACAGTCTGATAACCCTCTCCGTGGTAACAAATAGAGTGAGCACGTTGGGCCAATCCATGGCACAGTCTCCTCTGACATGTCTTGGCATAGCAGGTGGACAGTGGTACAAAACGAACGGAGTCCCATTTCCCTTAGCGACCCCTGATCCAACTATTACTCCTGGGGGCTTGGGTCAACGAAATGTGCCAGGAGGGGTAGAGCTGTATCGTGGAACTCCCTCTGTATTTCCACATGGTATTCAGTGTTGTACCAATGGTACCACAGCACTTTGTATTGGAATGTACAGTGATCTCACACTCGCAGAATCAATAAACCTGCAGACAAGCAGCGTTATCAATTATGCTCTTTCTATGGCAGCTGCATGTAAGTGAAAGCACATTGCAGCTTTGTGTTGTGATGTACCTGTTGACTGCTCCACAGATGGTCCTAACATCACAGGAGGTGTCCAGTTTGAACTATTGACGCCAACCAACATTGACCCACCAGTGTTCCAGTTGACCTGCACCAGTACTAGTTCTCCTCCTACTTTCGTGCAGTGGGCCATGAATGGAAGTCCAGTGAATGGTGGAAATTACATTTCTACTCAGACAGTGACAGATCAACCAACATCTACTTACAATAACACCTTGACTGTGACTGGGAGAGCACCAGGGATGTACACGTGCACGATCACCACTACCTGCTCACCAGTGTGCGGAGCTACAGGGTTTACTTCCAATCCAAGGTCCACTACCTCATCTCTCATTGTTCAGGGTAAGTATATGTCTATTGGTATCCTATCTTCTACTTTATAGACATGCACTTCCACACAGCTCCTCCTGATCCACCCACTGATGTGACTGCAGTGCAGTCTGGTCCCACATCTGTCAAAGTCTCTTGGACTGCACCAACCTCAGGTGGCCCAGTGACCAGATATGATGTCTACTATGTGGCTAGTGGAATAGAAATCACCAGTGGAGGTTCCACCAATTCATACATTCATGTGCTATCCGACCTCCAAGTTGGTGTCCAGTACAAAATCTTCGTCATAGCTGTGGGCACTTATATGCCGTCAGAACCATCTCATGTGGCCTTTGTGGCAAAACCAGGTATAGTAGCAACATGCTTCATCTTCATTATCAAACTCCTAATCACTCAACTGGTATTGGTCAAACCATGCATTTCATTCAGACACATTAAAATGCACATGATAAGCAAATTATTCCACAGCACTTTGCACACATTAATTTATTAAATTTGGTGCCTTCATCTTAGCATTTGGACCAGTCACTGGACTGCGAGCCTTCAACAATACCTTCACTACCATCACATTTACATGGACACCTCCTCCAGCCCCACCTAGTGGGATAATCATCACGTATCAAGTGACCTACTCCACCACTGGATCAATGAACTCTTACAACATAACCATGCCCCCAATTACAGTGAGAGGACTAGCACCAAGGACCACCTACTCCTTCTCTGTCGTGGGTTATACTCTCAGCGAATCAGGACTACCACAGGAGATACAGACTGCAACTGCAGCTATACGTGAGTACACGTAACCACTCTGTCTCCCTTCACTACGCTTGTGCTACGATTCAAAAAATAAAAAGATGTCACCTGTACCTTGTGCACATGCATACATACTTCAAAATGCAGCCAAGGTCCCAGGTTTGGTGGTGTCTGGCACAAGTACCATATCAGTCAGAGTGTCCTGGCTAAGCGTCCAACTCCCTTCAGATGGCACTCTTACAGGGTACACCTTGTACTATCGTTATCTACGGAACACTTCAGCTGATGTGCGGTTTGGTTGGAGTAGGAGTCACAGCTTCCCACCTGTAACCACTTCAGGGGACATCACTGACCTCACTCCTAATGGAGTGTACCATTTCAGTGTGGTTTCTGAAGTGGCCATCTCAGGGGAGTTGCACAGAGGAGATTCAGATGCATCTTTGGCGGTTAACCCTTTTTTCACCAGTTGCAGCCCAGGTACCATACCACCAGTACAGACCTGTGATTTGTGTGATGTGTCAGGTACTTCAAGCACCACGTCCGTACATTCCTCTTTGGGTGTAGTGCTCGGTGGAGCAGGGGCTGTGTTTGTAGTGCTGGCTGCTGTCATTACCACTGCCATCATTCTAGCGGCAATAGTGAAGAGGAAATGGTATGACAGCTATTTAAAAGTGCCTGCATATATTTACACTTTCCCATCACAGGAATGTTTCCATTACCAAATCAAAAGGCCACGCATATAACTGGTAATTAAAATTGCATGACCTCTTGCTTTGAGCTGACCCATGTATGTATTCCTCTCGCATTTTTGAACACACGGAAATATCTTAGTGATGCTATTCCCATACAACAATGTTATGCATATGGTGAAATACAAGCAGACCAGCATTATGAAGTAATTGGATGAAACAATGTGTGCACAAATGTAAATGCTGCATTGAAAATTTCATGTCCACTCATCCCCAAAAACCTATATGGTAGTGACGTCTGCGTATAAGATTTGTATCAGAGCTCTATGATTTAGTAGGATCCTAATTTTACTACAAACTGAATTTCAGTGAAGCACAAAGTTGCTTGACGTGTACCCAGATGCGGCTAACATGTAGTGTGACTCCATTGCTTATTACTTCATTACACCATCTCTATTTAGAAAATCTAACCAGGGTGGTGCTCCCATTCACTGCTATTTCCATTCCTTGGTATGGAGCATGTATATAATAATGGGTTGTAAATTATGCACATGCAATTTCGTGTGTGGTATTATTGATAGAGAACATTATAGGTTGGGTTAATCAAAGTATAAAAATAAACCAACAAGGATGTTACCTCTATATTCAGACTGCTGCACCCTCCTAACAGGCTGCCTTAGCTGATTCGTATATGTGTAACGTTTTGGGAAAATTGCATTTTATGACTTCACTGCACTATTAACATGTACGAAACAATGAGGACTACTTTCAGTGATATCGACAGATTTTGCATATTCTCATGGTTAATGGTCACATGTATGAATTGCTGAACATCCCTACGAGCAATCCCTTTGTATATTGCTGTTACTACAGGATTGTTCCTTCTGCTCATGAAATTTTGCAAGGAACCAAACACAAAATCCAATTGCAAATTTGTTCTTCAGATGTATTTTTTGGATGAGCGAAAGGTGATGAGTAAATTTATGGGTCATATTTCTCTACATTGATGTGATCCCTGGGGGCTTTTAGGGGCTTTTATGGAATGATTTATTGATTTTTGCAATAATCCATTTCTGGCTAGGTATCCATATACATGTAGTGTATAGCTGTGAAACTGTACTGGGACATTGGTTTAAAAAAAAGAGTAATATGCAACCCCACTACTGATGTGAAGTGAATGGTTTTGTGCAGATCCCTTACATGCGTGCTGTACACATGTTGCATGCACATCTTCCTATAGCTTTTTAATGCTAGTGCAATACAACATGCCATCACATGCCAAACTCAAAGAAATAAGACACCCCAATATTCAATAGACAGGTCACAAAGGACTGTACACAACAGTTGGGTCACCATGCATGCTTTAAATGTGAAGTGAATGGCAGATCCCTTACATGCGTGCTGTACATATGTTGCATGCACATCTTCGTATAGCTTTTTAATGCTAGTGCAATACAACATGCCATGACATACCTTTGGGTGGTAGTGGTAGTTCGGTGACCCCTAGCCTGCGATACCGCTTCCTCTCGGCAGCACGTTTAGCCAATCGGACAGCGGGGTCATTCCAATACCGATTCCTTTCAGATGCCTTCATGGCAGCTAAATTGTCCTCGTATTTCTGCCTTTTAGCAGCGCGGTTCTCCTCGACGTCCTCTTGATATCGCTGCCTTTTAGCAGCACGGTTCTCCTCGAGGTCCTCTTGATATCGCTGCCTTTTAGCAGATTGCTTAGATTCAATATCTGCGTTGTAGCTGTCGCGTACAGAGGCCTTCTTCTTTTCGGGATCGGCCTTGTAGCTGTCGCGTACAGAGGCCTTCTTCTTTTCGAGATCGGCCTTGTAGCGCGCTCGGGCTTTAGCCTTGTTTTCTTGTGATAAAGTATACTGTATTGTAAAGAATGTACCGCCGGTATCTTATCTTCCTTTAACTTTTCTGTTGTTTTGTATGATAGTATTTTAACAAGTAAATAAAAACATTCTCTAATGAGAAAGTTGTTGGTATATAGGATTGACCAATGGTGGTGTAAAAAGCACGGAAACAAGAGCGACAGAAATTTGACTAGAAAATTGAAATAGGCCTATATTTAGCCCATTACTCAGGCATGTACTGTTATTACGTTAGTGTGCTAAATATAGGCCTATTTCAATTTTCCAGTCAAATTTCTGTCACTCTTGTTTCCGTGCTTTTTACACCACCATTGGTCAATCCTATGTACCAACAACTTTCTCGTTTTTATTTACTTGTTTCATAAGATTTTCCTCTGGCGTCTTTATAAGTGGTCACAAATTAATGAAGGGAGGGAGGGAGGGAGGTTAAAAAATTTAAGAATAGAAATTATATGTATATTAGTTCTTAGCTCTGTACGGTTCCGCCTTGTCCTCTTTGTCTCCCCCAGCCTCTTCTATGGCCGCGGCGAATACTGGTGCCGGTGGTGGGGCTGGTGCAGGTAGCTGCGATGCTCCTGCTTCTGCTGCTGAAGGTGGGGGCAGCTCTGCTGTTGGTGGTGGGGGCAGCACTGCTGCTGGTGACTTACAAAAGGCATCATTTACTTCACTTAGAAGCTCACTATCCCTAAGAATAGCTTTTTCAAGACCACCATTATACTCCATTAGTGCATGAGATTTGGGTTCATACAAGGAGTAGCTATATGGGAGAAGGATATGGTTGCAGTAATTTTCAGTGCTCAACCCTAGCAAATGCAATTAAATTCATACACAGTTGCAGGCAGGCTGCCATTGTAGCCTTTTTTTACATCAGATAAGGAAGCCTTTTTGTATATCAGATGAAGGATGACACCCCAATATCTGAACCTGCGGCAGCAGGTTCAATATAGGATTGATTGAGGATTGATGAATATCATTAAAAAAACTTCACTCGTGTCTGGAGGGACAACGGAGAAACGGATCGCGTATCTCTTTGTCGCAATGGAACGAGAACTCAAAGATCTACATTTCTACGTTTGTTCCGTGTCATAAAACGGTGTGCTTTTAGAGAAACAAACGAATTCCTTTTTCTCGTGCCCAGTCCCAAAATAATTCTTCTTCTTCTTCTTCTTCTTCTTCCTCCTCCTCCTCCTCCTCCTCCTCCTCCTCCTCCTCCTCCTCCTCCTCCTCCTCCTCCTCCTCCTTCTTCTTCTTCTTCTTCTTCTTCTTCCTCCTTAGGAAGGTATAACACGAGCTACAAACGGTTTTGAAGAACGGCAATGGCACCAATATCTTCGGAATTCACCTGCACGGTGCCCCTTAAGGTCATATAGACACCTACAAAGAAGAAGCACCTCATGCGGTAGCACGTTTTATATAGGAATTGGTATGAAGTTATTGCAGAAGTTTATTTGGTTTATTATTGTTTAATGAAGTTATTTATACAGCTTGCAGTATAAATACTCCAACCTGCACGAAATTGATTTGGTGTTCCTATCGCAGTCTAAGAATGCCACACAAAACTGAAACAGAAGGTGCGGCAATTTATAAATCTGCCAGACGCATGTGCATATCTGTTTTTGTTTGTACTGAGCTTTTCAGCTATGGCAGCAATACTGAAATTAATAGTACTGATTTGCCTCACTGTAATAAATGATACATTGCATACACTGTGCCACAGTATTTAGTATGCAGAGTTGTGCAGAGTCTGCATATGGTTGGTATGCAGACTCTGCACAACTCTGCATACTAAATGCTGTGGTGTAGTGATAGTTATTGGACAGTACTGTATTGCATATTCATCACAAATGGCTAAGCATAACTTTGTTAAAAATATGAATTGTATGCACAAAAGCAAATATAAGAATGCAATTATTTTAGGCACACAACTGTAATACAAGAAGCAACAGAAAAAGTAACAAGTAAGCAGCTTGCCAAGATCATGTCAATCCCAGCTAATAGAAAAGGGGTAGTTTAAGCCTGTTATTGAGACTCGTACTGTAAACACCTAGAATGCACAAAGAGAAGTGAAATTTTGTATAAGGATGGATTTCATGGAAAACAAACTTACTCTATTACTATATGTAAAGTTGTCAGAGCCGATTGCAGTTGTATTCAGATAGACATTTGTAGGTTTTATTTTAATTCCAAATGTCTTAATAGACTCCAAAACTGCCCCGTCAGCACCACCGTAACCTGAACTGAGAACTATGCTCGAGAATACATTCTGTGGAAAGAAAGCACAATGTCTCCATTGCACTGAACACATCATAGATGCACCAGTGGAAAGCTGTACAGAATAATTACAACTTGTCTAATGTAACTGTCACTTCATTATTTACATGTGAAGTATGAATAATCAAAAGTTCATCAATGGATTTCACAATCTTGAAAATGAGTACATTTTCTTGTGGTATTAAATAGCACAAGCAAGAGCCACTACTTCAAGTGCAGAGTACAGCCATACTCTGAATTATCGTATAAATTAAATCATGTTATCTAACCTGAATCCAGAATAGCCATACCTTAACAGTACATTGCCCACAGCTCTAGCCTGAAAATAGCTACTCCTGTTGCCATGTATCTAGCTGATGTGTTTATACTACTATATGACTGATGATGGTATTATTATGCTGATAGACAGATAAGAACAACAAAAGATTACCATAACATCGAACGATGCTGTTGCCTAACAACAATGCAAATGCCTGCATGCCCAGACTCACATTGCGTAATGCAAACTGGAGGAGAGTGTAGTTATTGGTCTGGTCAGTGTTCAGACTCTCTCCGTCATCCAGATACAGGTACCCACTAGCATTCTGGTTACCATCGGGGGCTATCAAAAGTTGAAAACTATTCAAGCGACTGTGTGACCGGCAAACAGAGAGAGGATACCACCACAGCTTCACAGAGGTGTGCTGACATACCTTTGTGTGGTGGTGGTGTTGGGTGTCTGCATGGGAATGACAGACCCACCCCTTACATGAAGGGGGATGAAGTTGTATGGGGCATGAAGTAGCAGTGACTTCCCAGGGAAAGAAAGCTCTTGTCCCTGGTCATGAGCAGTTAGATGTAAGAACATTACCAGTACTTTCTCCTTCTTTTAAACAAGCTCACAATACAGATATTCTACTAATGACTGTAACAATGAATCCCATATGATTACACTAAGGCTGAATCAATCATACTGCTCCCTCATACATTGTACCCCGGCCATAACCCTTTTTACAAAGTAAAATCAATCTAGATTTGGATATATAAAATGTCTTCACTGCTGCAATAAAAAATTCAGCTTGGTAATGTATGTAATGATGTTTTGAAATAATCAACAAATACGCTAAATGAACCAGCATAACTCCTGTGCTACTTAAACTTCTGTCTATGATGGTGAAAGATAACTGGCAGCATGATGTTACACACACAGATACAGTGTTTGAAATCGAATGAAATCTATCTCTACTGGCACCAATATTCACTGATGGAAAGTAGGGAAACTGGATAAACCAGTACAACACACCAATGAATCGGAACAACATAGGATTGGGTGGCACAAAAAGCAAGGAAATTATCTATACAGCTGTTTCAATGTAGTATCACATCAAACCACACATATCTGCTAGGTATGTAACTAGTTTCCTTGTCGTGCATTCCAAATCATGTTCTTGATAGAGAAGATTTAATTTAAAAAAAACTTGTAAAATTAACTCTAAATGATGTGCATACATGTACAATAGTTCTATGCGATGTGTGCATGTGCTAAATTACCACCCACTCACGTCAGTAAAGTTGAACCATCGCCCATGAGGAAAGTATGCCTCCACTGATGTCACATTCTGTATTCATGTTTGAGTTTTAATTGGATAACATAATACAGTTTCTATTGTTAGGCCTAATTACATTGACTGCATGAATACCTCTGTAAGTACTGGAGATATGAGAAGGGAACTTCCCCACAAAAACTGAGTGTCTAGATCCCATGTATTGCTATCTGTGGGAAACCTAAAGGTGGAGGAGGGAATTGGGAGAGGGTTTCTAGTTGTTAAAGTAGTAACCATATTCCACAGTTATAAACTAACTCGAAGAATAGTGGTCTTGCAACAGTGGATCCAGTCGTGTGTGCAAAGTAGAAGAGTGTGTACAGATAGGGAAGTAGCGAATATCGCAGCATAAGAGCATCTCTGGTTGAATCTACTGATGCTTTGTCAAACACTGCTGGATCCTGATCCTAAATGAACAGAAAACAATTTCAATACTATTACCAGATTCAGGTGAATCACTCTACAATGCTATCCAGGGAGTTGTGGTTCCTTGAGAATGGGTAGAAGGCCCCCAGCTGCTGCCAACGAGTACACAGCTCCTGTGTAGTGTTGCCATTAAAGCCACATATGTCTGCCCCCACCTGGATGGGGAGGAGGACAACAAACAATTGATGTTATGGAACATCTCTTGTCTGACCACTTGATTTTCTGAGGCCTTAAATATAACTGCACTTACTTCAGGCATGGAATGCATGACCTTATTAGCTATTTTAACATCTGGAACAAGGACACCTTGATAATCAGTCATTAATGTGGAAGGCGGAATGAATAGTCTGTGTTCACATGCTGGCTGGGTGAAATGTTTGCTTACCAATGGTATACCAAAGAGAGAGAACTGGAGGATTCCTGTTTAATATGGAGGGAAACCGTTGGCAACACATTATGTATATTGGATTGAACAGTCTAGCCTACAGTACATCAAGCAGTCACAAATGCATGAGTTTTTTTGGCCTTATTAGGAGGGAACATGCAACAAAGATGACGCTGTAAAAGCATCCTGAGTATAGCAGCAGCATAGAATGGGAATCTTTCATCCAGAACTGACATCAATAGGCATGTGACACATTCACCATGGGACCACCATGGCAGTTAGAGTACTGTATTTAGTCATGGCTTACCTGGGATGGAGATGGCTAGATCTGGCCACTCGCTAGCATTGTCTCCCAACCAGTGCCCACCATGGGCCCCACTACCCGGGTATGTGGAGCGGGAAATGACCAGAGAGCGTTTATTGAGGGTTGCTGTCAGAGCACTTTAGAACAGTATGTGACATTAGAGGGGAAATCATTGAAGGTGGGTCACTAGATCATGCATTTTGATTACTTCATGGTGGAATTGGCCTCTGTTAGTCCATACAGGTTGTGTAGGTTGTAGTGAGTGGAGAGGTACTGATTGGCAGTCATGCAAAGTGTTCCGGATGTCACCTTGTGACCCAGGGGGCTACGAATGGCTTCTGAATGGGACAAAGATCATACAGAGAAATGTGTGTTTATACAGGTATCAAGGAATGAGATTCTAGTAGTGCAGATGATTGTAGTAGATTGTATAATACTGGTCAAAAGGCCGGTGTTTGCTAGTTAAGTTGACCACAAATGTTTATGTAGGTTGATTCAGGCACTAGTATTTGTAGTAAATGTAATTGGTTCAGAGTTACTAATTTGTTATATTCTGTAAACAAATGATGCAAAAGGGTTTATGGGATAAATGGAACACATCCAGTTATCTACATGAAAGTGGCCATGCATGCTAAACATGACATACTTGGGACAAATGGTGGGACCTCGAGAAGCGAAATGGGACAACCATCCATAGAACCATCCACAAAGTTAGAGGGTTCGTTCATGTCAATCCAAAGGCCATCAAACGACACATTGGAGTGGAACTGGGAGATCTGACTGGTCCAGTACTGATCCACATTGGGATGGGTGAAGTCTGGCCACACTGTTGTTGAATTTGGCCAAACCTGGGTCACCAGAATGCACACAATAAATAAAACAAAATACGTAACAATGAAATGTCAATCCTATGCCCCTTATACAAATATTACGATTTGTATGCACTACATGCACGTGTGTCACACTTGTGGGATTTTTTGCAACATTAGTAGCATGCATGTGAAAAACATTAATCAATACAGTTTTGCATTTCTTTGCACTGATCCTCTGTTCTATGGTTCATCTGATTGTCTCTACCTTTCCAATCAGCAATTGACCAGAGGAGTTTGTAATGAAAATGTTGAGACTCAGACCACTATCAAATGGTGGGTATTGCCCAGGAGGCTGTTGATAGCTGATTGCTGGATCCTATGGGATGGAGTATGATGTTTGTTGTGTCCATGTGCATGTACAGTGTCTGCAGTAAACATGGATCAGCATTCTTGCTCAGCATATGCAGCATCTACACTGTACCAACATGTGTATTGGTATGAGGCACACAAATCAGTTTTTTTTACTACCCACCCCCACATTAAACTCATAAACAAATAACACTTGTGTAATTTGCTGTCAGAATGGGGGGGTGGGATGATGAAGTATGGGTTGGGTACTAATTACTCACCACAATAAGCACATATTTCTGGCTGTGGCTGTGGAGGTTGCTCACCAAACCTTGTATGTCTCCAAATCCAGCGCTGTAGGTGAAGTCACGATCCGTGTTCATATAGTCAATGTCATTCCATTGGGTATCCTGGTGTGAATATATTGTATGTAGTGGGAAGTTATCACATTGCATGCATCATTTTACATGTTCCAATCCTATGTATAAAATGGCATGCTAATAATAAAACATCCGATGTCCAGTTTTCTCTTTTTACAAATGAGATGAAATTATTTAGTGTGAAAACTAGTATGGTGTGTTATTATTGGAGCAAGAGTGCAAGAGTTACCTGGGGAATCCCCTTCTGCCTCATTCTTTCCACCACTGCAAGGGTGTTATTAGCCGTCATGTAACCCCAGCGACTGAGATGGAACCCCAGAGACCAGTAGGGAGGAAGGAACGGCCGACCAATCAGCTGATAGGGTCAATAAGATATGTATGACAGAACTGTCAAGATGTTGCCTTCAATGTGTTGCACTGCTGATTTCCTCAATGTACGTGAGTGTGGCCAATGTTATCCTACCTCAGTGTATTGCTGGATCACCTGATCTGGCCCCGGACCGAGGAAGAAATAAAAGTCCAGTACGCCACCAATGGTCCGATATGTGATGGATGGGTAGGGCTGTAGCTGAACCTCTAAAGAGAAACATGAAGGAATGAATATTTAGGTACTTGGATACAATTTGTACTACTGCTGTAAAAGTTCGTCAGTGGTGAAAAGGAGAACCCTTGTTTTATTGCCAATGAGTCAGACCTCCCCTTGTTTTGACCATGCAACATAGTCTTGCAATACATTTTCAATGTACACAAATTGCTTTGCAGGCATGGTCGCTTGGGAAGAACTGTTTATTAATTTATACAAGAATTTCAGCCAACCAGAATGCTTCTATACCTTAATATGGGTGCAGGCTAAGTGGTTTATACGGGTTTACACATGAGAGCATATATTATCCATTCATTAAGGCTGGATTGAGTGCTCTAATCTAATAAGATTTGTGTCTTAATACACAGTATATCAACCATGTGCAGGCAACTGGCTGAAGCAATATCATGCACTCTTTGTGATTAAAAGTTTGATCACCCTTTCCACCGTACATACCCATTGCATTGCTATTGAGGAGAAACACTCCATGAGCACGACCATCTTGTTCGAGTCCAAGATAAAACGGATGTACTCCATAAAGGTTCTCTGTTGGCTCCTGAAGTTAATAACAAGCTTTCATAACATTTTTTCCCAGTCTCCATCCTCCCACACCATTCCCAATGGACTTACATATTCCCCTAAAAACCCACCCACTTACCCACCCAATCAAAAAAATTCACATAAACATACATTCACACACACACTAAGTTGCACATGTACACCCATGTGCACACACTCACAGATGGCAGAGGAGGAGTGTCATGTGAGAACATGGTAAGAGTGATATTGGTGGGCAGCCTTAGTCTCGTGGTGTGCTCCCCAAGTCCATAAATATTGGAAGTGGGAAGGAGGGCTGAGATCTGTAGGAACTGGTCTTCAAAGATGAACCCGGAACCTGTTGAGAAGCTAGGAGGAAGAAGAGGGAAATGAGGGTGGAAGGGAGAAAAGAAAGGAAGTGGGTAAGGGAGAGAAGCGAGAGAGGGGAGAAAGCAGGAAGAGTGGAAGGGGTAAACAACTACGTAGTCATAGTAATACAAACACTGATGTTAGACAACTTTTAATATCATGGTGCCTTACATGGGCAGTCCAGTGTCTGCTCTGCTCACAGTGAAGTTGAATGTCTCTGATCCAGTAGCGACTTTATACAAAGTGTTGGAGGCATTGCTGACAATGGGCCTTGGAGGCCAGGGCACTTCGTAACGATTGATACTGGGATCTGAAATCTGATGAAAGGATGAGAATATGCAGTGTGTTTGCATCCACACACAAGTATTACATCACCTTTGCACTACTTGAAAATTTATAGGTCTCATTGTATCATTGAGTTCAGTACTGGTCGACCCGTTTCAGAAGTGATTATTTATACAGCTAAGTGCCCAACATGGAGATTAGAATAACAATGACCACACAAACATGGAGCCCGTATTTGTATGCATAAACACACCTACATAAACAGTCGCACTAACTATAGTATCGATGGCACTATATATAACTTACGCACATACGCACATATACTACATGCATGTACATGTATAGACTCATGTATTACAAACATACAATGGAGTACCTTCACACGCAGACGGTACTGCGTTTCTAGGTACACATCCACACGTAGTTTAACCACAGGTCCCGTGTATTGGACCGGCTGGTTGGCCTTCCTACTCAACGTTGCGCTGCTGTGTCCGTAACTCTCGAAGGACAAAGCTCCGTCCATCGAATAGCCATACCCATCCGGGTAGAAGCAACTGGGGCTGACCGACGAGTTCCAGCAGCACCCTCGAGAGGCGCATGCCGCCTCGTTGCCATCTCCTTCTGGGTAGCAATCGAACCTGTACGTCGCCGCGGAACATCCTCCGCGCTCGCCTCACTGCCCGCGCTTAGGGTCACCCCCAAAGCCACGGAGATGGCGATGGTTAGGAGAATGAGGAACAGGAGAAGGAAGAAGATCAGCTTGGTGCATTTTGATCGAGCCTGAGGATGTGGGCGTCGCCCGTCTGTCGACGCCAGCAGTCTGCTCCGTTCGTCCTGGATGTTCACCAAGTCCGTGAACGGAGACGAATGTAGCCGGTCAGCTCTTGTTGCCATTTAATAACCGAAGTTTATGAGCAATTAAAATACAGCTGTCTGGTCCCTCCCACTTCGAGATTTGTTAACACTTCAGTGCCAACTTGCAGTTCATTTGTTATGCGTTTTTTATCACTGAATATCTGCTCTGTAGCTGTTTAGGGCTAATTGTACGCTTAAACCAGTGCTTCCGCAACTACGCACGTACTATTTGAAGCTCACCTAGGGTTTGTAACCTCCCCTGCATAACGAATATTTTTGAACACTAATCGATTTTGGACTTGACAATCGATTTTTCCGAATAAGATTTTGCCAGAGATAATATAGTATCTCTGGTTTTGCTAAATTTCCTGCCGAATACCTAGGTTATTCAGGTTATGGTGCTGTGAGAAGATAATTTATGTCTGCACAGAAATCCATCTGCCGGTCTCGCACCCAAACTAGAGCTTCATGTCAGTTGAAAACACAAAGACACAAAGGTCTACAGTAGCATATGTTTACCAATAGTTTAGTAGATTGTATGACTTTACCATGCACTTGTAGATATCAATAGTAGTGTAAACCTAACTATCCAACACTAACCACTGAGACCAGACATCACCATTAAAAACTCACCCCACATCATCACTTACAATCACGTACTCCACTTACAATCATATATATCTAACAACACTCCATTCACGTTCTCGCTAAATGCATATGAAATTTTCCATTAGTACGATTGCGTAATGATCTCTAATTTCAAACAGAGCGCGTATACTTGAAGTGGGTGAGAAGCAGGGCTGCCTCGATGCATCGCGATTTGCGATATATCGCGATACAAACGTGCATGGGATAAACGAAGATAGACGGAAGAATAGACGGAGAAAGACGAAAATATACGAAAAGTCATTCAGCAGCTGCAACTAGTGTTGGGCCGCACACATACATTCGAATTCCGCTGCGGTGCTACGTACATGTACATATACATGTACATGTACACTGCAAATTATCCGCCCCCATCGAAATAAAAATCAGCCGCCCGTGTAAGTATTTCAACGTATACATATTATTTCCTGAAACGGTTATGGAGATAATATCGTTAAACACGAGTCTTTTTTCGGGCTACTTGTATAGTGGCAAAATTACAACACGACTATAAAATCATTTTGGAACAAGTAAATAAAAACATTCTCTAGGAGAAAGTTGGTGGGATATAGGATTTGATGGCAATTGGTGGTGTAAAAAGCAAGGAAACAAGGTCTTATCAGAAGGGAAAATGTAATAGTCCTATATTAAGCACACTTCTAGGGCATGTGTTGTTTCTGTGCTAAATATAGGACTATTACATTTTCCCTTCTGATAAGACCTTGTTTCCTTGCTTTTTACACCACCAATTGCCATCAAATCCTATATCCCACCAACTTTCTCCTAGAGAATGTTTTTATTTACTTGTTTCATTGATTTTTTTCTATGTACAACGAGTTGTGTGACGTCATGTGTGTGCCATTTGCTAATACATGTAGAACTATGAATGAAACTAAGCAATCCGATATCAGAACTAAAGTTTTAGTTAAAGGCGGGATGCGTGTTTGAATCATTCGTGAAATCTTTCCTTTCTGTACTTAGACCGACCATTATCATTAGCACATTTGGCATAATTATTTAATAACATTAACATTAGTAGTTATACATATATATTGTCCGAATAATGGTTCACATTACGGTCTCGTCCTTCACCGCCTCTTCCACGTCGCCCTCTTCCTTCTCTTACATATCCTCGTCCTCTATCTCTCCCATCTCGTCCTCTATCTCCTCGTCCTCGTCGTCTGCCATCTTGGCCTCGTCCTGGATGTGGCGAAGGTGGTGTTGGATGTGGCAAATGTGGTGCTGGACGTGGCGAAGGTGGTGTTGGATGTGGCGAAGGTGGTGTTGGATGTGGCGAAGGTGGTGCTGGACGTGGGAAAGGTGGTGTTGGATGTGGCGAAGTTGGTGCTGGACGTGGCAAAGGTGGTGCTGGATGTGGTGAAGGTGGTGCTGGACGTGGCGAAGGTGGTGCTGGACGTGGCGAAGGTGGTGTTGGACGTGGCGAAGGTGGTGTTGTACGTGGGGAAGGCGGTGCTGGACGTGGCGAAGGTGGTGCGGACGTGGCGAAGGTGGTGCTGGACGTGGGGAAGGTGGTGTTGGATGTGGCGAAGGTGGTGCTGGATGTGGCGAAGGTGGTGCTGGACGTGGGGAAGGTGGTGCTGGACGTGGGGAAGGTGGTGCTGGACGTGGGGAAGGTGGTGCTGGACGTGGGGAAGGTGGTGCTGGACGTGGATCTTCGCCATCTCCCCATCACCACTGCCTTCTAAAATCCGCTCTATTTCCATTACTTCGTCTCGCGTGATGACGTGCTCCATATGCTGCGATGTGAGCATGTGCAGAACTGGTACACACCTTTTGCACGTCTGGCAAAAGGTATTACTGAACTATTAAAGTGCTATTCTTAAGAATAGCCTTTTCAAGGCCACCCTTATACTCGCTTAGTACGATAACCTTTGGTTCGTACAGAGAGTAGCTACAGTGAAAAAGAAAGTGCGTACATGCAACATTATGTATGTGCTAAACTATATACACCAAGGCTTGAAAGTTATACTCTTACATGCAACACTAAAATAGTTTCATGCCATGAAATCCTATGTAAACTGAAGCCATTCTGATTCAATGCACAGCAACCGCTACACTGTCACATTGCACTAGAAAGTTCAAACAATAACTGCATGCATCTCATAGGTCTGGAATTGAACTAAAGTCTCTTCCAACATTACATAACGACACTGACAAAAGGCAACGCTGACGCAACGTTTCAGCTAATGTCATATGCAAACTAAGCTTAATATCTAAGGTAAGAGAAGGTTACTACATTTACATACCTTTGAATAACTTTATCGGTAGTCCTCTTTCGATGGCCTCGTTGGTTTTGCAGGGTACGCTTAGCCTTCCCGTACCGCACTCTCTTCGCCAAGCAAGCAGATTCAGGACTCTCCCAATAACGTTGCCTTTTAGCGGACCGTTTCTTTTCTGGGTCTTCTTGATACCACTCGCGTTCAGCAGTTCGTTTCTTTTCTGGCTCTGCTTGATACCGCTCGCGTTCAGCGGTCCGTTTCTTTTCTGGCTCTGTTTGATACCGCTCGCGTTCAGCGGTCCGTTTCTTTTCTGGCTCTGCTTGATACCGCTCGCGTTCAGCGGTCCGTTTCTTTTATGGCTCTGCTTGATACCGCTCGCGTTCAGCGGTCCGTTTCTTTGCTGGCTCAGCTTGATACCGCTCGCATTCTGCGGTCCGTTTCTTTTCTGGCTCTGCTTTGTAGGATGCCCGTGCCGATTCTAACACATCGTCTCGAACTTCAAGGTATTTCGCATGTCGTTTCGCTCGTTTCTTTTCTTGACGTGAAGGCATTTTGAGAAAAACAACTTCACTAACAAAAGAGGTTACACCAAACGACAATTGAAGCACCAAAGCGTTTATCAAACATTTATAGATATCTGAACTTACGTCTTACAAGTTATCTAATTATGCGTCTTACATAGACCGTATAGTCGATTGTTTACCAAAATATAACATCGGCTATTTTATATGAAAGCGGCTCTTCCAGCCTATTCTGAAGCTATTGGTGAAATTCTCATTGTTTAAAAGTGTTCCTATCCCGAGTTATGCGTTGCCAAGAAGAAGAAGAAGGAGGAGACCCGCCCATTGTTCCGGGACTGGGTACGAGGACGGACAGTACCCTTTTGTTCTCTACAACCACGCGGTTCTGTGACATAAAACAAAGGCGAAACTGCTCATTTTTGACTTCTAGTTCGATTGCTATAACAAGCTTAACGATCCGATCATCGGGAGTCTTGTTAGAGACGGGTCGGGGTCGCGTATTTGTAATGAGAGTCATAGTCGGGGTCAAATCCTATATGGAAGTTTCTAGCGAAACTTCCGATAATTATGTGATCGGAAAGCATATCATTAATGTTCAATCACGCAATGATTTAATCCTCTCTTAAATTCTGTGATACTATTATGCTACAAAAAATGTATTTACCCGGCCGGTCGAGTAAGTGACTTGATGCATGATTTCTTTTCTGGTGTATAACTCATGCCGTGGAGCAAGCCCTTTCTAAAGGTACAGTCATAGCTAGATCCCCCTCCCGCGCCCTACAGCATTTTATGTGCTTGTTCTTGTGTCGCCACCCCAACAACGCAACCTCAACTTGCATGATAAATAATTGCTCGATGAATATACGGCTTAAACAATATCGCGATACAATATCGCGACATTTTACTCATATCGCGATATATCGCGATATAGGTGATATCGGCTAAAGACCGTATCGCGGCAGCACTGGTGAGAAGTCTGTCATTCTATTTCACTCGCTAGCGCAATACTCACTTCGTACCACACTGTACAATAGAACAGGTACATAAATTTATTGCTACTACATATAAACACAACTCGTGGCATATACTTTTACTTACTTGAAGACGGCATTACGCTGTATATTTTGTATCCCCAATTGATGCACATTAAATATTTTGTATTATATTGCTATCTATTTACTCAATACTTATCAAATTATTAATTGCTTACGATGTCGTCCCCACATTGCATGTATGTAAACACAACAGTGACGTAATTATATATATAACTCCTAATTATGAAATACTCAATTGAAAATCATATCCGGATATCGGTATAAAAAGGTGTTCTTCGAATAATGGGCGAATTGTCGATGCTGACGACGAATACCTAAGTACCTCCGAATGGAGAAACATAAACCAGTTATCTGAACCTGCGGCAGCACGTTCAATATAGGATTGATTGAGGATTGATGAATATCATTTAAAAAAACTTCACTCGCGTCTGGAGGGACAACGGAGAAACGGATGGCTTATCTCTTTGTCGCGATGGAACGAGAACTCAAAGATCTACAGTTCTACGTTTGTTCCGTGTCATAAAACGGTGTGCTTTTAGAGAAACAAACGAATTCCTGTTCTACGTGCCCAGTCCTAAAATAATTTTTGAACGGTTTTGAATAACGGCAATAGCACCAATATCTTCGGACTTCACCTGCACGTTATCCTTTAAGGTCATATAGACACCTAGAAAGAGAAGTACCTCATGCGGTAGCAAGTTATATATAGGAATTGGTATGAAGTTATTGCAGAAGTTTATATTTGGTTTATTATTGTTCAATGAAGTTATTTGTACAGCTTGCAGTCCAACCTGCACGAAATTTATTTGGTGTTCCTATTATCGCAGTTCGATACTTTGACTAGTGAAGATAAAGGCCTTCGCGTAATCAAAAGAAGAGATCTAAGCAACGAGTGGAATACCTTCAAAAGCAAGACGATATTTTACAAGACCGAGCGCGCTCCAAGGCCGATCCCGAAAAGAAGAAGCTCTGTACGCGACAGCTACAAGGCCGATCCCGAAAAGAAGAAGGCCTCTGTACGTGACAGCTACAACGCAGATATTGAATCTAAGCAATCTGCTAAAAGGCAGCGATATCAAGAGGACGTCGAGGAGAACCGTGCTGCTAAAAGGCAGCGATATCAAGAGGACGTCGAGGACAACCGTGCTGCTAAAAGGCAGCGATATCAAGAGGACGTCGAGGAGAACCGCGCTGCTAAAAGGCAGAAATACGGCCGAGGACAATTCAGCTGCTATTAAGGCATCTGAAAGGAATCGGTCCCGCTGTCCGATTGGCTAAACGTGCTACCGAGAGGAAGCGGTATCGCAGGGGTCACCGAACTACCACTACCACCCAAAGGTATGTCATGGCATGTTGTATTGCGCTAGCATTAAAAAGCTATAGGAAGATGTGCATGCAACATGTGTACAGCACGTATGTAAGGATCTGCACAAAACCATTCACTTCACATGTAAAGCATGCATGGTGACCCAACTGTTGTGTACTGTGAATGGGGTGTCATCCTTAATCTGATGTACAAAGGCTTCCTTATCTGATGTACAACGGCAGCAGCCTGCAACTGTGTATGAATTTAATTCCATTTGCCACTGAAAACAGTAGAGGTGGGTAGTGGCAGAGGAGATAGGGGACAGAGATAAGGATACCATGCACCCCTTGAAATAATGAGTGTCACAAGCTCACTAGTGAAGAAGTAGCATTTGTGTTGAGGACAAAGTCACTGTTCCAAATGTCCATTCATCATTGGAGGGGAGGTCATTCCCATGTAAACATTGTTAACACCTTTTAATTTGGAGCATGAACAACTTCCTCCAATTTTCAGCACAATGGCACCTTTGGGGGGGGGGGGGGGGGGGTCATGAGTTATGCAGACCAATCCAGTGAATAGAGATAAAATTGGACCAATAGAATTTTAGCACAGCTGGCAACACACACACACACACAACCACTCCCCCTTATCTGTGAGGTCATGAATATGTAGACCAATTGGTGATGTACCAATGAAATTGGACCAATAGAATTATAGCACAGCCGGCACACATGTAAAGGCTTTTCATGTATAAAAGCGACTCACCTGCCAAATAGTGCACTTTGCTTGCTGAGAACTAAAAGGGTAAAAACTAAATCCTTGCACTTTGTTTCTATACTCTCTGTCAGTTGCAGTGCTGCCCCCCTACCATCCGCCACCAGCAGTAGCAGCGTTGCCCCCACCGCCACCAGCAGCAGAGCTGCCCTCACCGCCACCAGCAGCAGCAGCAGCAGCAGCAGCAGCGCTGCCCGCACCGCCAGCAGCAGCAGCAGAAGCAGCAGGAACACCGCTACAGTATTGGCACCAGTGCCCCCACCACCACTTCGCCTGCGCCACCCTGGCCGCTGCCACCACCACCCGCATGGCTCCCATGGCCTGAACCGGCTACCGAGGTCAGAGACGAGGCTTGGGGAGAGGAAGAAGACAAGCCAGGGGAACCGTACAGTACATCATATACTTATAATTTCAATTATTAAATTTCTTAACCTCCGTCCCTTCGAAATTTAAAATGAATTTGTTACAACATTTAAAGACGTGCTACTACGACGGGAAAAAGCTAATGAAACAAGTAAATAAAAACATTCTCTAACGAGAAAGTTGTTGGTATATAGGATTGACCAATGGTGGTGTAACAAGCACGGAAACAAGAGTGACAGAAATTTGACTGGAAAATTGAAATAGGCCTATATTAGCACACTAACGTTATAACAGTACATGCCTGAGTAATGGGCTAAATATAGGCTTATTTCAATTTTCCAGTCAAATTTCTGTCACTCTTGTTTCCGTGCTTTTTACACCACCATTGGTCAATCCTATATACCAACAATTTCCAGGCGACAAATTTTCCTGTGACATTTGGAACAGTGACTTTGTCCTCAACACAAATGCTACTTCTTCACTAGTGAGCTTGTGACACTCATTATTTCAAGGGGTGCATGGTATCCTTATCTCTGTCCCCTATCTCCTCTGCCACTATTTACTTGTTCCAAATAGATCAAATTTACTAATCGAATTTTCCGAATAATGCTAATTGCTAATTGCTATTCAGTTTTTGCGAATTCCGAAAAACCAGAATAACCCGATAACCGGTTACACACACTAGCTCACCGGCCTCTTTTAGCCCTATTCCCAGTGTCAGTGGGAGGCACATTTATATAGCAAAACACATGGAGAATATCGCGAGAAGTCATTAGACTGTTATACAGTTTTGATCTTCAAGTTGCATCCTAGTGCTTGTATTTGTAATCCGCTCATCGATTATCGTTGACAAGCTGAGACAGCTAGAGTCTGATTAAAACGTTTGGTAAGGCCATTAGTGAGAAGTAGTAATTTCTATTTGGTCTACTACTGAATCCATAACAGACGCTTGTTCTATCAATAATTGATCAGGTTGTAGATCAATTAAAATCCACTCCCTGATTTGAGCTATCCCTAAAATAAGAGGTAACACCGCAGCTGAAGTAACGAGCTTTGTTCTTTGCAATTCATGATAATGCATTTAACTTTTCAACTGCGTAATTGTTTGGAAAGAAACAAAAACTGCTTTTTAAACTCCAAGAAACAGTCGGTGTCACAGGAAAATTTGTCGCCTGGAAATTGTGTCGCGGCGACAGTTTTCAAGAAATTATGTCGCACACAATATTATTAAACATAGCAACCGGAAATTCTGTCGCCAGGAAATACATGTACTGTCGCGCGCATGCTCTGTAGATCACTCGTACATGTTTTCGATGTGACATGGATCAGACCGCGTACTGCTAGCATTTTGCTGTAACCGAACTATTCTAACTAGAACGAAAGAGACCGTTTTAGGAGGAGAGCAAAACGTTTTGTGGTGAAGGAAAGAGTTATTTTTTTTATCGCAGGTGGAGAGTTTCAGCTGATCTAAAAATATCTGAGGATGTCATTGCGCTGAACTTGGTGGTGGTCACATAAAGGCCGGCACGGCGGGCCGCATACACGGGGCGGACTTCCTGCCGATTTGCTCAAATGAATATGGATAAATGTTCCGCAAACCATCAGTAAACTAAACAATTACGGAACTTTTACCCATATTCATTCGAGTGCATGCGACAAGTCGGCAGGAAGTCGCTCCGTGTATGCCGACCTTTAGACGCTTTCCAAAGTAGCGGAGAGGTGTTATTGGCATGGAATGGTAGATGACGTGAAAGAATTTTGCAAGACGTGTGACAAGTGCCAAAGAGCAAACAGGTGTATTTATGTACTGATGCTATTCTATGCATATTTCGTACACATTTGTTCTCTCTCTGTGTAGAACATTTGACAAGACTTCTGCAGAGCTCCACCCAATTCCTGTAAAGGGGAAGTATGGCACACCATTGGTGTCGATTTGATAGGTCATTTACCAGAAAAACCAAGAAAAAATAAGTATATAATGACTGTCTCCTGTCTATTTTCTAAGTGGCTAAAGCAATAGCCCTCCCTGATAAGACTGCCATCGGAGTTGCTAAGTTTCTGTTCCACTGTTTTACCACACGTAGATGTTGCAAGATCAAGATAACAGATCAAGGACGAGGTACCTAATAAGCAGCAGCATTAACATTTATGTTTGTATGAAATTGTTTTTCTAATGTTAATGATGAATTGTGCAGATTCACTGGAGTACAGTGTAACTTGACAAGTGCATATCATCCTCAGAGTAATGGTTTGGATCAATGGTTCAACCCAACACTTCAGCGTCAGTTACTGAAGTTTGTTGATTCAGAGCAAACAAATTGGATCAATATCTTGATGCTATACTTTATTTTCATATCATGTTTCTGTTCAAGATTCAACTAAATATTCTCCGTTTTTGGTGCATGGCAGACATCCTCGCTCATTTGCCCAATATGAGACCAAACTCTTATCCAGAATCTTATGACATGGACAGCACTGAATCTTGAAAGGGTATTTGTAAAAATTCCATTAATGCTATTACTTGTACATATTGACATGCAGGCAATGATACATGTAAATGTGCGACTACAAGCTCTACAAAATATTCAGTTAGAAATCTCAGTGCAGGCAGAAGGAATATTATGATGCTGCACACAATAAAGGACAATACAAAGTGGGAGCTGTTGTGCTACTAAGAAATAGCAAGAAATTACTGAACAAAAAAATGGTCTAAAATGGAACCTAACTGGATAGAACCTTATGTAGTTCATGAGGTATATTTCTAAAGGAACATGTAAACTATAACAGGTGAAGTAACCAAAAAGGGTTTTGGCTCAAAAGCTCAATATATCACAGCTGAAACTATACCATCAGAATGATTTGTTGACAATGAGTATATATTTTGTGCTTTAAAATGTAATTTTACACAGCACCAAATTATGAGTTGGAGAAAATCAGTAAATCACCAGATTTGAAGACAGATTTTGCTTCCAAAGTGTCTGAAGATGCAGAAGATAGGTCACTTTTCTCAAGTAAGGCTTTGTATCACTGATTTTGCAATATGATTCCTTAACAGTGGAGCTTAACTCGAACTTTTACAGCCGTATAGCCCTTAGTCCCAGCAGACCTCTGAAATACGATGATCAGTAACCGATCTCCATAACCGCTGGGGGCGTGTCCTTCAAATAGCTACCAGAGAAGGACACCTAGGTGATGTACTTGCAAAAACAAATTGAGGCCTTAACTGCATTTGGTTTGGTTTCCAGACACATAAACAGACACTTAAAGATTAGCCTTTTATTGCTTTATAAAAACACAAACAAGTCACGTGATGTGAGTTTTTTCATATGTTATGATTCAGAAATGCATGCTGATTCTAAAAATGTAATTTGCATCGCTCTAGCATGTTCTATTGTGGAGATATTGTAGAAAAACTGAAAAAGTTGGTTTTTTGCTCTCTTTGTGACAAGCACTGTACGTGTTTGATAATAGATAGATATTGTTTAAGTAAATCAGCTCCTTTTACCAATGTATGTGTTGTTCCAATCGTGCATTGGATGATCTTACCTCTGAATTCTTCAAACTCATCTTGCAAGCGTTCATTTACGATGACAAAATTTATCCAAGTAGTTCTTTTAATGGGCACTCGCCATAGAAGGTAGAGTAGTCTATCCATAAGGCCACATCAATGTCTTTGTGCTCAATGCATGCTCTCCTTGCATATCAAAGGATGAATCCTGTTTCATAGTAAAATATATTTAAACATTATCCTTTGTTACAATTAAGGTACATTAAAGTCTTGATCATCCTCTTTGGCTTCATAATACAATATGCGAGCACCAGACCTTCACAGACGACTAAGGCTTGGAGAATAAAGCTAGGACACTACAATCCATTTCTGTCTCAGCTTCAACCTGCTCTGGACTCAATACCTCTCTTTCCTTGCACTGAATTTCATCAGCTTTTGATTGCTGGGTTTTAGTTTTACATTCTGTTATGTCAAAGTTATCACTTTCGATGTTCTTGTAGCTACTGTACTCACTGACACAGCCACCTCTTCCACCAACAATTTCATCAACTGGTTATCCATCTATTAAATCATGTGATTTTATGTTACCCATCTATTAAATCATGCACATGTATACTCAGTTTTACAATACCTTGCTGCAATGGGGGTTTACTTGAGCAATGTGAACTACGCTCTGCATCTTCAGGTGCTACATAAAGTGTGTTTATGTAATAAAAGACAATATCCCATTTATCATTATCAATCATGCACATCTAGTCAGTGATACAAAGCAAAGTGACCTATCTTCTGCATCTTCAGACACTTCGGAAGCAAAATCTGCAACGACACCTATCCTAGCTGCATAAAGGGCTTTCCCATGGATCAGTGTTGGAAGTGATATTTATACAGTTTATTGTTCAACATCAATATTAGAATAACAATGAGTACACCTACATCTTTATTCTGCTTCAACAATAGCCTACACCCACACAATTACAGATACACGCTTATACAACCATCATGTATGTACACAACACACAGTCTGCACAAGCACAAAAGCGGTATATTAGACACGCACCAAGATATAAAATTGAGAATCGAATGGAGTACCTTCACACGCAGATGGTACTGCGTTTCTCGGTACAATAACCCTTGCGGGTAGAGCAACTGGGACTGAGAGGCGCAAGTATGATGTTGTGACTAAATATTGCACCTGCCTCCTTGTGATGACACGTGATGTGGTTATTAATCAATGTTCCGTCATAGTCGTTTATAAATCAAGAATCTGAACCTAGTTAACGGTTCAATATAGGATTGATTGAGAAATCATTTTTTAAAACTTCACTCGCGTCTGAAGGGACAACGGAGAAACGGATCGCTTATCTCTTTGTCGCGATGCAACGAAAACTCACAGTTCTATGTTTGTTCCGTGACAGTGTCATAAAACGATGTGATTTTAGAGAAACAAACGAATTCCTTTTTCTCGTGCCCAGTCCCAAAATAATTCTTGGTCGTCGTCCCTTAGGAAGGTACAACACGAGTACAAATGGTTTTGAAGAACGGCAATAGCACCAATATCTTCAGAATTCACCTGCACGGTGCCCTCTAAGGTCATATAGACACCTAGAAAGAAACTACAGCGAGAAGTACCTCATGCGGTAGCAAGTTCCATACAGGAATTGGTATGACGTTATTGCAGGTTTATTAGGTTTATCATTGCTGAATGAAGTTATTTATACAGCCAACATCCTATCGAGTTTAATCGATACTTTCAGTTTGGCTAGTGAAGTTAAATGCCTTCGCGTAATCGAAAGAAGAGATCTGCAACGAGCGGAATACCTTCAAAAGCAAGACGATATTTTATCACAAGAAAACAAGGCTAAAGCCCAAGCGCGCTACAAGGCCGATCCCGAAAAGAAGAAGGCCTTAGACCGATCCCGAAAAGAAGAAGGCCTCTGTACGCGACAGCTACAAGGCCGATCCCGAAAAGAAGAAGGCCTCTGTACGCGACAACTACAAGGCCGATCCCGAAAAGTAGAAGGCCTCTGTACGCGACAACTACAAGGCCGATCCCGAAAAGAAGAAGGCCTCTTCACAAGGCCGATCCCGAAAAGAAGAAGGCCTCTGTACGCGACAACTACAAGGCCGATCCCGAAAAGAAGAAGGCCTCTGTACGCGACAGCTACAACGCAGATATTGAATCTAAGCAATCTGCTAAAAGGCAGCGATATCAAGAGGACGTCGAGGATAACCGCGCTGTTAAAAGGCAGAAATACGAGACAATTCAGCTGCCATTAAGGCATCTGAAAGGAATCGGTATTGGAATGACCCCGCTGTCCGATTGGCTAAATGTGCTGCCGAGAGGAAGCGGTATCGCAGGGGTCACCGAACTACCACTACCACTCAAAGGTATGTCATGGCATGTTGTATTGCACTAGCATTAAAAAGCTATAGGAAGATGTGCATGCAACATGTGTACAGCACGCATGTAAGGGATCTGCCATTCACTTCTCATGTAAAGCATGCATGGTGACCCAACTAGTCCTGTCTATTGAATATTGGGGTGTCATCCTTAATCTGATGTACAAAAAGGCTTCTTATCTGATGTAAAACAATGGCAGCCTGCCTGCAACTGTGTATGAATTTAATTGCATTTGCTACTGAAAATTACTGCAACCATATCCTTCTCCCATATAGCTACTCCTTGTATAAACCCAAATCTCATGCACTAATGGAGTATAATGGTGGTCTTGAAAAAGGGATAGTGAGTGTTGTATCCTAGCTCACAATCTTAATACGATGCAACCAACAACTTGATCAACACTGAACACGTGTACAACTGAAGCACAACACACACACATTGGCATATCAATCCATCAACCGGCAAAACCGGATCTATAACTGGAGAAACCTGTTTAGTGGTAATGAATGTTCTAGAGATAACCGCAATACATAACACTTTTCCCCCCCTTACAAAAAAAATAAAAATAACAAAATAACAACACAAAATTTCAAAACCGTTGTGGAGCATTCTTGATACGGCTTGAGCGACGAATCTTGGGAAGTTGTGCAGGAGTAGGCACGGGTGCCGACAATGGCTTACTAACTTTGGCATCCGGAGAATTTCCGCTGGTACATGTAGTAGAGGTTTCCAACCCCTGAGCAGAAGGACCAGCGGTAGAAACTGTTGAGCTTTGGTCGGGGTGGGGCGGTGGTAACACACGAAACTTGACATGATCAAAATGACGGCGAACTACTGTACCATCTTCTAAGGCTACACGCACTGAACGTGGGCCAGCTAGACTAGTGACCACACCAGGAAGCCATTTCACGGAACTGCTAGTGCTAGGACTGAAATTGCGAACGTTCACCTTATCACCTGATAAGAAGGCACGAATAGAAGCGCCCGACTCACTAGCAAGGTGTTGACGCTCCTGTTGCAGAGTGACCCTTGCGCTCAGGTCAGGATGAATGAAGTCTAGGTGAGACTTGGGTCTGCGACCAAATAACAACTCTGCTGGGGACGACCCCGTGGATGTATGAGGGGTTAAACGATACTGAAAAAGGAATCGACTAAGGCGAGTTTCCAAGTCACCACGAGTTTTGCTCAAGTACTCTTTCAATGTTTGAACAGCCCTCTCTGCAGCACCATTGCTAGCTGGGTGATATGGAGCAACACGGATGTGTCTGAACCCATTACGCTTTACAAATTCTTCAAACTCAGAGCTAGAAAAAGTCGGAGACTAAAATGTCCGGAAGGCCATGGGTGGAAAAAACTGAACGAAGAAATTTGACAGCTTGTTGTGAAGAAGGACTTGCTACTATGCCAACCTCCAGCCACTTAGTGCTTGCATCAACAAGGATAATAAACTGTTTGCCCAAGAATGGGCCAGCAAAATCCACGTGTACCCTAGACCATGGGCGAGAGGGAAACTCCCATGGGTGTAACAGCACTGGTGTTGGAGATTTGTGATTGACCTGGCATGCTTCACAAGCAGCAACTTTCTCTTCTAGGTCCTTATCGATACCAGGCCACCAGACGATTCCTCTAGCCAATGATTTCATCCGGGATATTCCGGGGTGAGCCTCATGGAGAATCTTGATTACAGCCTCCCGGGCAACTTGCGGCACTACAACAGTGAGCTTCTAAGTGAAGTAAATGATGCCTTTTGTAAGTCTCATCCATTGCTAGCTCAAAAGGTTTTTACAAGATCTGCCCGTGCAGCAGTAAGTAAGATTGGTGCAGATGCATTAGTCGGAGGACGAAGTACATCCTCCAACTCCTCTTCCCTTTACGCAGCCACCGCCGCTAGATACATTGCTCCCCCCCTACCGTCCGCCACCAGCAGCAGCTGTAGCACTGCCCCTGCCGAGCAGAGCTGCCCCCACTGCCACCAGCAGCAGCGCTGTCCCCACCACCAACAGCAGAGCTGCCCCCACCTCCAGCAGCAGAAGCAGGAGCACTGCCGCTACCTGCACCAGTCCCACCACCGGCACCAGTATTGGCACCAGTGCCCCCACCACCACTTCGCCTGCTGCTACCCTGGCCGCTGCCACCACCACCCACATGGCTCCCATGGCCAGAACCAGGCCACCGCGGCCATAGAAGAGGCTGGGGGAGACAAAGAGGACAAGGCGGAACCGTACAGAGCATTAAGAACTCATATACATATAATTTCTATTCTTCAATTTTTTAACCTCCCTCCCTCCCTTCATTAATTTGTGACCACTTATAAAGATGCCAGAGGAAAAAACTTATGAAACAAATAAAAACGAGAAAGTTGTTGGTATATAGGATTGACGAATGGTGGTGTAAAAAGCACGAAAACAAGAGTGACAGAAATTTGACTGGAAAATTGAAATAGGCCTATATTTAGCACACTAGCGTTATAACAGTACATGCCTGAGTAATGGGCTAAATATAGGCCTATTTCAATTTTCCAGTCAAATTTCTGTCACTCTTGTTTCCGTGCTTTTTACACCACCATTGGTCAATCCTATATACCAACAACTTTCTCGTTAGAGAATGTTTTAATTTACTTGTTTAAATACAATCATCCGAAACACAGAAAAGTTAAAGGAAGATAAGATACCGGCGGTACATTCTTTACAATACAGTATGTATTGCAAATATTTTGGGCTTGCAGTTTATAAATTTAAAAGTTGCTAAACACACTGCCAGATACAAATGCATAGGTATAATAGTGTAGCTCTAAACAGTACGTACATTGTTTCAGACCGACAAAAGTATCGATTTACCTGGTGTAGAAATAATAGCTGCGCTTCATTTCAATTGCACAATTACGGTTGTTGCAGCGCTATGCGTGTTATCACAATTATGGTTACATGTACAGTGTATACCGCTTTGTCAGTGTATTTATATATGCATTTGCATATACATATGCATGAATCGTGTACTGACACAAAATCACATGGTAAATGATGGAGTACATACTGACAACTGTAGGTTAGTTTTCAAACTCGTACGCTTTTAGTCTTCAAACCTTCTTCATCAACATCAGGCAGGATTTATAATATGTTCTTTTCCTTTACCAGCAACACATACACACACACTCTCACACACACACATGCACACACACCACACAAATAAACACGCAAGAACACACACACACACACACACACACACACACACGTTTTTCATTTAGACTGCTACTGTTTTAATTAGATTGACATAATCGGTTTTCTTCAAGGCAAAGTTCCTATAAAGAAAGATATACATGTCGGAATTGAGTAGCACATGCAACAGAAGTAAATGAATGGCATGACCATAGGAGTTAAGGTACCGGTAGGACAAATCGGTCTGACTTGTCGAATTCAGTGAAGCCTACCATCTCTGGTTCTATGTACTATGTCACATGCATTCATATGAGAAGAAATTGAATTGAATTGACAGGCAAAACCAGTCAACTAAACAGTTGCATATAGATTAAGAATGCAACTTCCTTACACAAAACTGAAACAGAAGGTGCGGCAATTTATAAATCTGCCAGATGCATGTGCATATCTGTTTTTGTCTGATGTTTTATTGCTTGTCAGCTATGGCAGTAATACTGAAATTAATACTACTGATTTGCCTCACTGTAATAAATGATATAATTATCCATCGCATACATTGTGCCAGTATGCAGAGTTGTGCAGAGTCTGCATATGGTTGGTATGCAGACTCTGCACAACTCTGCATACTAAATGCTGTGGCGTAGTGATAGTTATTGGACAGTACTGTATTGCATATTCATCACAAATGGCTAAGCATAACTTTGTTAGAAATATGAATTGTATGTACAAAAGCAAATATAAGAACGCAATTATTTTAGGCACACAACTGTAATACAAGAAGCAACAGAAAAAGTAACAAGTAAGCAGCTTGCCAAGATCATGTCAATCCCAGCTAATAGAAAAGGGGTAGTTTAAGCCTGTTATTGAGACTCGTACTGTAAACACCTAGAATGCACAAAGAGAAGTGAAATTTTGTATAAGGATGGATTTCATGGAAAACAAACTTACTCTATTACTATATGTAAAGTTGTCAGAGCCGATTGCAGTTGTATTCAGATAGACATTTGTAGGTTTTATTTTAATTCCAAATGTCTTAATAGACTCCAAAACTGCCCCGTCAGCACCACCGTAACCTGAACTGAGGACTATGCTCGAGAATACATTCTGTGGAAGGAAAGCACAATGTCTCCATTGCACTGAACACATCATAGATGCACCAGTGGAAAGCTGTACAGAATAATTACAACTTGTCTAATGTAACTGTCACTTCATTATTTACATGTGAAGTATGAATAATCAAAAGTTCATCAATGGAATACGTGCGATTTCACAATCTTGAAAATGAGTACATTTTCTTGTGGTATTAAATAGCACAAGCAAGAGCCACTACTTCAAGTGCAGAGTACAGCCATACTCTGAATTATCTTATAAATAAAATCATGTTATCTAACCTGAATCCAGAATAGCCATACCTTAACAGTACATTGCCCACAGCTCTAGCCTGAAAATAGCTACTCCTGTTGCCATGTATCTAGCTGATGTGTTTATACTACTATATGACTGATGATGGTATTATTATGCTGATAGACAGATAAGAACAACAAAAGATTACCATAACATCGAACGATGCTGTTGCCTAACAACAATGCAAATGCCTGCATGCCCAGACTCACATTGCGTAATGCAAACTGGAGGAGAGTGTAGTTATTGGTCTGGTCAGTGTTCAGACTCTCTCCGTCATCCAGATACAGGTACCCACTAGCATTCTGGTTACCATCGGGGGCTATCAAAAGTTGAAAACTATTCAAGCGACTGTGTGACCGGCAAACAGAGAGAGGATACCACCACAGCTTCACAGAGGTGTGCTGACATACCTTTGTGTGGTGGTGGTGTTGGGTGTCTGCATGGGAATGACAGACCCACCCCTTACATGAAGGGGGATGAAGTTGTATGGGGCATGAAGTAGCAGTGACTGCCCATGGAAAGAAAGCTCTTGTCCCTGGTCATGAGCAGTTAGATGTAAGAACATTACCAGTACTTGCCCCTTCTTTCACCCAATTGAATACAGATAGACTGCAACAATTAATCCCATATGATTACACTGATCAATCACACTAATGCTCCTGCATACAATGTACCTCCTAACCCTTTTTACAAAGTAAAACCATATAAAATGTCTTCCTAGGTGCAAAAATAATTCAGCTTGAAAATGTTACACTGTACGTAATGATGTTTTGAAATAATCAATAAATACGCTAAATGGAACCAGCATAATTCCTGTGCTACTTAGACGACTGTCTATGATGATGAAAGATAACTGGCAGCATGATATTACACACACAGATACAGTGTCTGAAATCAGATGAAATCTATCACTACTTGCACCGATGGAAAGTAGGGAAACCGGATAAACCAGTACAACGTACCACCATGAATCAGAACATAGGATTGGGTGGCAAAATACCCAAGGAAATAATCAGTACAGCTGTTTTAATGTTGTATCACATCAAACCACACATAACAGCTAGGTATGTAACTAGTTTCATTGTCATGCATTCCAAATCATGTTCTTGATAGAGAAGATTAAATTAAAAAAAAACTTGTAAAATTAACTCTAAATGATGTGCATACATGTACAATAGTTCTATGCGATGTGTGCGTGTGCTAAATTACCACCCACTCACGTCAGTAAAGTTGAACCATCGCCCATGAGGAAAGTATGCCTCCACTGATGTCACATTCTGTATTCATGTTTGAGTTTTAACGGATAACATAATACAGTTTCTATTGTTAGGCCTAATTACATTGACTGCATGAATACCTCTGTAAGTACTGGAGATATGAGAAGGGAACTTCCCCACAAAAACTGAGTGTCTAGATCCCATGTATTGCTATCTGTGGGAAACCTAAAGGTGGAGGAGGGAATTGGGAGAGGGTTTCTAGTTGTTAAAGTAGTAACCATATTCCACAGTTATAAACTAACTCGAAGAATAGTGGTCTTGCAACAGTGGATCCAGTCGTGTGTGCAAAGTAGAAGAGTGTGTACAGATAGGGAAGTAGCGAATATCGCAGCAAAAGAGCATCTCTGGTTGAATCTACTGATGCTTTGTCAAACACTGCTGGATCCTGATCCTAAATGAACAGAAAACAATTTCAATACTATTACCGGATTCAGGTGAATCACTCTACAATGCTATCCAGGGAATTGTGGTTCCTTGAGAATGGGTAGAAGGCCCCCAGCTGCTGCCAACGAGTACACAGCTCCTGTGTAGTGTTGCCATTAAAGCCACATATGTCTGCCCCCACCTGGATGGGGAGGAGGACAACAAACAATTGATGTTATGGAACAGCTCTTGTCTGAGGCCTTAAATATAACTGCACTTATTTCACGCATGGAATGCATTCCCTAATTAGCTATTTTAACATCTGGAACAAGGACACCTTGATAATCAGCCATTAATGTGGAAGGCGGAATGAATAGCCTGTGTTCACATGCTGGCTGGGTGAAATGTTTGCTTACCAATGGTATGCCAAAGAGAGAGAACTGGAGGATTCCTGTTTAATATGGAGGGAAACCGTTGGCAACACATACTGTTGTACAGTGTACATTGCATTGAACAGTCTAGCCTACATCAAGCAGTCACAAATGCATGGGTTATAATTTTTTTTTGGCCTTATTAGGAGTGAACATGCAACAAAGATGGTGGTGTAAATGCATCCTGAGTATAGCAACAGCATAGAATGGGAATCTTTCATCCAGAACTGACATCAATAGGCATGTGACTATAATAACCACCAGGGCAGTTAGAGTACTGCATTTAGTCATGGCTTACCTGGGATGGAGATGGCTAGATCCGGCCACTCGCTAGCATTGTCTCCCAACCAGTGCCCACCCTGGGCCCCACTACCTGGGTACGTGGAGCGGGAAATGACCAGAGAGCGTTTATTGAGGGTTGCTGTCAGAGCACTTTAGAACAGTATGTGACATTAGAGGGGAAATAATTGAAGGTGGGTCACTAGATCATGCATTTTGATTACTTCATGGTGGAATTGGCCTCTGTTAGTCCATACAGGTTGTGTAGGTTGTAGTGAGTAGAGAGGTATTGATTGGCAGTCATGCAGAGTGTTCCGGATGTCACCTTGTGACCCAGGGGGCTACGAATGGCTATCTGAATGGGACAAAGATCATACAGAGAAATGTGTGTTTATACTGGTGTCAAGGAATGAGATTCTAGTAGCGCAGATGATTGTAGCAGATTACATTATATTGGTCAAAAGGCCGGTGTTTGCTAGTTATGTTGACCACTAATGTTTATGTTGGTTGATTCAGGCACTAGTATTTGTAGTAAATGTAATTGGTTCAGAGTTACTAATTTGTTATGTTCTGTAAACAAATGATGCAAAAGGGTGTTTGGGTGGTTTATGGGATAAATGGAACACATCCAGTTATCTACTTGAAAGTGGCCATGCATGCTAAACATGACATACTTGGAACAAATGGTGGAATTTCGAGACTCGAAATGGGACAACCATCCATAGAACCATCCACAAAGTTAGAGGGTTCGTTCATGTCAATCCAAAGGCCATCAAACGACACATTGGAGTGGAACTGAGAGATCTGACTGGTCCAGTACTGATCCACATTGGGATGGGTGAAGTCTGGCCACACTGTTGTTGAATTTGGCCAAACCTGGGTCACCAGAATGCACACAATAAATAAAACAAAATACTTAACAGTGAAATGTCAATCCTATGCCCCTTATTTGTAATATTTGTATGTACTACATGCACGTGTGTCACACTTGTGGGATTTTTTGCAACATTAGTAGCATGCATGTGAAAAACATTAATCAATACAGATTTGCATTTCTTTGCACTGATCCTCTGTTCTATGGTTCATCTGATTGTCTCTACCTTTCCAATCAGCAATTGACCAGAGGAGTTTGTAATGAAAATGTTGAGACTCAGACCACTATCAAATGGTGAGTATTGCCCAGGAAGCTGTTGATTGCTGATCGCTGGATCCTATGGGATGGAGTATGATGTTTGTTGTGTCCATGTGCATGTACAGTGTCTGCAGTAAACATGGGTCAGCATTCTTGCTCAGCATATGCAGCATCTACACTGTACCAACATGTGTATTGGTATAAGGCAATAATGTGATTCTGAAATATCTCCATACTATCATTAGATATTGACACAAATCAGGTTTTTACTACCTACATGTACTTCCACATTAAACTCACTAACAAATAACACTTTGGAAAATTGCTGACAGGATGAAGGTCGGGTGATGAAGTGTGGGTGGGTACTAATCACTCACCACAATAAGCACATATCTCTGGCTGTGGCTGTGGAGGTCGCTCACTAAACCTTGTATATCTCCAAATCCAGCGCTGTAGGTGAAGTCAAGATCCATGTTCATATAGTCAATGTCATTCCATTGGGTATCCTGGTGTGAATATATTGTATGTAGTGAGAAGTTATCACATTGCATGCATCATTTTACATGTTCCAATCCTGTGTATAAAATGGCATGCTAATAGTAAAATGTCCAATGTCCAGTTTTCTCTTTTTACAAATGAGATGAAATTATTTAGCGTGAAAACTACTGTATACAGTATGGTATTTTTTATTGGACCAAGAGGTGTAACAGTTACCTGGGGAATCCCCTTCTGTCGCATTCTTTCCACCACTGTAAGGGTGTTATTAGCTGTCATGTAACCCCAGCGACTGAGATGGAACCCCAGGGACCAGTAGGGGGGAAGGTACGGCCGACCAATCAGCTGATAGGGTCAATAAGATATGCATGACAGAACTGTCAAGATGCTGCCTTCAATGTGTTGCACTGCTGATTTTCTCAATGTATGTGGGTGTGGCCAATGTTATCCTACCTCAGTGTATTGCTGGATCACCTGATCTGGCCCTGGACCGAGGAAGAAATAAAAGTCCAGTACACCACCAATGGTCCGATATGTGATGGATGGGTAGGGCTGTAGCTGAACCTCTAAGTAGAAACATGATGGAATGAATATTGAGGTACTTGGATACATTTTGTACTACTGCTGTATAAGTTCTTCAGTGGTGAAAAGGAGAACCCTTGTTTTATTGCCAATGAGCCAGACCTCTTCTTGTTTTGACCATGCAACATAGTGTTGCAATACATTTTCAATGTACACAAATTGCTTTGTAGGCATGGTCGCTTGGGAAGAACTGTTTATTAATTTATTTATTTTTAAAAGAGGTTTTTACAAGAGTTTCAGCCAACCAGAATGCTTCTATATGGGTGCAGACTAAGTGGTTTACACGGGTGTACACATGAGAGCATGTATTTTCCATTCATTAAGGCTGGATTGAGTGCTCAAATCAAATCAGATTTGTGTCTTAATACACAATATATCAACCGTGTGCAGGCAACTGGATGAAGCAATATCATGCACTCTTTGTGATTAAAATCATACAAAAAGTTTGATCACCCTTTCCACCGTACATACCCATAGCATTGCTATTGAGGAGAAACACTCCATGAGCACGACCATCTTGTTCGAGTCCAAGATAAAACGGATGTACTCCATTAAGGTTCTCCGTTGGCTCCTGAAGTTAATAACAAGCTTTCATAACCATTCTCCATCCTCCCGCACCATTCCCCATGGACTTACAAATTCCCTTAATAACCCACCCAATCAGCACATAATAAACATACATACACACGCACAATTAGTTGCATATGTAGACCCATGTGCACACACACTCACAGATGGCAGAGGAGGAGTGTCATGTGAGAACATGGTAAGAGTGATATTGGTGGGCAGCCTTAGTCTCGTGGTGTGCTCCCCAAGTCCATAGATATTGGAAGTGGGGAGGAGGGCTGAGATCTGTAGGAACTGGTCTTCAAAGATGAACCCAGTACCTGTGGAGAAGCTAGGAGGAAGAAGAGGGAAATGAAGGTGGAAGAAAGAAAAGGAAGGAAGTGGGTAAGGGAGAGAAGCGAGAGAGGGGAGAAAGCAGGAAGAGTGGAAGGGGTAAACAACTACGTACATGTAGTCATTGTAATACAGACACTGATATTAGACAACTTTTCATATCATGGTGCCTTACATGGGCAGTCCAGTGTCTGCTCTGCTCACAGTGAAGTTGAATGTCTCTGATCCAGTAGTGACTTTATACAAAGTGTTGGAGGCATTGCTGACAATGGGCCTTGGAGGCCAGGGCACTTCATAACGATTGGTACTGGGATCTGAAATCTGATGAAGGGATGAGAATATGCAGTGTGTTTGCATGTTCACTCCACACACAGCAAGTATTAGATCACCTTTCACTACTTGCAAACAGGAAAATTTATAGGTCCTATTGTATCTTTGAGTTCAGAACTGGTCCGTTTCAGTAGTGATTATTTATAGCTAAGTGCCCAACATGGAGATTAGAACAATGACTACAGGCCCATATATATGTATGCATAAGCACACGTACATAAACAGTCGCACTAACTATAGTATCCATGGCACTATATATAACTTACACACATACACGCACATATACTACATGCAAGTACATGCATACGGCACATATACTACATGCAAGTACATGCATGTATAGACCCATGTATTACAAACATACAATGGAGTACCTTCACACGCAGACGGTACTGCGTTTCTAGGTACACATCCACACGTAGTTTAGCCACAGGTTTGGTATATTGGACCGGTTGGTTGGCCTTCCTACTCAACGTTGCGCTGCCGTGTCCGTAACTCTCGAAGGACAAAGCTCCGTCCATCGAATAGCCAAATCTGTCCGGGTAGAAGCAACTGGGACTGACCGACGAGTTCCAGCAGCACCCTCGAGAGGCGCATGCCGCCTCGTTGCCATCTCCCTCTGTGTAGCAATCGAACCTGTACGTCGCCGCGGAACATCCTCCGGTCTGCTCCGCGCTCGCCTCACTGCCCGCGCTTAGGGTCACACCCAAAGCGACGGAGATGGCGATGGTGAGGACGATGAGGAGAATAAGACACATTATGGTGTATCTTGATCGCGCCCGTGGAGGAGGACGAAGCCGTTCTCCCGGTGACACCAGCAATGCAATTCGTTCGTCATCAGGTTCGTCTATATTTATTGTCTCCCGGACCCTGGCGGGAAGAGGATACATCTCAATCTCACTTGATGCCATAGCTGATGACGACTGGTGTACGTCGAAAGGATGTTGTGATAAACATTGGTATGAACAGTTTCAATTACACCACGCCCTTTTCTGACGTACGTGTGATTGCGCTTACTCGTTTGTTCCGTACTGTGCTCAAGAGCAAGGCTACGTTATACACAAAAGTGAACAGCGTCTGTGTTCAATTCTGTCCTCATACATGCAATCCGTACTCTGTAGCAACAACACATATGGCTCCATTAGTTTAGGAGTGGAAGAGACATAAGGCAGACAAAATAATGAAATGCCGCGTCCATAAAAATCATCTCTATAGAACTGTGTACTTGAGAGCTGTTTATTATTAAATCAAGCAGTAAGAATTTTTTTATTAAGGGCACGTGCACCGCCTCATATGAACATTATTCAATATGGCTGCCTCACTCAGTGTGCACACGATGCGTTAAATCATCTAGTGAACTAGTAACGCGACAAATATGTATAGTGAGCATGCATGATTTCGTATAGGGGTCTTCTTCGGTATGCTGCCCTCGCATAATCTCCCACGCATGAATTCTCACCCACAATGCTGCCCTCGCATAATCTCCCACGCATGAATTCTCACCCACATGACATGTACCGGTAATCAACAAAAGGCTTGTCATGCACTGGCGTATAACATGTGTATTGGGACATTATTCAAAACATTCATTGAACCTCCCAATTGTCCTGTGTACGTCTGCATGGTTTTGCCGTCCACCAGACACAGGCGCGAATCGGGACAAAGAGACGGCTCACACATGCACCTCTCTGTATCACACTTCGATATAGCGGCGTCGAATTTCGGCTGAGTGACACTACCAAGTGAGAAACCCGACACGATCGTTAATCACTCCACTTCGAGCACCAATCAGTGGCGAATCCAACGTGGAGATCCCACTCCTCCATCATGGGTGTGGAAGTGGAAGCACGTACGTACAGTAGAAGATGATGTTTGTAAACCCCTTGCAGTCCAGTTCCGAAGATGTGAAGGATATTTGCCACCAGTGCCTCAGCCTTTTTCCAGCAATTGGCCACTGGTTAGACCATATGCAAATAGCACATTCTTCCCAGCGGAGAAGATAAACAAGTTTGCAATAAGCAAAGATGAATACATGGGGGTTTGGGCAAGGAGCTTACTGCAAAGAAGCTGAAGGAGGAATTCTTGCTTCTGAAGACGGATATGCTAATGGAGCCTAGGATCTCTTTGTTTTCAGAGTATTTTAAAAGTATTCGATTTTCATTATGGAGGGGAGGTTACACACCCTATGCGTAATGCTTTTAAGGGGCGTGGTTGAAAATGGGCGTGTTCGTAGGCGGATCAAGGGTGTTGGTGGGGAGGGGAGGGGGGGTTGACCTGGACCTTGATGCTAAGAAATTTTAGGATGGTGTCTATATAACGTTGTTTTGGGGTTTGCACTTAGTATTAGTGCATACTAAACGTTCCCCTAGCTGGGCGGAGGGGCACCCCTTCCTGCACCCGCCCGAGGGGCGAGGCGAAGCTTTTGTTTACGTCCCCCCACCCAAACCACCCAACCCCCCTTCCCGCCCTATGTACATGTAGAGTTACTGATACTCCCTCGGGCCACTTCAACGCCATATACTTTCAGTAAGAATACGGTAGCCGTGCATCTGCTTATACTAAGATGTTTAGAGGCTTTAAACTACAAGCACAAGATAACTGCAACGGAAATGATACATTCTGTATTGTTAATCGAACACTTTACTGTATCTCACTTACCATTTCTTTTTGCTGTTTGTACGATAGTCCTTAATTTATAAACGGTATAACATCGATATCAGCGTCGTCATTTCGCATTTCCAGAAATCAGCGACATTCGCGGTTTGCGAATCATCAAATATTCCCGTATATCTTCCCATAGACATGTATGGGGTGCTACAATACGTATCATACACCAGATTTCTTCTCAGCTTAGCCCACGAGGGATTGTTTAGTACACTACATTTGAGGTCACCGTAATTTTCCCATTTAAGGTTACGCTTCCCTAGGATTGTCATAACATTGTCCTCAATATGCAGGTAGTCTTTGAGTGGGAGGGAGGGAGGGAGGGAGGGAGGGAGGGAGGGAGGGAGGGAGGGAGGGAGGGAGGGAGGGAGGGAGGGAGGGAGGGAGGGAGGGAGGGAGGGAGGGAGGGAGGGAGGGAGGGAGGGAGGGAGGGAGGGAGGGAGGGAGGGAGGGAGGGAGGGAGGGAGGGAGGGAGGGAGGGAGGGAGGGAGGGAGGGAGGGAGGGAGGGAGGGAGGGAGGGAGGGAGGGAGGGAGGGAGGGAGGGAGGGAGGGGGGAGGGAGGGAGGGAGGGAGGGGGGAGGGAGGGGGGGGAGGGAGGGAGGGGGGGAGGGAGGGAGGGAGGGAGGGGGGGAGGGAGGGAGGGAGGGAGGGTTGGTGGTAGGTGGGAGGGGGAGGGGGAGGCAGAGAGGGAGGTAGAGAGAGGAGTTGGAGAGGGGGACGATGGAAGAAAAGGGGATAGTAAATAAAGTGATAATGCAATGTATAGTTCAAATGTAATGGGAGGTACTTAGATAAGAGACTGCTACTTTACATGGGCAGTCCAGTGTCTGCTCTGCTCACAGTGAAGTTGAATGTCTTTGATCCTGTAGTGACCTTGTTGGAGGCATTGCTGACAATGGGCCTTGGAGGCCAGGGCACTTCATAACGATTGGTACTGGGATCTGAAATCTGATGAAAGAGTGAGAATATGCAGTGTGTTTGCAATTACTCCACTAAAACGACACCTATCCTACCTGCATAAAGGGCTTTCCCATCGATCAGTTTTGGAAGTGATATTTATAGTTAATTGTTCACACCAATATTAGAATAACAATGAGTACACCTACATCTTCATTCTGCTTCAACAACAAGCCTACACCCACCCAATTACAGATACACGCAGATACATGTGCACAACACACAGTCTGCACAACCACAGGTATAAAATTGAGAATCAAATGGAGTGCCTTCACACGCAGATGGTAGTGCGTTTCTAGACAGAATAACCCATGCGGGTAGAGTAACTAGCATGGGACGACCAATCGAGAGGCCATTGAAATGCCATCTCAAGGTTCATAAGCGGGATTTGAGGCGTATTCCTCAAACAATTGTACGTCAGCATCCATCACTTGGACTTTTGCCCTACCAGTTCGTATGTTCGCTTGCCGTAAGGAAATCAATGCCCTTATTAAATCAGTTGCTTTGTCTAAGTCTGAATCCATGGATACTGCTGCAACACCTGAGGTTGGTGACAGCACCAATTCTCAAGACCAGCTAGCTCTGAATTCACCTGAAAGTGAGGAATCCATTGATAGTTCCGATGAATCTGACAGTCCTTCCTTGTTGCAGAAGAAAATGAATAGACAGCAATAAACAGTGTGGAAGGAGAAACACAGCAAGTTGCATTGACTAGGGGTGATGCAGAGGAGATAGTGCAGCAGCTCAAAGAGAAGCTCAGCTCTACAACTTCAAGAAGTGAAAAATTGAAAATTTTGACTGCACTGCCAAATAGCTGGTCCATCCACAAAATTTCAAAAGTCTTTAAAGTATCAAGATATTTGGCCAGACGAGCCAAAACTCTTGTCACAGAGAAGGACGTCCTCTCTAGCCCTAACCCTAAAGGACACAAATGCTTCCTTTGGAAACTGAAGAAGCAGTTAAGACCTTCTATTTGTCTGATAACATTAGCCATGCTATGCCAGGAAAAAAAAGACTTTTTATCTGTTGTAGGTGCTGATGGCAAGAGGGAACACAGACAAAACACACACACACACACACACACACACACACACACACACACCACACAAATAAACACGCATGCACACACACACACAAATGACGTTTCTCATTTAGACTGCTACTGTTTTAATTAGACTGACAAAATCCATTTTGTTCAAAGGCAAAGTTCCTGTGAAGAAAGGTATACATGTCAGAATTGAGTAGCACATGCCACAGAAGTAAATGAATGGCATGCCCATAGGAGTTAAGGTACTGGTAGGACAAATCGGTCTGACTTGTCAACTTCAGCGAAGCCTAACATCTCTCTGGTTCTATGTATTATGTCACATGCATTCATATGAGAAGAAATTGTAGTGCAGAAAAGTGATAATTGAGTTCCATGGAATTGAATTGAATTGACAGGCAAAACCAGTCTATGAAACTCAGTTGCATATAGATGAGAATACAACTTCCTTACACAAAACTGAAACAGAAGGTGCAGCAATTAATACATCGCCAGACGCATGTGCATATCTGTTTTTGTTTGCACTGATATTTTATTGCTTGTCAGCTATGGCAGTAATACTGAATTTAATAGTACTGATTTGCCTCACTGTAATAAACGATACAATTATCCATCACATACACTGTGCCACAGTATTTAGAGTTGTGCAGAATCTGCATATGGTTGGTATGCAGACTCTGCACAACTCTGCATACTAAATGCTGTGGCGTAATGATTGTTATTGGACAGTACAGTATCGCATATTCATCACAAATGGCTAAGCATAACTTTGTTACAAATATGAAATGTATGCACAAAAAAGAGTATTGCAAATATAACATTAAAAATGCAATGATTTTAAGCACACAACTGTAATACAAGAAGCAACAAAAAAGTAGCAAGTATACAGCTTGCCAAGATCATGTCAATCCCAGCTAATAGAAAAGGGGTAGTTTAAGCCTGTTATTGAGACTCGTACTGTAAACACCTAGAATGCATAAAGAGAAGTGAAATTTTGCATAAGGATGGATTTCATGGAAAACAAACTTACAGTATTACTCCACGCAACGTTGTCAGAGTCAATTGTGGTTGTATTCAGACGGACATTTAGAGGTTTTACCTTAATCCCAAATGCCTTTACAGACTCCAAAACTGCCCCGTCAGCACCACTGTAACCTGAACTGAGGACTATGCTCGAGAATACATTCTGTGGAAGGAAAGCATAATGTCCGCCTCCATTGCACTGAATACATCATAGATGCACCAGTGGAAAGCTGTACAGAATAATTACAACTAATTGTCTAATGTAACTGTCACTTTGTTATTTTCATGTGGAGTATCAATAATCAAAAGTTCATCAATGGAATACATGCGATTTCACAATATTGAAAATGAGTAAATTTTCTTGTGGTATTAATAACACAAAGTCCACTCTTTCAAGTGCAGAGTAATACAGCCATACTCTGAATTTTCTTATAATTAAATTCATGTTATCTAACATGAATCCAGATAGTGATACCAGAACAACATTGCCCACAGCTCTAGCCTGTAATGAAATGAAAATAGCTACTCCTGTTGCCATGTATCTAGTTGATATGGTTATACTACTATATGACTGATGATGGTATCATTATGCTGAAAGACAGATAAGAACAACAAGGGATTACCTTAACAACGTACGATGCTGTTGCCTAACAATAATGAAAATGCCTGCATGCCCAGACTCACATTGTGTAATGCAAACTGAAGGAGAGTGTAGTTATTGGTCTGGTCAGTGTTCAGACTATCTCCGTCATCCAGATACAGGTACCCACTAGCATTCTGGTTACCATCTGAGGCTATCAAAAGTTGAAAACTATTCATGCGACTGTGTGACCAGCAAACAGAGAGAGGATATCACCACAGCTTCACAGAGGTGTGCTGACATACCTTTGTGTGGTGGTGGTGTTGGGTGACTGCATGGGAATGACAGACCCACCCCTTACATGAAGGGGAATGTAGTTGTATGGGGCATGAAGTAGCAGTGACTGCCCAGTGTAAGGAACCTCTTGTCCCTGGTTATGAGGAGTTAGATGTAAGAACATACCAGTACTTTCCCCCTTTTAATCAAGCTCAACAATTGAATACAGATATTCTATTAATGACTGCAACATTTAATCCCGTATGATTACTCTAAGGCTGATCAATCACACTAATGCTCCAGCATACCTTATACCCCTAACCCTTTTTACAAAGTAAAACCAGTTTTGGATATACATGTACATGTGTTCACTGGTGCAAAAATAATTTAGCTTGGTAATGTTATACTGTGCGTAATGATGTTTTGAAATAATCAAAATATACGCTAAATGGAACCAACATAATTCCTGTGCTACTTAGACGACTGCCTAAGATGGTGAAAGATAACTGGCAGCATGATGTTACACACACAGATACAGTGTTTGGTATGAGATGACATCTCTATCTCTACTGGTACCAATGCTCACCGATGGAAAGTAAGGAAATTGGATAAATCAGTACAACACACCAATGAATCGGAACATAGGATTGGGTGGCAAAATATGCAAGGAAATAATCTGTACAGCTGTTATAATGTAGTATCACATCAAACCACACATATCTGCTACGTATGTAACTTGTTTCCTTGTCATGCATTCCAAATCATGTTCTTGATAGAGAAGATTTTTAAACAAATTGTATCTCTAAATTATGTGCACACATGTACATTAGTTCTATGCGGTGTCTGTGTGCTAAATTACCACCCACTCACGTCAGTAAAGTTGAACCATCGCCCAAGAGGAAAGTATGCGTCCACTGATGTCACATTCTGTTATCATGTTTGTGTTAGCAGAGAAGATAATACAGTTTCTTTGGTTAGGCCTAATTACATTGACTGCAAGCATACCTCTGTAAGTACTGGAGATATGAGAAGGGAACTTCCCCACATAAACTGAGTGTCTAGATCCCATGTATTGTTATCAGTGGGAAACCTAAAGGTGGAGGAGGGGAATAGGGGTAAGGGTACCTAGTTGTTAAAGTACTAACTATTCCATAATAATAAACTAACTCGAAGAATAGTGGCCTTGCAACAGTGGATCCAGTCGTGTGTGCAAAGTAGAAGAGTGTGTACAGATAGGGAAGTAGCCAATATCGCAGCATAAGAGCACCTCTGGATGAATCTACTGATGCTTTGTCAAACACTGCTGCTGCTGGATCCTGATCCTAAATAAATAGAAAACAAATTCAATATTATTACCAGATTAGGGTGAATCACTCTACAATGCTATCCAGTGAGTTGTGGTTCCTTGAGAATGGGTAGAAGGCCCCCAGCTGCTGCCAACGAGTACACAGCTCCTGTGTAGTGTTGCCATTAAAGCCACATATGTCTGCCCCCACCTGGATGGGGAGGAAGACAATAAACAATTGATGTTATGGAACATCTCTTGTCTGTCCCCTTGATTTTCTGAGGTCTTAAATATAACTGCACTTACTTCAGGCATGGAATGCATAAGTTAAATAGCTATTTTAACATCTGGAACAAGGACACCTTGATAATCAGCCATTAATGTGGAAGGCGGAATGAATAGTCTGTGTTCACATGCTGGCTGGGTGAAATGTTTGCTTACCAATGGTATACCAAAGAGAGAGAACTGGAGGATTCCTGTTTAATATGGAGGGAAACCGTTGGCAACACATCATGTATATTGGATTGAACAGTCTAGCCTACAGTACATCAAGCAGTCACAAATGCATGAGTTTTTTTGGCCTTATTAGGAGTGAACATGCAACAAAGATGGTGGTGTAAATGCATCCTGAGTATAGCAACAGCATAGAATGGGAATCTTCCATCCAGAACTGACATCAATAGGCATGTGACTACAATAACCAGAGGACCACCAGGGCAGTTAGAGTACTGCATTGAGTCATGGCTTACCTGGGATGGAGATAGCTAGATCTGGCCACTTGCTAGCATTGTCTCCCAACCAATGCCCACCATGGGCCCCACTACCCGGGTATGTGGAACGGGAAATGACCAGAGAGCGTTTATTGAGGGTTGCTGTCAGAGCACTTTAGGACAGTATGTGAGATTGGAGGGGGAATCATTGAAGGTGGGTCACTAGATCATGCATTTTGATTACTTCATAGTGGAATTGGCCTCTGTTAGTCCATACAGGCTGTGTAGGTTGTAGTGAGTGGAGAGGTACTGATTGGCAGTCATGCAGAGTGTTCCGGATGTCACCTTGTGACCCAGGGGGCTACGAATGGCTTCTGAATGGGACAAAGATCATACAGAGAAATGTGTGTTTATACAGGTGTCAAGGAATGAGATTCTAGTAGTGCAGATGATTGTAGCAGATTATATTATACTGGTCAAAAGGCCGGTAATTGCTAGTTACATGTAAGTTGACCACACATGTTTATGTTGGGCGATTCAGGCACTATAGTATTTGTGATTGGTTCAGAGTTACTAATTTGTTATGTTCTGTAAACAAATGATGCAAAAGGGTGTTTAGGTGGTTTATGGGATAAAAGGAACACATCCAGTTATCTACATGAAATCGTCCAGCATGCTAAACATGACATACTTGGGACAAATGGCGGGACCTCGAAACTCGAAATGGGACAACCATCCATAGAACCATCCACAAAGTTGGAGGGTTCGTTCATGTCAATCCACAGGCCATCAAACTGCACATTGGAGTGGAACTGAGAGATCTGACTGGTCCAGTACTGATCCACACTGGGATGGGTGAAGTCTGGCCACACTGTTGTTGAATTTGGCCAAACCTGGGTCACCAGAATGCACACAATAAATAAAACAAAATACTTAACAGTGAAATGTCAATCCTATGCCCCTTATACAAATATTACGATTTGTATGTACTACATGCACGTGTGTCACACTTGTGGGATTTTTTGCAACATTAGTAGCATGCATGTGAAAAACATTAATCAATACAGATTTGCATTTCTTTGCACTGATCCTCTGTTCTATGGTTCATCTGATTGTCTCTACCTTTCCAATCAGCAATTGACCAGAGGAGTTTGTAATGAAAATGTTGAGACTCAGACCACTATCAAATGGTGAGTATTGCTGTTGATTGCTGATCGCTGGATCCTATGAGATGGAGTATGATGTTTGTTGTGTCCATGTGCATGTACAATGTCTGCAGTAAACATGGATCAGCATTCTTGCTCAGCATATGCAACATCTACCAACATGTGTATTGGTATGAGGCAATAATGTATTCCTTATGATATCTCCAAACTATCATACGACATTCCACACAAATCAGTTATTTTTAATACCCACCCCACATTAAACTCTCTATCAAATAATTATTGTCAGAATGGGGGGTTAGGATGATGAAGTGTGGGTTGGGTACTATTCACTCACCACAATAAGCACATATTTCTGGCTGTGGCTGTGGAGGTCACTCACTAAACCTTGTATATCTCCAAAAGCAGTGCTGTAGGTGAAGTCAAGATCCATGTTCATATAGTCAATGTCATTCCATTGGGTATCCTGGTGTGAATATATTGTAGGTAGTGGGAAGTTATCACATTGCATACATCATTTTACATGTTCCAATCCTGTGTATAAAATGGCATGCTAAATAGTAAAATGTCTGATGTCCAGTTTTCTCTTTGTACAAATGAGATGAAATTATTTAGCGTGAAAACTACTGTATACAGTATGGTATGTTTTTATTGGACTAAGAGGTGTAGGAGTTACCTGGGGAATCCCCTTCTGCCTCATTCTTTCCACCACTGCAAGGGTGTTATTAGCCGTCATGTAACCCCAGCGACTGAGATGGAACCCCAGGGACCAGTAGGGAGGGAGGAACGGCCTACCAATCAGCTGATAGGGTCAATAAGATATGTATGACAGAACTGTCAAGATGTTGCCTTCAATGTGTTGCACTGCTGATTTCCTCAATGTAAGTGGGTGTGGCCAATGTTATCCTACCTCAGTGTATTGCTGGATCACCTGATCTGGCCCCGGACCGAGGAAGAAATAAAAGTCCAGTACACCACCAATGGTCCGATATGTGATGGATGGGTAGGACTGTAGCTGAACCTCTACAGTAAGTATAAACATGATGGAATGAAAATTGAGGTACGTGGATACAATATGTACCACTGCTGTATAGGTTTGTCAGTGGTGAAAAGGAGAACCATTGTTTTATTGCCAATGAGCCAGACCTCCTCTTGTTTTGACCATGCAACATAGTCTTGCAATACATTTTCAATGTACACAAATTGCTTTGCAGGCATGGTCGCTTGGGAAGAACTGTTTATTAATTTATACAAGAATTTCAGCCAACCAGAATGCTTCTATACCTTAATATGGGTGCAGGCTAAGTGGTTTACACGGGTGTACACATGAGAGCATGTATTATCCATTCATTAAGGCTGGATTGAGTGCTCAAATCAAATCAGATTTGTGTCTTAATACACAATATATCAACCATGTGCAGGCAACTGGATGAAGCAATATCATGCACTCTTTGTGATTAAAAGTATACAAATAGTTTGATCACCCTTTCCATCATACATACCCATAGCATTGCTATTGAGGAGAAACACTCCATGAGCACGACCATCTTGTTCCAGTCCAAGATAAAAAGGATGTACTCCATAAAGGTTCTCTGTTGGCTCCTGAAGTTAACAACAAGCTTTCTTTTCACATTCCCGATGGACTTACATATTCCCCTAAAAACCTACCCACTTACATATTTCCCTAAAAACCCACCCAATAAAAAAAATGCACATAAAAATACATTCACACGCACTCTAAGTTGCACATGTACACCCATGTGCACACACACTCACAGATGGCAGAGGAGGAGTGTCATGTGAGAACATGGTAAGAGTGATATTGGTGGGCAGCCTTAGTCTCGTGGTGTGCTCCCCAAGTCCATAGATATTGGAAGTGGGGAGGAGGGCTGAGATCTGTAGGAACTGGTCTTCAAAGATGAACCCGGTAGCAGTTGAGAAGCTAGGAGGAAGAAGAGGGAAACGAAGGTGGAAGGGAGAAAAGGAAGGAAGTGGGTAAGGGAGAGAAGCGAGAGAGGGGAGAAAGCAGGAAGAGTGGAAGGGTTAAACAACTACATAGTCATTGTAATACAAACACTGATGTTAGACAACTTTTCATATCATGGTGCCTTACATGGGCAGTCCAGTGTCTGCTCTGCTCACAGTGAAGTTGAATGTCTCTGATCCAGTAGTGACTTTATACAAAGTGTTGGAGGCATTGCTGACAATGGGCCTTGGAGGCCAGGGCACTTCATAACGATTGGTACTGGGATCTGAAATCTGATGAAAGAATGAGAATATGCAGTGTGTTTGCTCCACACACGGTAAGTATTAAATCACCTTTCTCTACTTGCAAACAGAAAAATTTATAGGTCCTATTGTATTATTGAGTTCAGTACTGGTCCGTTTCAGAAGTGATTATTTATACAGCTAAGTGCCCAACGTGGAGATTAGAATAACAATGACAACACAAACATGGAGCCCATATATGTATGCATAAGCACACGTACATAAACAGTCGCGTATAGTATAGTATCCATGGCACTATATATAACTTTATACACATGTGCACATATACATGTATGTGCACATATATGTATAGACTACAATACATGCAATGGAGTACCTTCATACGCAGACGGTACTGCGTTTCTAGGTACACATCCACACGTAGTTTATCCACAGGTCCCGTGTATTGGACCGGCTGGTTGGCCTTCCTACTCAACGTTGCGCTGCTGTGTCCGTAACTCTCAAAGGACAAAGATCCGTCCATCGAATAGCCAAACCCGTCCGGATAGAAGCAACTGGGACTGACCAACGAGTTCCAGCAGCACCCTCGAGAGGCGCATGCCGCCTCGTTGCCATCTCCTTCTGGGTAGCAATCGAACCTGTACGTCGCCGCGGAACATCCTCCAGACTGCTCCGCGCTCGCCTCGCTGCCCGCGCTTAGGGTCACCCCCAAAGCCACGGAGATGGCGATGGTGAGGAGAAAAAGGAGCAGGAGAAGGAAGAAGACCAGCTTGGTGAGTTTGGATCGAGCCCGAGGACGTGGGAGTCGCCCGTCTAATGACGCCAGTAGTCTACTCCGCTCATCTATAGCCTCATCGAAGTTCACCAGGTCTGTGAACGGAGGAGGTAGTAGCGGATACGTCCTTGCCGCCATGACTATACCAATCAATCACAAGCGAATCGAAAACACTTAGTGACAAATTCATTTAGTCACGTTTTGTCCTGGTCTCTCCCCTTCCGGTCCGGTGCGGTTGGATTGTTACCTACTCAGTCAATTAAGTGTGCAGCATCAGTCAAATATTCAGCATTGAAGTTAGCAATTAAGATGGCAATTATGCATGAACGCTTTAATAACTGCATAAGAAAATGTGTGTTATCGAGTACTGACTCCAGCAAACAATGCCCCTTAACTCATACACATCCAGGTGGGATTGGGGGGGGGTTTGAGTTGCAAGCTTGGGAATGAGAGATACCACCAACCCATGTTTAGTTAGCAGGGCTCCATTTAGCCATCCAAAGGTTCCAAATCATTGCAATATTAGGCTCGTATACTTTGTTTTAAAATACAAGCGGATTGCTTTATTTCAACTTTGCAAAATTGTCCGAAATTCATTTCTGTTGTAATATTAAAATTCAAAGGTAACTGAATAGACGTTTGTTAACATTCTATTGAAAGTAGTCAGCTCTAAACACTACACTATCCATTCACCCATCCACACACCCACACACACCCACACACACACACACACACACACACACACACACACACACACACACACACACACACACCCATGCATGCCACCGACACCATCTGTCATGTCAATCAAAACAAGAACTCAAACATGTGATGCGCGTGGGGGAGGGAAGGAGAGCATTTATAACTGTATTGACGTTGAGTCCACGATAAAAGAGATGTATGATTCACAATGTAACCCTTAAAGTACAATCAGGACACACGTTATAGTGGGTTTGTTAATGTATGAATGAATCTGTACGTGTGATTTTTCAAGATCGAGCAGCGTTGGCATTAATCATTCAAGACACACAACAGAATTGGCATACAACGTGCTTAAAAATAATAATAATAAATAAGATAGTCCTATATATTTTCCCTTAATGGCATCCACGTAGTGTAGTGTGGCATGCACCTCTGCACCTACAGCAACCTGGTTTGCTGTAAGTATGGGTGGGGTACTGTAGGTGCAAAACATCGACCTCGCTACAAGTGCAACGTCACTAATGCGACTATGTGAATCCGATGCTCAGCCCACACACACACACACACACACACACACACACACACCACACCACACCACACGCACACCACACACGCGCACACACCACACCACACACACACACACCATACCACATACCACACCACACACGCGCACACACACCACACCACACACACACCACACACGCACAAGTTGCATTCCCATCTAGTTAAGTAAAATTCCTTATGCAAAGAGGACCTCGATAACACAGCATCGTTAGAGTTGGGCTATCCACACACACCACACCACACACACACCACACACGCGCACACACACACCACACCACACACACATACACACACACACGCAAGCACACACATACACACACACGCACACGCACACACACACACATACACTAAATGCAGTCTGACTTCGGTTTTCGTGCAGATGTCATTCCATTCTCTGCATGACCTTTCTGCATGCCTGCACCTACTCTTGACCTTACTGGCATGATGAGGAAAGCACTACTGCGGCAGCATGCAGTCAGTACTATTCTTGGATCCATAGCGATGCTGTAGCTGAATATAAACCTATCCATGCCTACGCTCGTTGGCTAAACATTTATGTGGCCAGTGTGCATGGAATAGATAACCGCAATACAACCTATATATATTCATTTCTTAGCTTTAATTTGCATAAACCTTACAACTCTATTTTCCTCATCCATTTAGTGCACTTTTTGTAGTTTCTACACAGTAACTCCTACAGACATAGTAATCAATGCTATTAGCATGGCTCACGCACCAACACAGTATAGAAATGCCCCCTTCACCTTCTTACAGAAGTGTTTGTATAAATCAAGAAGGTAATATGCGTTTTATTTCCAAGCCAGTGGTTCCGGTTATTGTATGATATAATCGTTTCTTTCTACTCGACAAATTAAGAAGATTTGGCTTATCTTAGAAGGGACAAAAAATTTGTCTGAAATAACGGAGCGACAGATATGTGTGCAGTGCATATCTAAGCAGTACAGCATCAAGTTATTTTAACATTTGTAATGTTTTATTGCTTGGTAAGAACTACTGATCCTTATCAAAGGAACAAGGCGCTAGCTGGAAACAGCGTGCACCATTCCTGGAAATACTATGCTTGCATTCCTATCAAATACATCAGTATTGATTTTGTGGGTCCATTACCTGATACTTCCAAGCACAGCGAAACCGCTATCCGGAGACGGGTTGCAACGGTGCCCCGTCACTTTCGATCAAGACGGACTTCCACGTAAATTTCACGGAAACGTTTAGTGACGGTATCCGTGTATTTATGAACGTGAATCGACGAACGCTACCGCACGGTACCGCGTCCTCCACTATTATTGACGCATGGTCACGTGATACAAGTAACTCCTTCCGAATTCAAAAAATGAGCGGCAAGTGACGTTACTGTCACCACTGCGGGGAATACGTGTGTAGATCTACATTTATTGAACACCAAATGCTAGTAGAGTCGTTATCCAAAGCTGATAGTTCTCTTCAAGCTAAACAACAGCTTCCTGCGGAAGGTATGTACGTATCGTATATCATACACGTGCACCGATTATGTATGCATATGCGCAGCTGCATACTCGATTCGCGAGATATAGCTAGTGCTGAGCGGTAGCTATTAGCAGCTAATTGTATCCTTTTTTGTTATACAGACGTACCGGGTACCGGTACTATGGCAGACAGGAGAGCATATAGAATACCTCTCCGGCTCTGAGTCAGATTCGTCATCAAGTAAAGAATCTTTACAGCAAGGACTCCATAACTATAAATGGCACCAGTTGCCTGTGTGTGTATGTGATGTGTGCCTCTGTGTGAGATGTGTGCCACTGTGTATATGTGCCTGTGTGTTGATGTGTGCCTGTGTCAATGTGTGCCTCTGTGTAATATGTAGCCTTAGTGATGAGTGCCTCTGTGTGATATGCGCCTCTGTTTATGATACATGTGTCCCTGTGTGTAATGTGTGCCAATATGTGTAGCCTATGTGTGATGTACACATGCCTCTGTGTGATGTGTTCCTGTGTGTGATTTGTGATGTACACGTGCCTCTGTGTGATGTGTCCCTCTGCTCTGTGAGTGATGTATGCCTCTGAGTAATGTGCACTTGCCTCTGTGTGATGTATTGCTGTGTGTGATGAGTGCCCGTGTGTGATGTTTGCCTCTCTGTAATGTGTAGCCTTATTGATAAGTGCCTGTGTGATGTGTTCCTCTGTTTATGATGTGTCCTTGTGTGTGATGTGTGCCAATGTGTAACTTGTGTGTGATGTGTGCCAATGTGTAACTTGTGTGTGATGTGTGCTTGTGTGTGATGTGTAACCTTAGTGATGAGTGCCTGTGTGATGTGTGGCTGTGTGTGATGTGTGCCTCTGTGTGTGATGTGGGCCTCTGTGTGATGTGTGCCTGTGTGTGTGATGTGTACCTGTGTGTGATGTGTGCCTATGTGATGTGTGCTTGTGCCTGTGTGAGATGTGTGATGTGTGCCTGTGTGATGTGTGCCTATGTGCGATGTGTGCCTGTGTGTGATGTGGCTGTGTGTGATGTATGCCTGCATGTGATGTGTGCCTGTGTGTGATATACACATGCCTCTGTGTGATGTGTGCCTCTGTGTGATGTGTGCCTATGTGTGATGTGTGCCTATGTGTGATGTTTGCCTGTGTGTAATGTGTGTAACCTGTGTGTGATGTGTGCCTGTGTGTGATATGTGCCTATGTGTCATTTGTGCCTGTAGCCTTAGTGATGTGTGCCTATATGTGATGTGTGATGTATGGCTGTGTGCTATGTGTGTCTGTGTGCATACCTCTGTGGGATGTGTGCCTGTCTGTAATGTGTGCCAATATGTGTAACTTGTGTGTGATATGTGCCTGTGTGATGTGTGCATGTGTGTGATGTGTGCCTCTGTGTGATATGTAGCCTTCGCGATGAGTGTCTATGTGTCTGTGTGACATGAGCCTGTGTGATGTGTGCCTGTGTGATGTGTGCCTCTGTGTGTGCCTGTGTGATTTGTGCATATGTGTGATGAGTGCCTGTGTGATTTGTGCCTGTGTGTCATTTGTGCCTGTGCGTGTGTATGCCTGTGTGTGATGTGTGCCTGTTTGTGTGATGCGTGCCTGTGTGTGATGTGTGTCTGTGTGATGTGTACCTGTGTGATGGTGCTTCTGTGTTATGTGTGCCTGTGTGATGTGTGCCTCTGTGTGTGATGTGTGCCTGTTGATGTGTGATGTGTGCCTGTGTGATGTGTGATGTGTGCCTATGTGTGATGTGTGCCTCTTTATTATGTGTGCCTTTGTGATGTGTGCCTGTGTGTCATTTGTGCCTATGAGTGATGTATGCCTGTGTGTGTATGTGTGCCTGTTTGTGTGATGTGTGCCTTTGTGTGATGTGTGCCTGTGTGATGTGTGCCTGTATGATGTGTGCCTTTGTGATGTGTGCCTGTTGGTGTGATGTGTGCCTGTTGGTGTGATGTGTGCCTGTGTGTGATGTGTGCCTGTGTGTGTTTGTAGCCTTAGTGATGAGTGCCTCTGTGATGTGTGCCTGTGTGATGTGTGCCTGTGTGATGTGTACCTGTGTGATGGTGTCTCTGTGTTATGTATCCTGTGTGTGTGTGCCTCTGTGTGATGTGTGCCTCTGTGATGTGTGCCTATGTGTGATGTGTGCCTATGTGTGATGTGTGCCTATGTGTGATGTGTGCCTATGTGTGATGTATGCCTTGTGTGATGTGTGCCTGTGTGTGATGTGTGCGTGCCTGTTTGTGTGACGTGTGTGTGGCTGTGTGCAACATTATAGAAGTACTTCGTTCATTCTTTACATGTGTAGGGATAAAGGATTATGTCTTCCATCCTCACTCAAACTAAAACTGATTCCATGTACATGTTGTATGTTCTGCATTCTTGTATTGGACCTTAATGAATCAATTTCAAGGCTGATAAAAGATTTAAATCGCACATACATGTACTGGACTGTTACCTCATTGCCATGGCAACACATCGCATACCAATAACAAGCGGTATAAGCTCGCTAATTGCAATTGATTGACAGTTGCTGGTTAATTCAACTATAACTGTCCCTTGACCAATTCACGTGACTATTTTAATAATAGGTTTTTGGCGGGGAAACAGTGGTGTAGCCGATGGATGTTACCTATTTTATCGCAACCTATTTTGGCGCCAAAGTACAACGTGCATCAGCGCAGCAAAGAGCACGATATGGTAAGCGTTTCGCTATCGGCCTTTGTCCTCCTCTATAGCAACTTTCAGGTTCAAAGATTGGCGTGGAACTTATGGATCCGAATAAACTTGTTGATTCGCCACATACTGATGATAAGACATGAGTGCTGCGTAAGTGCCATTTTTGGGGTGTCGAAGATATCACAACCACTTTTCTTCCATCTACAGGAATAGGTTGTAACGCGAACACATATTAGTAGGTGTATTATTGGTACGTTATTTAATTGTATTTCCTCTACCCAGCCACCTTTATTTTTTTTGGCTTTGGAACGCAATGAGGTATGTACAAGGGTCACTTTTTTCCTCATCTGTGACTTTTTACACAAGATGAACGTTTGATGACGTGAGTGGCTCCACGTTTGTGCCAGTGTCATCGCGCGCAGATTGTCAATACCGGCGCAAATGTGTAAGCAAGTACTTCTGTGGTTCATGCATTCATGATTGATGCTACACATAATTATCTTTCAACAGAACGGAATCCGGCTTTTTGCCTAATGTGGAGACCAAGCAAAACTGACACTTGCTCTTCCTTTTTATATGCATTTGTATTTGTATATGGTTTTTTGAAGAACTAACCCTGAGAAAAGTGAATGGGATGGTGCACGTATACGATAAAGCTGCATGGATAGAAAGTAGAAGCGGTACCGCTGTAGTACCGGTAGCCAGAAATCCAACCTTACGTACCGACGGTACGATGCGGTAAAAAGCGAACCGCCTTTAACCGTGGATTTCCCGGACTGACGGATTATAACGTTTAAAGACGTGACAGAGCGACGGAGGGGAAGGACGTTGCCGTCCACTCTCCGTCCACAGACGGACCGTTGGTATTGATATCAACGGTATCCGCCTACATCTGAGTGACGGGTAAGGTCACGTGATGAGACGTTACCGTCTCAATGTAATGGTTTCGCTGTGAAGGTCACAAGGCAGTCACTAATTGTTACATGAAATCGTTGAAATCTATTTTCTGTAAGTTAACTGATTATACTTTTGTACATGCCATATCATAATGCATATATGTCGCACTGCAATAATTGTATCTGATCAAGGAAGGGAATTTGTGAATGCATTATCACAGGGCATATTAACAAAAACCAAGGTGAAGGAGCTTCACATTACCAGTGCCTATCATCCTCAGATACATTCATTATGATAATGCATGTACAAAAGTATAATCAGTTAACAATTCATACAAGTGCATCGAAAAGTGGTCATATGAATTAGGAGCACAAAAGAAAAGGTGCTAAAGGCTAAATTTAACATTGCAAGACACAGTACTTAATTCAGTGTTCATTGTTTGTGTTTGGTTTATTATCAAGTTATCATGAAAAAAAGGTACTCAATAGAAGAAAATAATAAGTGAGATTAAAAATTAATGATAGGTTCTGGACATACAGTACAACATATGATGGGGAGACATTTTAATACAAAGATATTTTCAGTGGTGTGGAAAGTAAGGAGAAAATTGTAATGAGCTCCTATAGGTGCACTGTTAAAAAAAGGGTGTTGCCACAACACACTTAGGGGTGTTCGTACGCCTGTTTTGGAATAACACCCCATCAAGTGTAGTGGTAACCGCTCAGGAGTGTTACAGCCAACACCCCTGAAGTGTAGCCATTACACTCTTATGGGTGTTGACACGGGTATCAGAAGTTCGTGTATGCACCGTAATCTTATGATACAACATAAATTGATCTTAATAAACTATACAACAACAGTTGATGATTTTAATAAAAAGTTGACAATAAATACAAACATACAACAAAACTAAAAACATGTCTTTAGGGCCTATACGACGATCGAGTAGTCCTGGAGTGTTTCTCTGCATGCTTCGGACACTAAACAAATGAAGAAGACACATGCATATATATAAAGGTCAGGTTCCAATATGAGACATGTCTAACCTGAATCTTGGGTGCCACCATCAGTCCAACAATGGTCATGTTCGCTAAGCAGATCGGTGACAATAACAACGTCAATCGTACCGATTGTTAAGCTTACCTCGAAGGCTTGCTAGAGCCAGCGTGTCATATGACCTTTGTAAGGTAAGGTAGAGCGTTATTTAACGCGACAAGGTAGTTACCTGCCTTAAGCAGTGGCTCATTATAGTGGGTAGCGCAGCACACAGTAGTAGCCGAATTTTCCTTAGCTAGAGCGTATAAACAGGCATTCCGGTCCGATCGCGAACTGCTGTTCTCGATGAACTCTCTTCAAAGCGCTCAACTTGTCTTACTCAAATGCATCGCTCAACGCTGGAAGGAAACAAATAGCTTACCAAAAAGTCTTGTAACACCGAACTTACCTGTTTCATAAATAACAGAACGTGTTTCTAAAGGTCACGCATGCGCAACGAAATATATTTTTAGCATGACCCTACATGTATATTTGTGGATAATCAACATGTCTCACGATGACAAGAAAGGACACAAATAGCTAGGGTACACTGTAGGTATTCAGGATGTCTAAGATATAGAGTTGTCCAAATGTGAGGAAAGCTATACAGGACTTTTGAGTAGTTCCAATTGCAAAAAGTGCACTTCTCTCAGAGTGTCCAACAGTATTTCTGTGTATGTGTGAATGTGTGTGTACATGTATGCATACACATACACACATGAATTATACACATACACACATGTGCAAGTGTGTTAATATGTGTGCATTGTGTGTGTGAATGCGTGTGTATGTGTATATGTGTGTATTTGCATGTGTGTGTATGTGCATGTGGCCATGTGTGTATGCAGGCCTGTAGCCAGGGGGGTTGGTCGATCCCCCTCGTTTGATGCCTGATTGCTAAGGGAGAACCCCCCCCCCCCAACTCCCGCTTTCATATGTGAGGCCCCCCCTCCCCCCTTTCCCAACAGTCCTGCAGTCCTATTAATCGATGCTCCCCCCTGCCAGACTTCCTGCCTATGAGCCTGTGTATGCATGTGCATGTGTATGTGTGCATGTGTGTGCTTATGTGTATGTGTGTGTCAGCATGAGTCTGTGCGTGGCAGCTGTGACTTCGTAGTTCTATATATACTCACACAAATACACATAACCACACACACATGCACACACATACACACATGTTCATCACACACATGTACACACGTCACACATACATACACATACACACATGCACAGACACATTCACATGCACACACGTGCACACACACTATCACACTTGCACACACATGCTCACACACACACATGCACACACAACGCACACACAATGCACACAAATGCACACACACATGCTCACAATGCACACACGTGCAGACATACACACATGCACACACACATGCACACACATGCATGCATGTGTGTGCATGTGTGTGTGCATTGTGTGTGTATGTGTGTATGTCTGCACGTGTGTGCTGGTGTGCATTGTGTGCATGTGTGTGTGCATTTGTGTGCATTGTGTGTGCATTGTACGTGCATTTGTGTACTTGTGAATGTGTCTGTGCATGTGTGTATGTGTGTGCACATGTGTGTGCATGAGTGTACATGTGCGTATGTGTGAATGTGTCTGTGCATGTGTGTATGTGTACATGTATGTATGTGTGACCTGTGTACATGTGTGTGATGCACATGTGTATATGTGTGTGCATGTGTGTGTATGTGTGTGGTTATGTGTATTTGTGTGAGTATATATGTATGTGCAGGCCCGTAGCCAGGTCAGGAAATAGGGGGGTTCGGAAAACAAATGTGGACCTAACTAGTGGGCGGTGGCCGAGGTGGGTTGCCCGATACAAAAAGGGGGGGGTGGGCAGTCCACTTCAAGGCCGATATACGAAAAGTGGGGGGGGGGGCAATTCGCTTCAGGTCCATTACGAAAAGTGGGGGGGGGGCAATTCGCTTTAGGTCCATTACGAAAAGTGGGGGGGGGGGGGGGGGCAATTCGATTTAGGTCCATTACGAAAACTGGGGGGGGGGGGGGGGGGGGGGGGGGGCAATTCGCTTCAGGTCCATTACGAAAAGTGGGGGGGGGGAGCGATGTAAGCTCCCCCATTGGGGTCTGTCACAAGCCGGGACCTGCACCACATAAGCGGACCTTGACCCTTTTAGGGGGGGGGGTTCGTTCGAACCCCCCCTGGCTACGGGCTTGATGTGTGTACATGCATGCATGCATGCAAATGTGTGGTTATGTGTATGTGTGTGCAGCTCGTGTAAAAAATTTGTACGTGTAAGTGCATCTGCTATGCAAACATGTGCATGCATATGGACATTGTCAAATAATTAATAGTTATTGTATTTATCTAGTATCAGTCATTACACCAAACCAGACATATATGATAATTAATCCCACAACACTGTACCTACAAAAAGTGTTCAAATACTGCAGTACTTTTGCCTACCCTTACAAGTGTTGGGCCGCATTCATTCATCCAGCATATGCTATCAGGATCTGCATGTGATATATAGACGTATGAATGCACGAACACTTTTAGCATACACCCAATGTTCAAGCTGCAACAGGTCTGTTCAATATATTTTTAAAAGACTACCTACCTAGAAATACTGTGATATTAAATGCATACCCATAATATAAATACTTGTGAGTAATAATGTATAGGTTCCCATGCCATTTTACTAGGGTGTGGTCTAAACAGAATCCAGATGGATTTTAATACACTGTCACACAATCACTGCCATTGTACTTAACCTTCACTCTCAGCACAAAGTGGCATGCAGGATAATAAACAAGCTTGCATCAAACTTGAAATTTAGCAGCATACTGGGGTACTCGACAACACGCTAGCGAACCATGCATACACACAGCAGTGCACATAGGCACGCAAGCCTTCATAAGCACATCGAGATTACATGCATGCATACGGTAATTACATGTTGAAAAAGCAGCTGTAGGCCTACTAGTATACAAGAAATCCACATGCGCACGCGCTGCTGGGGTCACCAACGCACGGGCCATGGCCAGCCTATGGTAGACGTTTTGTACGTTGTGTCCCTTGTGTGCGTGCATACCATTAAGATATAACTTTTCACTTGAAGTCCAGTATCACCTCCAACTACGAAGTCACAGCTGCCATCATAGTCTAACAAACCACGCCCTCACTCCGTCAGAAAGTAATTACTAAACAAGGCTGGGAACTATCGCAATGGAGTGTAATGCGGTAAATCAGTCAGAGATAATCTATATATTATCTCTGAATCAGTGTTATGACAACACACCTTTAAATCGACCTAACACCCCACCCTTGCTGGGGGTTGCTCCTAACACCCTAACGCAGCCTGCCAACACCCCAAGATGTCAGCTCAACACCCTTGTGTGTTGCCATAACACTCCCTGGGCTGTAACACCCCTCAAACCTAACACCCCTCGGGCCTTTTTTTTTTAACAGTGTGGGTTTCAAGGAATGATTTCTTAGACCACATGCTGATTGCTGTGTATGCATATACACTATAAACAGTGCCCCCCCCCCCCCCCCCCCCCCCCCTCCCCCCCCCCCTCCCCCCGCCCTAGACATTTACTCACAACCACACATTTGTGCTGCTCTCATGTTTTGGTGGAGGGAAAATGTAAGTCACTATGTACAGTCAAACACAAACTGGGCTAGAAAGGAGGATGTTGAATGAAACCTCTTTACAGACACGGCTATTCTGCACATGTTGTCTACTTCCTCTACTCGTGCCTGCACTTTTTAGAGTGTAGAGTATCCCCAGTTTTGGTCTTACTTTGACCCCAAAGAAAGCAGTTTACCTGAAATGGTCGCTTAGACTTCCTGATCACATAGCAAATGTTTCAGTATCTGCCAGACAAGCTGTTCACTTCACAAACATTATATTATATTCAACTGATAAAAGCAAGCATTGCTTAATCCAAAATTATAAGCAGGTAGGAGACTTGGACATGGCCATAGAAAAATACAACCAGCTGATAATCTCATTGATAACTGGGGGGATTTGGTGGTAAGTCAGCAAAGTCAGCAGCTCTGCTTTAATAATAGAATTAATTTACAAGTGATTGTAACTCCTGGTGCCGCTACTGTTGAAACTAAGAATAGGAAGCTATCCAGCAATGGTCCTATATATAAAGGTTTGGGATATAGGAGTAGCAGCAAGTGTCAACTATTAATTATTAACCACAATTACCAAAACCTCATTGAGGTGAGTATAATGTCCACTAATGTACATCACGGGTTGATCAACTCATGGATGATGCCTAATAGATAACCATGGGGTTGATGACCTCATCTTTCACTGGGGTCAGACCTAGCAAGTCTTGACATGGAGGAGGAGAGGTCTATGTTTGAATGTTAACCTCCCTCCCTTTGTCACTTTATGGCATTAACAGCTCGTTGCAGTCTTTGATTGCATGTGTGCAGCTTTGGTCAATGACTCAGATTCCTCCTACATGTGCACACATCCCTATTTATTACTTGCCCTCTTCTTCCTACAATATGTATGTGGTCGTTTTCAATATAAACATTACAGGATGAATCTATCACCACGACACAGAATACTCCAATACAGTATTAGAACCAACATCAAGACGTTTTCTATATAAATATGACAGTGATTATATCACCACCACACAGGATACATCAATACGGAGTTAGCACCAAAGTTGGCTACACCATATAATGCCCACTCTGTTTTGACCATGCATGCCCAGGCATCGGCTAAGTGGCTTAACCCCATATAATGCCCCACTATTTTGATCACACCCGTGCATCTTTCTTGGCTAAGCGACTTAACCCCACACATTGCCCCCGATTTTGAACACACCCAAGCCAATGCAATTTAACCCTGTACATCAAGCCCCCCCCCCCCCCCCCCCCCCCCCCCCTCCCATTTTATATATTTCTGTACTGCAACAACTCCATTATACATTTACATTGGCTACAACCAGAGCTTTTTAGTTCTCTCATTCTGCTTACCGCTATGCAAGAAATACGTTCTTAGTCTCTGAATTCGTCAAGGCAACAGCGCGTTACTACTTTTTACCGACCTTTTGATTCATCATTGCGATTGTCACAGTAGCATCGGGTTACAAGATTTCCGCGTATCGATCTGTCTTTTGCTGATTCGGAAATTGTCAAGGTAACAACGCGCGCGATGTTAGATATAATTAGATCTTGTTATGTAGAAATAATATTAGGGGAAGGGGCGATGATGCTTTTAAAGCCTCAGTAACTTGCACCTGAAGTTGTTCAAGAGCGCCATTATGATTTGCAACAGCTGGTAAAAGGTGGCACCCGCCCTCTTCTCTTATTATTACTTCTTGGTTTATTGTCACGCAATGCCAATACAAATTCAGAGTGGCTAGTTCAGTCTCGAGCGCGCGTGTATGCACTAAGTTTCATGTCACTCGCGTGTGTGTGTTTTTTTACATACGGTATACTCTCGCATGTCAACAGGACGAGTCTCAGTGCATTACACGCGCGCTCGCAAGTCGCACGTGACAAACATATGTCCATGCGAGTTACACACGAGGTGCTCGTGCGTGAGTTGTTGTTTTTTTTTTAACTCCCTCGTGGGAGGTACTGTACGTCATTAGCAATCAAATTAAATCAGTGGTATTCAACTGCTCATTTTAGATGTTCAGCATCAGTTATGAGACTTATGATTCAATCTTGAATTTTTGCATGTGTCTTTAGCTCTTTCACGGGCAACAGATCAATATTGCGCCGCAGGTGCTATACTAAAGCCACTCTACAGCTTATCTAAACAGTTAACACTTTGCCGTCAGCCCCCTCTTGGCTCTATAGCTAGCTCCGAAAGAGCGGTTCTAACAATCAAATGAAAATTCTAAGCTAGAGCCTCAGTCTCATCAGAAATGTTTAGCACATGCGCATGGTGGGATAATTTGCATTGGTGAAGTCATTTGAATAATATGTTCTTCAGAAGAAACATAATTACTGCAATTGTATAGTAACCAAACCTGTCATGTACTTATAAGGTCAGAAATGCAGGAAACATTTGCATGCATGCATCATGAAGTTGTGCTCCACACATTTCTTACTTACACTGTCATGTGTATATGCATGCATGCATGCATATATGAACGAGCATGGCGTCCAAAGAGTTATTGTCATGCATGGGATAGGGTGGAAAAGAGTAAAACTATAGGAGGGTAACACTACAGGAGGGTAACACTATAGGTAGGTAACACTATAGGAGGGTAACACTATAGGAGGGTAACACTATAGGAGGGTAACACTATAGGAGGGTAACACTATAGGAGCGTAACACTATAAGAGGGTAACACTATAGGAGGGTAACACTACAGGAGGGTAACACTACAGGAGGGTAACACTATAGGAGGGTAACACTATAGGAGGGTAACACTATAGGAGGGTAACACTATAGGAGAGTAACATTAGGAGGGTAACACTATAGGAGGGTAACACTAGGAGGGTAACACTATAGGAGGGTAACAGTATAGGAGGGTAACACTATAGGAGGGTAACACTATAGGTGGGTAACACTATAGGAGGGTAACACTATAGGTGGGTAACACTATAGGAGGGTAACACTATTGGAGGTTAACACTATAGGAGGGTAACACGATAGGAGGGTAACACTATAGGAGAGTAACACTATAGGTAGGTATCACTATAGGAGGGTAACACTATAGGAGGGTAACACTATAGGAGGTTAACATTATAGGAGGGTAACACTAAGAGGGTAACACTATAGGAGGGTAACAGTATAGGAGGGTAACACTATAGGAGGGTAACACTATAGGAGGGTAACACTAGGAGGGTAACACTATAGGAGGGTAACAGTATAGGAGGGTAACACTATAGGAGGGTAACACTATAGGTGGGTAACACTATAGGAGGGTAACACTATAGGTGGGTAACACTATAGGAGGGTAACACTATTGGAGGTTAACACTATAGGAGGGTAACACGATAGGAGGGTAACACTATAGGAGAGTAACACTATAGGTAGGTATCACTATAGGAGGGTAACACTATAGGAGGGTAACACTATAGGAGGTTAACATTATAGGAGGGTAACACTAAGAGGGTAACACTATAGGAGGGTAACAGTATAGGAGGGTAACACTATAGGAGGGTAACACTATAGGAGGGTAACAGTATAGGAGGGTAACACTATAGGAGGGTAACACTATAGGAGGGTAACACTATAGGAGGGTAACACTATAGGAGGGTAACACTACAGGAGGGTAACACTACAGGAGGGTAACACTATAGGAGGGTAACACTATTGGAGGCTAACACTATAGGAGGGTAACACTATAGGAGGGTAACACTATAGGAGGGTAACACGATAGGAGAGTAACACTATTGGAGGTTAACACTATAGGAGGGTAACACTATAGGAGGGTAACACTATAATTATCCAGAGCCGTCGATGTAACCTCAGTCACTTTCTGTGACACAAGCATGTAATTCCAGACAGGCAATCTGCAATCATATGCTTGTATCACAGAAAGTGTCATCGCTGCTAGGGCCGTAGGTTAAAGCGAAATTCATGCAGCATTGATTCGCAATGTGATATACAGTGAATTAGCCACCTAAACTCTGTCGCAAAGGCTGCCGGTGTACCTGAAGCCCCATTGAGGCGATACAAGTTACAACTGAAAGACAGATACGTGGTTAAAGGAAGGAGGTCTCCCAGCTGCATGGCCTCTTGTTGTTACAGATGCAGCCATAGATTAATCCTGTCAAAGCGCTTGCTTGTACACTGCAACCGCTTATGAATTATGCGCGCGTTCGTCACAATAAGCGGACTCTACCCCCCCGCTCGGCAAAACTTTTATATTTTGTCCTATGAAAACAGCTCTTCTACAGCTACTCACAGAATGGGAAGTGATACATGGTCATTCCTGGATAGAAAAAAAAAATTATCATGCAAGCAGATAGATATAAACAAAGTTCGAAATTCGTCTTAATCAGCGGGAGCACTCTAATAAACTACGAAGCCGCAATCGTTTAACAGTTTCACTTTAACAATAGTCTAAAACGGAATTATATCGCAAATTTGATTTTACACCACCATCTATCTGGATATGTAGTGCATACATTTTAGTATGAACACTCACAAAAAATTAACTAAAAAATTAGCCCTCCGAACATGATTTGAGTCTTAGAAGTCTCGTCAAGTCCGTAACAGTACTCTAGACCTGCGGCGACGAATTCGGAACGGCTTATGAGTCCGTCTCTATCCGCATCCAGCGCTTCGAATGCGACATCGAGCCTGTCGCGACCAATGCCCACACAATCAAACAATATTCCATACTCTTCCTTTGAAATTTGTCCATTGTTGTTAAAGTCCATGGCATCGAAGTAGGAGTTGAAACATGGTTCCATAGCATGTTTATCTGAGAGAATTGTGCATGCATGTAAATTATCACGCATGTTTTGTTTTTGTTTTTTCTAATCACAGCTAATTTACCTGCAAACAGTCCAGAAAACATGCGAAGCATCTCTTCGGATTGGACTACAGCGTTGTCAGGCACTTTGAATGCCCTCCACATCGCCATTACGCTTTCTCTAGTTCTCACTTCTCTCAATTTTGCTTTATGAACCTTTCGGTCAGCAAGGAGAACAAAATCGTCTCGCGTGACGAATCCGTCATCTATCTGTATCCAAATAGTGAATCCTGGTCCTGAATTTTCTCACCCAGTACGAGTTGTTAAGTAAACTTTCAGCCATCTATTGTGGGACACAGAACAATTACGTTATTGCATGAAGCTAACTTTTGGACTGTTGAAACTTACCAGAAACGTTAATGTGTCCTACAAAAGAAAATCAATGCGGCCTTCGCGTGGCTGTGGGATGGTAACGTTGTTCTTATATATGCATGCTCGGGGGCCCAGGCCACTTCCTCTGACTAGAGCTTTTGGGCAATTCATGACACACATGCAGCTTTGAAGTAGCTTGCACTATATGTACACTCCTCATCGCCACATCAGTCATGCAGTGTAGTTATACACCGCCTGCACGTGCGCCTGTGCATGCCGACTTTTGCGGTATAGAACAATGTTGTGTGGGGTAAGCGTTTCCGTGTTGCGAGAAATCATGTAGACAACTCCCGCGAATTTGTCGAACTAAAAGGCTTTTCCTCTGAAAAATATGTGTTGTTCACTATATACAAAAACGTCAATGGTTAGATTAAGTGGTCTTTGTATCGCTTTTGCCCAATAAAGACCCATGCAACAATCCAACATTGAATAAGTCTCATAGCTGATGCTGAACACCTAAAATGAGCAGTTGAATACCATTGATTTAATTTGATTGCTAAGGACATTAAATGCCATTTCAATATGCATATGGAGAAATGAGCGGTCTCCAAAGTTGTAAATATTTATTTCTGAGACCGAGCGTTCATGATCTCTAGGTTTTTTTCATATACAAGGTGACAAGGTCAGTTAGTGTGTACCGACTCATGTATGCCTATAAGAAGGCTTTGTACAAGCGTACTACTAATTAACTTTCAATCCACTCTTATTGTGTGTGCGTGCGAGTGACACACAAATACACATACACTCGCATATACATACACTCACACGTAGACAAACGCCTCCCTTTGTGACACGTACATACACACGCATAAACTATGGGATGTGATGTGTGCCAAAAGTCTAAATTCACTCTAAATTTGCGCGCGCGTTACACGGTTGATTGTGTGCTGCACAAGCAATTAGTTGCGTGGGAGAATTGTCATACTCGTGCGCATTACACGCGACATTTTGTGCGCGCGTTACACGACAAGTGCTGCACGCGCGTGGGCGGATTATGTATGAAATGTTATTCGTGCCAAAATTATCGCAACGGCCTCTGTAGCTGTAGAAACACCACAAGACCACAGCGTTGTGCGCTTCATTGCTGCGCTGACTTACCGCATATCCATTTATACATATCTGACCACAGCCTGTGCTGCACATATCCGACGTATGTTATTAATTCATTCTAAATTTATTTTTGGCACAAATCACATCCCATAATAAACATACATGCACGCGCACATGTAATATACATGCACACACGCACCCACACATCACATGTAGACAAACGCAAGCTCAGTTTCAGTCCGCCCTTTGTGACACGCACTTACACACGCATAAACTTACATGCACACGCACATACACACACGCACCCACACATTGACAACGCTTATGGAGAAGGGCGTTAGGAAAACGCGGACTAGCTATTCCATTTAATGATCATATAGGGGGGGAAGGATGACACATTAGTTATCAACGGTAGTTAGCTATGATATCCAGGGAAATTTATTAATTGTCCTGGGTGGTGTTCATCCATCCCCCTATTAAATATGCTAATGCATTTGGGTTCGAACAAAAAGATGGAATGAACTAAGTCACCAAAGTTGTAATATGTGTTTTTCAGATTCTAAGATTCCATTGCTTTTGTCCAGGTATAGAATGACAAAGTATGATTTGTGAATGTCATCATTTTTTCATACAAGTAAATAAAAACATTCTCTAACGAGAAAGTTGGTGGGCATATAGGATTGACAATGTTGGTGTAAAAAGCACGGAAACAGGTGTGACAGAAATGTTACTGGAAAATTGAAATAGGCCTATATTTAGCCCAGTCACATTTAGGCAGCGCACGCCTGAGAAAATGGCCTAAATATAGGCCTATTTCAATTTTCCAGTAACATTTCTGTCACACTTGTTTCCGTGCTTTTTACACCAACATTGTCAATCCTATATGCCCACCAACTTTCTCGTTAGAGAATGTTTTTATTTACTTGTTTCTTTTTTCTCTGTGTCAAAGAACTTATAAACGCTTTGTTTTACAATACGACTTTAATAATGAAAAGTAATAAATTAACGAACACATAATTAATTAAAAGGGTACGTATAATTGTTTTTAATATAATTAATTATTTTGCCGCCTCCTCGGCCTCTTCTCCCTCCTCTTCCTCTTCTCCCCCCCCCCCCCCCCCCCCGCCTTGGGTATGGCCATGCGGGTGGCGGGGGCAGGAAAAAAGGCGGGGGCAGCATTGGGGGTTGCAGTGGCGGGGGCAGAACTGGTACTGGCGGTGGGAGGGGCGCTGCTGGTGGTGGTGGGACTAGCTCTGGGAGGGGGAGGGGGCAGCGCTGCTGCTGGCCATGGTGGTGGGGCTAGCGCTGGTGGGGGCAGCGCTGCTGCTGGTGGTGGGGCTAGCGTTGGCGGGGGCAGCGCTGCTGCTGGTGGTGGGGCTAGCGTTGGCGGGGGCTGCGCTGCTGCTGGTGGTGGGGCTAGCGCTGGCGGGGGCAGCGCTGCTGCTGGTGGTGGGGCTAGCGTTGGCGGGGGCAGCGCTGCTGCTGGTGGTAGGGCTAGCGCTGCTGCTGGTGGTGAGGCTAGCGCTGGCGGGGGCAGAAGTTGTGATGAAGGAGGATGTACGTGCTTCCTCGACCTCCTCTCCTTCAGAGTCATCAAAAAATTCTTTCCCGACTTCTTCAGCCATCTACGTGACAGAATATTGAAACAACTTGTAAAAAATTTAGTATTTACCTTTGAATTTTTTTCAAGAGAGAAATGTGCTGTTCTATGGGTCGTTGGTTTATACCGATATACATGCACAGCCACGTTTTCTAGCTGTGCTATAATTCTATTGGTCTAATTTCATCCGTCCATTCACTGATTGGTCGCTTTTTCATGCATGCCATCACATACTGAGGGGGAGGGGTGGAGTGTGTGTGTGTGTGTGTGTGTGTGTGTAGGTGTGCTAAAATTCTATTGGTAGAATTTCATCCAATCACATGACCTGAGGTGCAGCAGGTGCAGTGGTGTTGAAATTAGCACATCTGATATATTGTGCTGTTAACTATCTAGCTTCTGCCACTAGGCCTATCACCTATGGAAAATTATTTTTGTAAATGACAGCAGTTACTCAAATTTTTCCAAGATCTGCCATTGTGATGTATTATATATACCATGCTATAATTGTTGCAAACATGAGAGTATAAGTTGTGCACAATGGACTTTTGGAACAATGAATTTACTATTGCTACTTCTTCACTAGTGAGCTTACGACACTCATTTGTACATTTCCAATTCAAAGCGCGCATGGTGACCTTATCCCTGTCCTTTATCTCCTCTGCCACTACACACCTACCATTGAGGTCTACTGGAATGGCTCCATGCTGTTTTGTGTGAGTGTACGAATTATCAATAAAGTAAGGTTCAGCCCCAGCAGTATGAAACCTATGCCCGACTAAAATATCACTCTCTTGCAACTTCTAAAGTTGCATTAACCTTACGGATAGTTTTTAGCAGTGACCCTGCCTGTGATCTTAGTACACTGAGTGCTTAGCAAGTAATGCATCTGCACTAATCTTACTTACTGCTGCACGGGCAGATCTTGTAACAACCTTTTGAGCTAGCAATGGATGGCTATTGCAAAAAGCATTGTTTACTTCACTCAGAAGCTCACTATCCCTAAGAATTGCTTTTTCAAGCCTCACTCCATACTCTGCTAGTGTGCGAGAGTTGGGCTCAAACAGGGAGTAACTATATGGGAGAAGATAGGGTTGCAGTACTTTTATTTTACCATACATTATGCCTTATACATGTATCAAAACATTTCACCAATTGCGCATTACATGAATTATTTCATTTTCATGCAACTCAATCTTGGGTAACACTTCTGTACACACGTGTAGTGGACCTTTAAAACAACAAAGATTGACCCTTTATATGTACATGGGGGAACTTTTACTTGTGGGAAGCCTTACTGTACATCTGATAACAATTAAACACAGCTGCAGCAAGGGGTGGATGCGCATGACTGACTTGTACTATACACACATGTGTAGTCCTTTCTTTCGACTTCAGATAACTAATGTACAATGTAACAGACACAGATGCATGCACAAATAACCTTTTGTACAAACATTGACCTTTACCAGGGAACTGGGAAGCCTTACTGTACATCTGATAATATGCATGCAAGCTTACAAGAAATGTGTTAATGTGTGCATGACAGGAAGCCATGAGCAACTTGCATTAGCACGTAAGAAAGCAGCCCTTAGACTTTAAATGCTACAAGAAGGAGTCGGTATTGGAAGGGTCGTAGAACTACCACTACCACCCAAAGGTATGTTATAAATAGCATGCTGTAAGCTGCCTTAATGGTAGCTGAATTGTCCCCTGTATATCCGCCTATTAGCAGCACGGTTCTCCTCGACGCCCTCTTGATATCGCTGCCTTTTAGCAGCACGGTTCTCCTCGACGCCCTCTTGATATCGCTGCCTTTTAGCAGCAGGTTCTCCTCGATGCCCTCTTGATATCGCTGCTATTTAGCAGCAAGGTTCTCCTCGACGCCCTCTTGATATCGCTGCCTTTTAGCAGCACGCTTAGATACAGCATTTGCGTTGTAGGTGTCGCGTACAGAGGCCTTCTTCTTTTCAGGGTCGGCCTTGTAGGTGTCGCGTACAGAGGCCTTCTTCTTTTCTGGGTCGGCCTTGTAGGTGTCGCGTACAGAGGCCTTCTTCTTTTCAGGGTCGGCCTTGTAGCGCGCTCGGGCTTTAGCCTTGTTCTCTTGTGATAAAATATCTTCTCGTTTTTGGAGGTATTCCGCTCGTTGCTTAGATCTCTTCTTTTGATTACGCGAAGGCATTTTTAGAAAAACAACTTCACTAGCCGAGTAAGTAACGACTAAACTGCGATAATAGGAACACCAAATAAATTTAGTGCCTGTTGGAGTATTTATACTCCCTAAAATTATACATTTTATTAAGAACTTGCTAGAACTTGCTAGATGGCCATAGAACTTGCAACCAAATAAGGTATTTCTCGCTGTAGTTTCTTTCTAGATGTGATATGTGTCCAAATGACATGCTAGGATAACGTGCCGGTAAATTCTGAAGAGATTGGTACTATTGTCGTTCTTTAAAACCGTTCGTAGCTCGAGTTATACCTTCCTAAGGAAGAAGAAGAAGACGACGACGACGACGACTATGAACAATTTTTTTGGGAGTGGGCACGAGAAGCAGGTTCTTTGTTTGTCTGGAAGCGCATAGTTTAATGACATGAAACTAGCATGAAAACGTAGATCTTGGTGTTGTCGTTCGATTGCTGCAACGAGATAAGTGATCCGTTTTTCCGTTGTCCCTTCCGACGCGATTTAAAATTTTTAATGACATTCATCATTCCTCAATCAATCCTATATTGAACCTGCTGACGCAGGTTCAGATAGCTGCCGAACAATTCTTGATGCTATAGTTTAAAAACTGTACTGTTCAATGGTGTGATGAAATCATTGCAGTGTGGCAGTCAAATGGATCCACTCAATGAGGTAGGTCGCACAACAAGCCTGCGACACGGGAGCTATATTGGTTGGACTAACAGATCAACACAAATAGGACACATCAACTCATCAATTGCAGACAGCATCTGTGTAGTAGTAATTTGTTATAGGATTCTATATCCTTCATGGTGCTATGGCCTCAACATGATGCACAATATCCGCTGGAATACTGACACATGCTTCTGCAGGTTTCTGCCATTGAACCATGTAAAAGGCATGTTCCTATTACAAACCCTGTTATGTGCGGTAAATGTGTAAGTGTGTAAGAGGGAAAATATGATTGATGACAAGGAGAAACAATAAATTCCTAAATCAAAGCGCATGAGTAGTTCATACATTATTATGCCATATTAAAAATAAATAATTATTACTGAAGACTGGAGATGTAATCCTTTTGTGCCAAGTTTTTTGCACACAAACGTGCAGATGCTTCCATGTTGGGCTCCGTAGTCTTTCAGAACACAGTTCAGCTGCCTATACATATCCTCTTTAAGTGCTTCTGGTGTTTGCTCATCTTCTTGCAAGCACCTAGCTGAATCCATCAAGGATATTAATGAACTTGTCTTCTCTGATGAAGCCTTAGTGTTAATTGATGTTGTGATGCACCAAAGATCTCTGCCTGGCAAAATTGAAGATCATGATTTAAGTGTGTTACTTGATAAGGTCTCCTTGCCTGACAAAGCACGTCTGCTTTCCATTTCTTCGCCACATGCAGCCACTTGGCTCTCTGTGATTCCTTCCCTCATGCAGGCTCAATCTCCATCTTGAACCTGCTGTACGGTTCAGATTGCTGTAAAGTGGTGGTTGGGCATTGCTGTTACTGATATTCCTGTTTGCTCCTTTTGCCCATCCCATGCTTTGGACCCTTTAGGCCACCATGCCTTAACAAGCAAGCATGGAGGAGATGTGGTGTCACAGAACAACAGGCTCATGCAGGGATGTCCTCTTAGAATCTTGCCAACTGGCCTGTTTGGATGCTCAGGTTGAAGCAGGAAGTGGTTTGGGGCATGAAGGACATAGAACACGGCCAGCTGACATCCTTATCCCTCATTGGGATTTGGGCAAACCAGCGCTCTAGATCTGACTGTCACATCTACGCTAAATTCAAGTACATTAATGGAAGCGGGGTGTGACAAGTGGATCTGCAGCTCTGACAGCTGAGGTGCACAAGCACAATGCGAATGATGCCAAGTTCTCAGAGCTAGGCTGGTCATGTATTCCCATAGCAGTGGAGACTTATGGGTGCTGCTGGGGTGCAGAATCCATGCAAACTTTATCACGCCTTGCCTCTCGCCTAGCCGCCAGGGGAAATTGCTCCAAGTCCCATGCTACCTATGGCAGGCTTAGCCTGACTTTGATGCGAGCCAACACACGGGCTCTCCTGTCTCAAGCAGGTGGAAGATCCATAGAACTTATATTGTAATGTTAGTCCTTTTGTTTGTAATGTATATGTGTAATGTAATCATTATCAATAACAATAATACTGAAAACATGATAAAATATCACTTTGCTGTCAGTGTGCAGGGAGTGCTGCTCCATCATCAAACCCTAGACCACATGTCAGTGTGCAGGGAGTGCTGCTCCATCATCAAACCCTAGACCACATGTCAGTGTGCAGGGAGTGCTGCTCCATCATCAAACCCTAGACCACATGTCAGTGTGCAGGGAGTGCTTCTCCATCATCAAATCCTAGACCACATGTCAGTGTGCAGGGAGTGCTGCTCCATCATCAATCCCTAGACCACATGTCAGTGTGCAGGGAGTGTTGCTCCATCATCAAACCCTGCACCACATGTCAGTGTGCAGGGAGTGCTGCTCCACCATCAAACCCTAGACCACATGTCAGTGTGCAGGGAGTGCTGCTCCACCATCAAACCCTAGACCACATGTCAGTGTGCAGGGAGTGCTGCTCCACCATCAAACCCTAGACCACATGTCAGTGTGCAGGGAGTGCTGCTCCATCATCAATCCCTAGACCACATGTCAGTGTGCAGGGAGTGCTGCTCCACCATTAAACCCTAGACCACATGTCAGTGTGCAGGGAGTGCTGCTCCATCATCAAACCCTAGACCACATCGCCATTACAGCCGCGCAATCACAGGTTAGCAGATCTCAAGATTGCAAAAGAGCCTCGTTCTGACAAAACTAACTATTTCTGAGTAAGACTTCTCCCATTTTGTTGTTTGCAAGGCTAGCAGCTATACACATCTGGTTTGCCTAGCTCTCTGTGCAGGAGTCCATCCACTGAAACAACAAAGGGTGTAAATTGATCACGTCGAAATTAATTATACACTAGTCTAAATTGCAGTTATGGATGGTTAGGCTGAACCAATCATATGGCTCCAGTACACACTTGTGAGTCGTTTGGCTTAACTATGAAACTGTTATGCTCTTCATTATTAGGTAGCATTTGTTGCAGAATTTAGGGGGGTAGATCTCAGGACTATCTTTCCCGTGTCATAATGAAAGGGTGACAAAAGCTCTTCTTGAACCTCCTGCACTGGACTGGCATGGCGCTTTTTTGCTTTTATGAAGAACTTAGATGCCACGTACCCTGCACAAATTAAATCCTCCAATTTATAATTCTATTGGAGTTACATTGTCACTGTGGAATGATTGCCGTCAGTTAAGTATTCATCGTTTTGTAAGAGATTTTACAGTTTGTGTGCCAGCGCGAAGTAAAAATGCGCATCAGTCAAATAACTAACCAATGCTTATACTTTATCCGCTTCTGTACACTTTTCAGCCGATTCTATAAGGGCGGTTGTTTACGGCTTGAAAGTGCACACTTGCCAGTTATTTACATCGTCTTTTATGCGAGGCAACTACATGTAATTAGTAGTTGCATTTGTTCGCTACAATAGGCCAACATTACTTCGAGTGTGTACAGGTTTTGGTGTTTGCATTGGTGCAAAGAGCCCTCCAAAGTTAGGTGATTGTTATTGACCACCTTTTCGTAATTCCGTTCGTAAGATCTATTTCGTGGTACGCATGAGCTCAGTAAGGTTTAAGAGCAAGCAAATGGAAAAAGTCTTATGCACAAACATGTGGCTACATCAGAGCAAGGTGCCATCATCAGAGCAGCCAGCCTATGCCTAAGGGGTTCCAGAGTAAAGTGGAGAAGTGGCCTGGGCTTTGAGGATCTCTTTATTCAATCATGCATTGAAGTAGTATGAACCATTTATATGCAAAGGCACACCACTTCTGAAGGGGAGGACACAAGCAATAAGCTTGGTCTGGGCACCAGAAGTACGCACACTTGCTGTTTTATCACGTGAGTAGATCAATTTTGTGGCAGTCAGTTCATGACGTAAGACGAATGGCTCATAGCTATTTGGTCAGGAAACTTAGGCGATGCACACACGCGCAAGGGTAACGACCGGTGTCATAGGGTATACGGTCCGGCCTAATTTTCGGTCCGGCGGACCGTATTCCCTTAGGGAATACGGTCCCCCCCCGGACCCAACTCCCTAGGGAATACGGTCCCCCGGACCGAGTTCCCTGGTTGTACAAAACCAATTAACCGGGCTCAATTCCCTAGGGAATTGAGTCCCCCCCCGGACCGTATTCCCTGGTTTGAAATATATTGTATTTTCAACCCTTGCATGCACGTAACATTTGGTTCGAAAACCAAAAGCTGTAAGTCGTCAACTATGTATGCAGTTTCAATTCGGTCTGTAACAGCACATTTGGTTCGAAAATCAAAAGCCACAATGATCACAGGTCGCCAACTATATACATGTATGCAGCTTCTGTAATAACTGGTTAACGTTTTTCTTCGGTCTGTCTTGTTACTATTTATATATGTTTCCATTTGGTTCGAAAAGGATCGCGTGCAGGTCGGCAACTATACATGCAGCACTGTTTATATTATCAAATCGTGGTGCAAACAAAGTAGAAATAAAGATTAAAGAAAAAAAAAAGTTAACTGAACATAAGAGAGATGAGGGCACTGGATAAATCTCAATTTCGTACCTGTAAAAATAAAATAAAACTAGTATACTTCAGCCATTATTGTTTAGAGAATGATGCATAAGTGTTTTTCAATCATGTACATGATAAAAAGTGAATTTCACAGACAAATAACGCTGCTCGTGTGCCCAGAGATTTTCTGCAGAGGGGGAGGAGATAGGAAAAGGAAGGGAGATGAGAAGAGATACAGGGACACATAGCTTTAAGCTGCATGGGCCCTCAAAAACTTGGTACTTAAATCGACCTGGCACACTCTAAGTGTGACTGCATACTTCCTCTATACACCAGGTCCTGTGTGAGGAGAAAATGAGAGAGGAATGAGTGGGGGATACTAGTCAAATGAACATAAGAGACATGCTGATATATTGAGTGTACTCAATTTCGTACCTGTAAAATCAGCCAAAAAGTGAATTTCACAGACAAATATAAGCTTGCATGGCGGCATCCGTTAATATTGCTTGTGTGCCCTGTGTCTTTTTAGTCTCGAGTGTCACTGTGTATTAGACAAATAGCATTAGCAAGATAGCTACTTGTTGCTGTATATGATAAAAGCCATGCTCATGGAAGTTAAGGTACAATAATAACTTACTGTTTTAATGGTGTTGTATGGGCTGGATGTCTTTGTGTAGGTTTTAACGAAAAATCATATATCTTGTAGGGACAGCATCTCTTTGTTATATCCTCAAAGGTCTTTAAGCTGTCTGGCTTGTCTTTGTGTGCATGTTAAAAAGACGTGCCTACATTTCGTCATCTGAGGGTATATGTAAGTGCAAACACACTGACCTTAGATAAATTGATTCCCTCCAGTAGAAACACACAGTCGCCAAACCCTGTCTTAGAGATGCATATACATACAGGTGTATGTCATCTGAGGGTAAGTCAAGCATACTGACTTATGAGAATACATGCATGCATGGTCTCCAATCACCTTGGAGAGGTGTGCATCTACACCCTATAAGAATGGATATATCATCTGAGAGTAAGTACAAACACACATGATACATGTACATTGACCTTAAATTAACACACAGATTCTCTCCAATAGAAACACATTGTCACCAGTCTTCCTCCGAGAGTTGTGCATTAGTAAGAAATGCACCTTTGAAACACACTGAAAGAACAGTTTTACATCCTCCCCCTATTACTAGTACCCATGGGACCAGATGAACATAAGTCTTGATATATGGGTTTGCAAAATGACCTGACGCAACTAGTTTAGAGCCGAGTAGAAGGTAAGAAAACACAGCAATTCATGTTATCGCTAAATCTAAGTGACCAACACACTCGTCAGTTCACCGTAGTCTGTTCATTGATTGCAAAGTAAGGAAGGAGCGTTTAATAGACCAAACTGAGTAGAGCGTAACCGGGGGTAACGGTCATGAAACGATTAACTGCAAATAGTATTTCAATCTTACCTGTACCTGTGATAATTAAATACAGCTACGAATCCGTTCAATCGTCGATATCAATCCTCACGCGGCGCCTGTATAGAACTTACTCGCTTCTCTTTCCATGCCTCCAGAGGGTGAAAACACTATGTACAGAATTGCTCAATAATTTTAATGCCCATACCATAGTACGGCTTCTATACCACTTATAAGTATAAAGTACACGAATAACAAGTCTTAATTAGCACCTTGCACCACACCATACAGTTTATCCCGCCCATGATTCAGGAATCTATACAGGGGACAGTAGAAGGAAAGATTGAGGTTCAGTGATCCACCCCAACAGTATGCCTGTTAGTTCAGTTGCATCAAGATCCTACCTGACCGATACTAGCAGACACAACAGTGATAGGGGATATCTAGTCGCAGTATCTGAACTGGTATTAGGACGCGCAAGCGATGTTGGCTCATCTAGCTATAGTGTTCAGTTACAAAATGAAAAATGAAATCCCAACCATGTGTTCCAGTGTACACACATGTCAGTATATGTTCTATGAAAGCTTTCGACATTTATATGTGTACTGATCAGTGTTGCCGCGGCTGACTAATTGGAACAAGTCCCGGACGCCGGCTGACCGGATTAGACCCCTGACGGTCACGGTCACGGCCAGCAATGGCCGGCATCAATCCTTCCCGGTCACGGCCACGGCCAACCGTTAGCAGCCTATCCGACACGGTCACGGCCATTTCTGACCGCCAAAACCGTCAAATCTCGAGTTTGGCGGTCACGGTCGGCGGTCAACCGTCAAGGGCTGGGAATTAATTACATGTACAAGCTTACATGTACGAGTCATCAGCGTGTAAATAATAATAAGAACAGCTTAATTGTAGGTATAAACACCTAGGAAGGATATGGTTAAAGTTTAAACACAACGTAACAGCAAAACTCTTTCTAGCCGGGCAGAGTCTATTCTCCATCTTTTGCGTTCAAGTATTAGTTTAGTTCGCTCTGATGGTGTACCTGATGCTGGAATAGCCAGATACTTTAGTGCCATTTTAGAGACTGTGGGAATTGTGGGAATGTGGGAAATGTGAGAAAACTGGGGGAGTTGGCAGATGGATCAGTTTTCTTCCTCCTAATTAGAATCGGGTTTTTTACGATCGTCGTGTGGCCATACATGTAATACAGCGTGCTATACTTTACGCGACGGTCAAATCTCTGTATTTCAAAACTCCAATCACACACGCGAAAACAGATATAGCTTCCTCTATCCCACACAAGTGTGTTGAATAGACCCCTTGTTAACTCTTTGAACGCCAAGTACGTATGCATGCATGCACACACAACCATTCCTCCATTCATGCATGATTAAGATATTGCGTGCACAAATGTGTTGATCAGTCACAATTTTATGATGCATGCAAATGCTTGCTGCACTTGTAACCTTATAAGCACATGTACAAAGCTGGCTACAGAACCCCATTATTCAGATGACCTCACTTGACTCACTAATGCATCACTTCAATACTCCAAGAACAAGAATGCGTAGCCCAGATCAGTGTAGTATGTCATACTTGTTCACTCCCCCCCCTCCCCCCCCCCTCCCCTCCCCACCAACCTTTTGCCAGTTCGTATTATGGGTTATTGCAACAAAAGATGCCAGGGGGTTATAATGAGCACACAAAATGTGCTTACACCAGGACCACATACTTGTATGACTATGGGGTTACATGCATGTCAGTATTGTACTTCCATGCATCTACAATGGTATTCAAAGTGATTTTGATCAACACAACATAACACGCAGCACTGCATGAATGGTGAGGCAGATAGTTCTCACATGTATGTATATATGCACTTGGAGTTAAGAAGAACTACTCCTGTGGCACAGGAGTAGTTCTTCTTAACAAGGGGTCTATTCAAAACACTTTATGGGATGTAGCATGTGGTTTATGTAGTATAATTATGTCTGTTATAATTGCAGTTTAATTAAGAATTAATTAATCGTGACCGTCAAAGACCGGCTCATATTTTTGACGGTCAGCCGCCAAATATATGACGGCCACCGTACTTCCCGGCTCAGACGGCCAGGCATGTTGGCGGTTCACTATCACTGACGGTCAGCATAAAAATCGGCAATTTTTGACGGCTACCGGACGGCCACGGCTGGCCGCGGCAACACTGGTACTGATACACATATAAATATGCACTCACAGACAAGCTATGAGAGAAATGAAATGTATAAAATTGGTTATGTATGAATTGTAGGCACCAATTAAGCACAGCATTTGTCAAATAATATTTGATAATTGCGAGAATATATGAAATCCCTTATTTACATACTTGTAGTAAATTGGTGCCTACAAATCCTACATCACCAATTAAAAATATTATGACATTGCCGTGCTAAATCTGTGGTACACGTTCTGTCAATATACATGGTGCATGGTTTGCAAAAGGCAGATTAAACATATCTTAATAAATCACGTGCCTGCGCGTCACGTACATGTACTAAGACTGAGAACAAGAAGGCCGTGGAATGGTATAGGTTATGTTATGAACGTCTGAGACTGAGCACTGTAAAAATTCTTATGTTTTTTTATCGCACAGGTAGAGGCAGTCCAACACTTCTTGTTCGGGATTGCAATAGATGAAGGTTTTAAGGCCCTCAAGCAAATACCCTTGCTTGGGATGTCCTCTACCCTGAGGTAAAGGATGTCAAAATCATTTGAGGTGACATATAGGAATCTAGCTATTCTTTACATTGTAGCTAATGATCACGCTCCTGCAAAGGATGAACCACAGTCCAGAAACATCGTATGAACAATCAGCTATTCATTACATTAAACATCTGATGTCGTGAAAGAACTTCTATCTTGGTTTCATTATATAACTTCTGTTTGAGTTTAAATTGCTTTCATTATAAATTACAGGATGTCGTGAAAGAACTTCTGTCTTGGTTTTATTAAATTGTTTTCATTATAACATTATCAATTAGAACTTAAGTCCTGTGTTTAAATTGTTTTCATAACGGTTGCGATTTCGATGAGAATCGATTTCTCCTTTTACGTTCATTATCAATTAGAACTTCTGTCCTGTGCATGTCGATTTCGGTGAGAATCGATTTCTCTTTTTAATTATACACGCTATAAACTGGGTCGTCAAAATCAAATCTCCATTCTATCAGGGAATTGAGTCCGCCTCCTCCCCCGGACTGGATGTACAATATTTTAGACGGACCGTATTCCCTAGGGAGTTGGGTCCGGGGGGGGGACCGTATTCCCTAAGGGAATACGGTCCGCCGGACCGAAAATTGGGCCGGACCGTATACCCTATGACACCGGCAGGTTTTCCGTGGTGAAAAAAGTTGTCACACAGTATCTACGGGCAACAGTAAAATCTTAATAGCGGTCTAAATTAAATAATGTTAAGAAATAAATATTAATCAAACCAGTTGACAGAAATTTGCCTAGCGGCAGCATGTTAATTTTAAAATATCCTATTATTTACTCCATCAGGTCAAAAGAGTTATTCCCATTTAAAACCTTTGCCTATATATTTGCGAACACACGGTATAATCCGCTCGCCACTATATCTCTTGAGCTCAAACTTGGTATCATTCTCATTCGATCTAATGCCAGAGCCATAATGATGAGATCCCTGATGCTGGTTATTTCTCAGAGAACATTTAATTCTACATCATTTTAGAATATTGTGAACATAACTGCTCGCACCATTATTAACAATTTTATTCATCGGCTACGTAATAACGCAATGACATACTTAATATATGCGCAGTAGAAATTAATTTTTTGTCTTGATTTTAGTTTAAGATGGTTCATGGTATAATTTTTACGAAGTACACAATTCATAATCGATTCTAAACTTGTTTAAAAATCAATTTGAAAACAAAAGCAAGATGACCGCCTATGTATGGGCCATTTCTGGATATGGACTGCACAATATGATCATTGTTGCACTAGGTACATGTAAGGCAGTGTTGTTTTGGGAATTTAACACTGAACAACAAGGTTGCTATGGTGCATGTGAATTATCGACGTGGACGAGTTGCTGTACATTATTAACGAGCCCTCATTCTTGAATATTTTACAAAACCGAATCGCGTATAATTCACTAAAACAGGTCACATTTTGTCATGCTCAACATGCACAACAGAATACATGCCATGTAATCTCAGAAACAGAAAATGTGTAGCTTTTACCTCTCATTTTCTCCATACGATTTTAGGTGGTTACCTCGTGTACTATTTACGACACACACAACACGCACACAGTACACGAGGTACATGTAGGATGTATCTGTCCAACAGTAAAAAGGATGATGAGCACTATGCTATGGCAATTGTAATGTGAACTGCTCGCACCAACTAAATCAACTGTGTTGTATTAGTATAAAGTGCCCTTGTGTAATTGATCATCTTCAAGTTAGCTGTAATTAAAGAGGGACTACATTTGGGATCGTTTCCGCGACAAGGGACCAAACGCATGTTTTGTTTCAAGATCAATGTTTTATATTCTAGAAGTCTAAAATGTTCTCTGCACATTGCTTCTAACTGATACGCACTGGAAATCCGAGCACAGTTGATTTAGTTCATCGCATACCATATACAGTGTATACGGTTCACGGCATGCACACAGAAGCTGCTCAATCTGTAACAACGGGTACTGTATGATGATTTAAAAAAAAAAAAAGATCAATTGTTATTGATTGCGGCTCTGTCACCGCGAAATATCACATGCATTGTCACCTTGAGTACACTAGTCATCTGGCACGTTCTTGGCCGGTTAGCGTGACGTGGTCATCGAAGCGTTATAAAATGCAGGTCATCACGGCAATGTTGCCAATGGCTAACTATATCCAGAGAAACTACCTAACCTACAATTGATTGTGAGCTTCCAAAAGCTAACTGACTAGGCAGAGGCCCATCTTCAACTCTAATTTGCAGTAGTTTTAGTGCAATATTTAACCGACTTTTATTTCAAAATTTCTGAGCTTCTTACCTCACTATCCCTTGCCAGCTATACAATGACTTCACTATTTATACTAGCCTAGCTAATTGAATTGATACCCATGTTGGACAGTGAATGCCATTATATGGCAAGCTACAAAATCAATAAGGTTTGCTACGAAAACCAACAGTTTCTACAATTTCCAGGTGAATTTAGTTATTTTTGCTAATGTGCGAATGTGCGTTCTGATGTGAGAGCCGCTAACAGTATAGAAATGTTCTGCTCTTGCAGAATGCCGATGGAAGGCAAAATGATCGAGTGTTCAAGATGCAAGGAGTGGTACCACTTTGGCCTGTCTGATGGATGTTCCATGCAGTGTGCATGAGTTAAATTGTGTTTGGCTTGTACTTCATCATGCAAGTGATGAAACTGAATGCGGATACTTTTCATAATACTGACCTCACGAACATTGTAAACCGCTTCTCACTTATTCCTGTCCTTGATCTATACATGTTTTTCCGTTCAAAAACTGTAATGAAGTCTAGGTCATAAAATGCAATTCGTATTGAACACATAGGGCACATCAATCCGGCGTAAAGCAAATTGTCCTGGGACACACCACTATGGAGTAGATTGTTGTAAGACATAGTATATTGTTCGCGGTGAAAGAAGTTAGGGGTAAGGGCAGTTTACTCCTGATGGGATAGCTTACTCCGAAGTAACTTGTCCTATGGGGAAGGTTGCTCCAGAGCAAAGTGTCCTATAGGACAACTTACTTGGTACACTTCCCTTCGCAGGCAGTTCCTTCGTGACAGTACCCATGCAACAACACATTAATTTTTCAAAGTTTACGCTTGTCAAATTCATGGGAGTTGTTGGGCTGTTGACTCCTACGACTTTTACTACTTAATTAGAAAAGAAAAGATTTTAAATGTTTAATTTACATGGCAATAAAACTAAATGACAGTCCAAACATGGTATGCACAACAAGTAAACAAGACAACCTCGTTCATGAAGCCAAAACAGTGAGTCCACATCTGGTGTGCACCTGAGAATGGAAAGTAACTTGCCATTTGGATGGCCATGGACCACAGGTAGCTAGGAGCCAACATGTATGATCCAACTAGAATTCTGGGGAAGAGCATACACTGTACCATGCGTTGCAGTTAGATGAAGTGGCTATGCATGAACTATTGGACGACCACATGCAATTCAATGGCAAAATAAAACCATTTTCTCCTCCCTCATCCTCCCTCCTCTATTGTCTGCAGGGATTGACTACACATTCATCACTTCGGCATGAACTAAAGTGGGTACTACTTATTGAACATGTATGTCATAGTAACATTGTTCCTTAGAATTGCAAGTGGGCAAACATGTATGCAATAAATATTTCCTTATAGACCCTTTTTTAGTCCTAACTTAACAATGTGAAGATATGCATTTTTATAGAAAAGAACTTACTAGACAGTATAAATTGACTTGTTCAGCTTGACGTGATGTACTTACACAGCCAGTAAGTATCTGAAACAGTATTACAATGAAATGCATGTGTGTTTTTATTTTAGTTAAATATGAATACACATAGAGATACAAAGGGATACACTATTTAAATTACATGCTACTTGTGGTGCCCAATACAGAGGCAGCATTGCCCTGCTGGAATACAATGAACACTCTGGAGAGGAACGAGAGGGACTGGTGGTTTTATGTAATAGCTTACTGACACTTGTCAATATCAGTCAACAAACTGGGCCAAGGGCACCAGAGGTCATTAGGACAAAATGGTGAGACCAGGACAGCAGAGTGTATTTCTCCCTCCTTCTGGTTGTGGCTACAGCTCTAGCAAAAACAACACTGTGCACACTATATGATGTCTGAATCCTGTACAACACAGTTGCTAGTCAAAGTGACTGGACGAGCTAGCGCGAAGACAGAAATGGTGAGCACAACACTGCCTGCAGCTGTGACCTATCATACCGAATTAGACACTGTCGAGATGCAGGCTGCTGAAAATACACCCTTACTTGTGTTCCCAGAAAATAGCATTAATATTTCATGCAACGATATCGATTCAGCACAAACGCTGAGTGAAACCAGATGAGGCGCGGCCCTCTGGTACCCTCCCTTATTTGTGAATATAGTTATTAGACCCCCCCCCCCCCCCCCCCCCCCCTTCCCAAAATTCTGGATCCGCCCCTGTCTGCCTTCTAACTACTAGTGAGTCAGTGGAATGTTATCTGTAATCTTTAGGAACTTAATTGGGCAACAGAAATCGAAATAATAGCAACACCCTGTTTGCTGCAAACGCCAATGTATGTGTGGACCGTGTGGAAAAATCAACGAATGGCAAAAGCATTTACCAGCTGATGAAGTGAATGGGGTGACCTATAATGAATGCATATATATGTTACAAACTTTAGCACTCATTGTAAAACTGTTCAAATATGTAACTTATCATGGCTCAAGTGTTATTCTTCACTAACTCATCCGTCCACCAATCATTCATGCATTTGTTTGTTTTTATTAAAAATATCTTTTACATTAAGCATCCTGAAAGAACTAGCAACAGTTAATTAAATAGCACGCATGTACATGTACACATTTGCACCGAAGAATTCAATTATTATACAGCCATAACTACAATCCTATAGGCTGCGTGCATGTGCTACACGCACGTACCATGCCATATGCAATCTACATGTATATATGCTTGTACTGAATAGCTAGTATACACATAAATAAACATACCATATACTGTTGGCTATTTGGTACAATGCAATGCATTTTGTACTGGTGCACATTATTTGAAGCAAAGCAAGACAGAGCTGTATTAAAGCTTCTTTAAAAGTATGTACACTGTAATTCAAGTGTCAGACAAAATTACTGCTCAGAGCAATTTGCTTAAAGACTCTCAGGTGCATAGAAGAAGAATAATGCCACCTATTGCATTACGCGGAACAGGTGTGGCAATTTATGCTGCAAGCATACACATTCCTGCTTATGTTAGTACAATTTGTTGTGTGCTTGAGCCGGTATGAATAATAGTTAAAGATGCAGTAACCTCAAACTTCACTTTAATGAATAATACAATTAATTTGTTGCATCATTGCAAAGACAGAACATCACAGCTTAATTACAAGTGTCTAAACAAATTGCGGTTCATTTTGACAAAAATAATAATTGATATCCATAAAAAATGTATTGAAAATAAAATACATTAACATTGCAAGTCTTTTTGGCACACATCTGCAATACAGGAAGCAGCACACAACCCAAAAAGTAAGCAGTTTGTCAAGATCATGTGATCCAGCTAATAGCAAAGGGGTAGTTTAGGCCCTTTATTGAAACTTGCAATTTCAACACCTAAAATATATGCAAAGTGAAATTTTGCCTAAAGATGGAGTGAATGGATAACGTACGTGATTACTATATGCAAAGTTGAATGAGGTTCCATTCAAATTGACAGTTGAAGGCTGTGTTATAACACCATATGCCTCTACAGACTCCAAAACTGCCCCGTCAGCACCAGCATACCCTGAACTGAGGACTGTGCTTGTGAATACATTCTGTGGAGGAGAAACACAATGTCTCTATTAAATGAGATGCCCAGTAAAAAAGCTATGCAGAATAATGACAAATTATCTAAGCTCACTTCCTTATTTTCATGTAACGGTAAAAGCATTTGGAATATGAACTGATCAATAAATATGCATATGATTTCATCATCTCGAAATGAAGCACATATCCTGTGGTATTGAACAGCACAGACAAAAGCCGCTGCTCGGCACAGCCATAGTTCAGAAATTTCTTATAAACAAATCTAGTCAGACTCCTTAATTACAGTGATCAGTGCTATGAGCACACCTCCAATGCCCACACCTTTAGCTGTAAGAAAATGGCTATGTCCATTACCTAACCTATCCTTTAGCTGTCTTTCTATTACCTGTTATCTAGGTGACATGGGATGTACTATTATATGACTGATTTGTGTGCTGAAAGCCATGCAGATATACTATGGCCAAATCTGTCCAATCGATGTGGAAAAAAGTGCCAGCATGCACAAACTCACATTAATTAGTGCAAACTGAAGGAGAGTGTAGTTATTGGTCTGGTCAGTGTTCAGACTCTCTCCGTCATCCAGATACAGGTACCCACTAGCTGCCTGGTTACCATCAGGAGCTATCAGAAGTTGGAAGCTGTTCATACGGCTGTGTGACCAGCATACAGAGAGAGGTTACCACCACAGCTTCACAGGGGTGTGCTGACATACCTTTGTGCAGTGGTGGTGCTGGGTGACTGCATGGGTATGACAGACCCACCCCTTACATGAAGGGGGATGAAGTTGTATGGAGCATTCAGTAGCACAAACCGCCAGGTCGTATTAATTCTGTTTCCCTTGTGATGCGAAGTTAGGTGACGGAAGAGATTCATGAGCAAGAATAGAATACATATGTTCCTCATTTAACTTAAAGGCAAACTCAATTAATTAATACTTATAATTAATTGTCAGGGACCCAGTCCCTTACGGAAAGAGATATACGGTCCCCAATTGACACTTTCCACACCTGAATAGTGGCCGCCGAGCACCCGGGAGCCCTAGTGCTGAAGACACTGGATGCCTAACAAAGGAACCTTTCGTGTTACTGTGCACGTTACCGTGTATGTATGCTCTAGTATATAAAGCAGTTACTGTATTGCGAGTGTATTACAATTGTTCGCAAAACTTAAAGTGAAGTTCTGTCAGTGTGTCTCACGCTACCGCAGCTCGGGTACGTTCGGAAACCTTGACAGTAATAGTTACACTTATGGAGTATAATTATGCAACTCACCGTAAAGTCGAACCATTGTCCATGAGGGAAGTATACCTCCACTGATGTGGCATTCTGCAGTCATGGCAGAGGTATATACTGTTCTTATGAAAATCAATGACCTACCTCTGTCAACACTGGAGATATGAGAATGGAACTGCCCCACATGAACTGAGTGTCTATATCCCATGTGTTTCTATCAGTGGGAAACCTGAAAGGGGAGCCTTCTCTAGTTACTAGCACACTAAAACTGCACTATATGTTTAACTGACTCGAAGAATAATGGCCTTGCAACAGTAGATCCAATGGTGTGTGCAAAGTAGAACAGTGTGTACAGATAGGGAAGTAGCTGATATCGCATCAATGACGCATTTCTGATGGCATTAACTGATGCATCATCAAACACTGCTGGGTCCTGATCCTAAACCAAAATGAATCCCCACAAAACAATTCCATGATCATCACCAGATTAGAAAAAGAATTCTTACTATGCTATCCAGGGAGTTGTGGTTCCTTGAGAATGGGTAGAAGGCCCCAAGCTGCTGCCAACGAGTACACAGCTCCTGAGTAGTGTTGCCATTAAAGCCACATATGTCTGCCCCCACCTGGATGGGGAGGAGGATATGAAGACACATGTATACGTATGTCTTTATCAACGTAGTGGCACATGTTTTTATCTGGCCTTTGAAATATGGCCACTCAATTACTTATTTCTGGAATGAAATGCACTCTTTGTTTAATATCTGATATGAGGACACAATGATAGAAGTGCAAGATCCAAAGAGAGATTCATGTATTCACATGCAGGTTGGGTGAAACGTTTGCCTACCAATGGTATACCAAAGAGAGAGAACTGGAGGATTCCTGTTTAATGTGGTGGGGAACAAGATGATAGCAACATAATTATACTAGTATATAGTGTTCATTGCATTGAACAGTCTAGCCTACATCAAGCAGTCATGCATGGAACATAATGGTTCGGCCATATTGCAGAGGTTGCATGCAATAAAGATTGCAGTGTAGATGCTGGCAGAATTTAGTAGCACAAATCAGGATCAACTGACTACAATGGGAGGAGACTGTAATATTCCAAGTGACCACCAGGGCAGGTTAGACTTCCCTTTGTCGTGGCTTACCTGGGATGGAGATGGCTAGATCTGGCCACTCACTGGCATTGTCTCCCAACCAGTGCCCACCATGGGCTCCACTACCCGGGTATGTGGAGCGGGAAATGACCAGAGAGCGTTTATTGAGGGTTGCTGTCAGAGCACTATAGGACAGTATATGAGAATAAAGGTACTCTCATATAAGTTGCATGCATATTGATTACTTCATGGTGGCATTGGCCTCTGTTAGTCCATACAGGCTGTGTAGGTTGTAGTGAGTAGAGAGGTACTGATTGGCAGTCATGCAGAGTGTTCTTGAAGTCAGCTTTTGACCCAGGGAGGCATGAATGGCTTCTGTAGGTCAGATATTATATGCTGTTTAACTTATGAGTATTTTTTTAGCATTATATCCATATAGTTTTGCTTATTCTCAGAATTATGATAATACAGTGACGCGCATGTGGACACTGCTTGATGGGGGGAATTTACGTTATCAATTGAAGCACACCCAGTTGTCCAAGTAGCTAAACATGACATACTTGGGACAAATGGTGGGACCTCCAGACTTGATATGGGACAATTGTCGATTGAACCATCCACAATGTTAGAGGGTTCATTCTTGTCAATCCACAGGCCATCAAACTGCACATTGGAGTGGAACTGAGAGATCTGACTGGTCCAGTACTGATCCACACTTGGATGGGAGAAGTCTGGCCACACTGTTGTTGAATTCGGCCAAACCTGGGACACCAGAATGCACACATTAAGAACATTGTAAAACAAAATGTAGGCATTTTTACTAATGTGCTATTCATGCATGGTGTTGCAATCTGACACTAATTGCACAAATACATATATCTGCCAGTCAAAATTAATGAATTATAACTAAACTGCAGGAAACACTCAAGAAAACATTCAAAGCAATGCAAATGTTTGCTCAAGTTGACTTCTCTACCTTTCCAATCAGCAATTGTCCAGAAGAGTTTTTGATAAATATGTTGTCTCTCAGACCATTATCAAATGGTGGGTATTGACCAGAAAGCTGTTGATTGCTGATTGTGGGATCCTGGGAAATGGTGTTGTGTGCATGTCTAGATATAAAATTTGTAGAAAATATCGTGCTTAGCTAATGTGGTAGCTATTAACAAGTGTCTACAACTCTGATGACTGCTTCCAACAACATTGTTTACAATAACTTAGTACACAAGGCTATGCAGAAATAATTGCCTTTTTTTTCCACACCAGTGCACTACAATGGGTATCAGATTTTTGTTCATATGAGAATGACATAGCATGCTCATTAAAAAAATTATGGAGTCAAAAAACACATACATGTATGTATTTTACACAATGTGCTTTCAGCACACTGGATTTCATTAAATTCCAGTTAATCATAGTTTGGAATAAAAAGAATTTAGGTCTGTCGTCTAACACTGATGTGCACAGAAATGTAGTGCATTATTACTCCGTACTAAAATTATATGTAGCATATTAAATTCCTTTTTACAATGTTAAATGTTCATTTTAGGAAAATAATAACATTGAAGGCAAATTAAATGGTTTGACAAAGATTTAGTGATTAAAGTTAGATCAATCGCTCAGTGTAAAGAACTCACAAAGTACTTTTTCAGCATGCTAATCAAATTAAAGAATCACTGTGATAATTTGTTCATCCAATATTCGAAATCAATTGACTTTAGAAGGCCTTGATTGAGTTACCTATTAGTTTATCATTGAAATTTGTTTGTACCAACATCATTTGCCTGGTTTGTGTGAACTAAAACAGCTAAATAACAGATATCATCATACAGCTAACAACTATACTGAGAAATAACCAGCATGCATGCTGATAACATGAGAATTATCTGCCTCACCATTCATGCAGTGCTATGTGTTATATTGTGTTGATCAAAGTTACTTTGAATATGCATGTAAGTGCAATACTGACATGCATGTAACCCCATAGTCATACAAATGTATGAACATATGTGGTACTGGTTGTAAGCACATTTTGTGTGTCCATCATAAACCAGAGAAGAAACATAACATGGACTTATAAGGTTAAAAGTGCAGCAAACATATGCATGATGCCTAATAAACACATTTTTGCACGCAATATCTAAATCATGCATGAATGGTGTAACGGTTGTGAGTGCATGCATGCATATATGCACTTAGCGTTCAAAGAGTTAAGGAGCAGTAAGTTTTCACGTTCTACTAGTATTATCTGTCCTTCAAGACTACCTGCAAGTGTGTTTTGTTCACCCGAACATGTTTACCATTACAAGGGCAGACAAATGAGCCTTGATTACATTCCATATGGGATGCACAATTTCAATTTATTCTCAACAGAGGATACATGTATATAGGGGGAAGTAGAATGGAAGGTTTGAGTACTAATCACTCACCACAATAAGCACATATTTCTGGCTGTGGCTGTGGAGGTCACTCACTAAACCTTGTATGTCTCCAAAACCAGTGCTGTAGGTGAAGTCAAGATCCGTGTTCATATAGTCAATGTCATTCCATTGGGTATCCTGGTGGCAATATTAAGAATATACTGTACTGTATATTGAGTGATTTTCATGTATTAATAATTTGTATGTATAGCAGTTACATATTCATTCATCAATAAATATTGTATAATTATAGTCATAAATCGTTGCTTGTCTAATTTTTTAAGGTAGAAACATTTATATTACGCTATACCATGAACATTGATGTAACAGTTACCTGGGGAATCTCCTTCTGCCTCATTCTTTCCACCACTGCAAGGGTGTTATTAGCCGTCATGTAACCCCAGCGACTGAGATGGAACCCCAGAGACCAGTAGGGAGGGAGGTACGGCCGACCGATCAGCTGATAGGATCAATAAGATATTCGTCTTTAATGTGTTGCACAGATGTTTTTCTCAATGTATGTGGGTGTGGCCAATGTTATCCTACCTCAGTGTATTGTTGGATCACCTGATCTGGCCTCGGACCAAGGAAGAAATAAAAGTCCAGTACACCACCAATGGTCCGATATGTGATGGAAGGGTAGGGCTGTAGCTGGATTTCTGAGAAAAAGAGCTCTGTTTATTAACAAATAATGTAGTGCACTTATATTCTATGTTTAGAATGTGACCCATGTTTTGCCAATCAACCAAACCTCACGTTATTTCATTTTAATGACATAGTTTTATGTTAAATTAATATGTCATTGCTTGCCAGTGTGGACACTCCTGGCAAAAAGCCAAATTGTTATTTGCAAGTTTCTGGTCAACCTGAATACCTCTGTATCCTGATGTCAGTAAGATATTCTGGGAATTTGCAGTAAGCTCTGTGGTTAAATATTAATGAACTCAGAAGCATTAAGATCATCTAGAAAGTGATTTAAGGTTAGACCAAATCCAATAGGACTCATCTTGAAAAGAATGACATTTATTTATGCTAATTTAAATGTTGAATAGAAGCCCTTTTGCACTTTGCATAGCCAATTCTAAAGCTTCAGACAACTGGTTTTCAATGCAAAATTATGCATTCTTATTGACGAATGTTACATTTATATCAACATTTCCGGGAAGAGTACACAAACACTGCACAACAGTTCATAGCCTATAGCATCCATGTCATCAACATGCAAACTTGATATTCCCAGACCTACTATTTTTAATGAACCAATGCTCCTTAGTGAAATAATAATAATAATAAACAAAAAACAAAATAAAATATTAACTAAATGGGATTGTTTCAGCGAAAAGAGACCTAACGCATGCTTTGTCAAGATTTCAAATTCTAGAAGTTTGAATTGTCCTCTACACATTGCTTCTTACGTACTGAGAATCGGAGTATCTGTCATGGAGTTGTAAGGCTCTGAATTTTTAATTTGCCATGCATTTCAACGCAAACGTTACATTTCTAATGCGCGTACTGGAAATTTTATGCGTTAGGTCCCTTTTCGATCACAAATGATATATTATTTAGCATTCAACTCAATCATAAGAAAATGTGATTTAATTTGTAGCATATGCTCCTATCTCTTTGCTTTCTTCCCTTTAGGCTTTACAATTACGTGTGTGCGTTAAATTAACATTGTTCAATAGTCATGAAAACAGATCATCAGCGTTCATCTTGAATCCATCTCTAGGTTCCAACTCTCCATTTTCTGCTTCTTTCTCCATAGAGACATTACACACCCACACACTCATGCACATAACTTCTTCCTCCATACCCATAGCATTGCTATTGAGGAGAAACACTCCATGAGCACGGCCATCTTGTTCCAGTCCAAGATAAAAAGGATGTACTCCATAAAGGTTCTCTGTTGGATTCTAAATTTAACAACAAGCTTTCATAACAATCTCCATCCTCCCACACCATTCCCCATGGACTCACAGATGGCAGAGGAGGAGTGTCGTGTGAGAACATGGTAAGAGTGATATTGGTGGGCAGCTTTAGTCTTGTGGTGTGCTCCCCAAGTCCATAGATATTGGAAGTGGGAAGGAGGGCTGAGATCTGTAAGAACTGGTCTTCAAAGATGAACCCGGTACCTGTGGAGAAGCTGTACTTAGGGAAGGGGAAAGGTCAGAGAAAAGATTGTAGGGAAAAGAGAAGTTGGGGGAAAAAATTAAGTGAGAGGGGAGAAGAGAATAATGAATTAATAAATGGTAATTCTGTTTGAGGAGGAGGGGGAAAAAAAGGAGGGGGAGAAAGGGAGGAGGAGGAGGAGGGGAGGAAAAGGAGAGGATAAATGGAGGAGAGGAGAGAGAAGGGAAGTAGGTGGAGGAGGGAGGAGGAGTGGAAAGTGGAAGGAGGGGATGAGTGGGAGGAAATGGGGAGGGGAAGGAGGGCAAAGGAAGGGGGATAAGAAAAGGAGGGGAGATGGGGAAGAAAAGGGAGGATTGAGGAGAGAGAGGAGAGAGGTAGAAGAGGAGGATGAAGGGGAGGTGGGGAGGGTATTGTGCCACTGAGGATTGGAACCAGTATTGTTGCTTTATTCCTTTAATTATTATTACAGGCTATTTCCTTACGCATTTCATCAGTATTGCTACTGGCACCTTACATGGGCAGTCCAGTGTCTGCTCTGCTCACAGTGAAGTTGAATGTCTCTGATCCTGTAGTGACTTTATACAAAGTGTTGGAAGCATTGCTGACAATGGGCCTTGGAGGCCAGGGCACTTCATAACGATTGGTACTGGGATCTGAAATCTAATGACGGGGAATAGCTATTCGCAGCATGTTTGCAATAAGCTTAGTTCACTCCACTACACTACACATATCACGACATGCAAAGGGGTTTCCCCATACAAAAAGTACTGTTCAGTTTCGGAAGTAATCAGGAATGACCCCGTATCACTTGCCGTTCTGTGAGTAACTATAAAAGAGAAGTTAAAAAAATATAGAAGTTTTGCTGAGAGGGGGTCTAGTTCGCTTATTGCGCGCATAATTCATCAGCGGTTACAAACAGTAGATCTATGGTTACATCTGTAACAACAGCGCAACGGTAGTAGGATAGATAAATGTAAGATAGATACATACATGTAGATACATATAATGTACATATATTTATACAAATGAACATATATATTCATCACTAGGGATGCCCTTCAAAAGAACAACCTCTTGCTTCTACTAACTCTTTGGCAGAGCGTTTCGCATCAAGAGGCAGACCTCGTTCCTTTAATCATAGAGCTGCAGAGTAACCAAGCCTAATTCCTCTTCATCTGTCAGCAATGTCTTGGGGCCAATAGGGTGGTCAATCATTTCTGGCTTTGAGTTGTAACGCCTCAATGATGCTTCAGGTATATCAGCAGCCTTTGCGACAGAGTTTAGTCTATGACCCTTGCTAATTCTCTGTATCGCATTGCGAATCAATGCTGGATTTCGCATTAATCTACATGTACGGCCCTGTGATGACAGGTGGACTTCTGTGAGACACAAGCACATGATTTCAGATTGCAGATTGCCAATCTGGAATCACATGCTTGTGCCACATACAATGGCAATGGAATCGACAGCCTTGGAAAATTATGGTTCAGTTAAACGGATTCTGTTGTGGCCGATTGATATCGCTAGATAATGAAGTGCGTCTCTACCGGGTCGTACACTTTGGCATACAGCTACCTAGATGTGCGTGCATCCAGCTGAAAGTAACAAATCAGAAAAGCTTCGATATAAACATGGTTTGCTCTAAAACATTAATGCAAAGATAAAAATCGATCGTAACGAATTGAGAGGTAATGGTGACCTTTCGAGTACCGTGAGCTCCAGAACGATCAGCATCGCTAATATTAATCGAGTCGCAGACACTATCGGGAACTATTCCGCGCTGCATTTTTGGAGAAGATGTGTAGATTCTGCAATACGTGAGCAAATGTGACGGTTTTTAGAAAACATTTCACCAAGAGGGTGCAACATATCGATTCGTAACTTCCCAACGGAAGGTCCAATCGAAGCCACTTTTCATTCCACACGTTGGAGAGGCATGTGAGGACAATAAAAAAAACCTTCATTTCTTCTTAATTAAAACGCACCCTTTATTTTATATCGGTTCAAAATTCGTCTTAATACCCGGCTCGTCATTAGACCCGGGAGCACTCTATAGCTCTAGCCAACATCCGCATTAGAATAACAATTGATTAGATCTACATGGCTTTACACAAGAGCCTATGTATACATACCTACATACGCACATGTACGGTACCGCATGTACAAGATCATACGCGTACGGTGTACACATGCATATACACTGTGCTATGTACAGCATATTACACCAGGGCAATAAATAGAATAGAATACCTTCACACGCAGACGGTACTGCGTTTCTAGGTACACATCTACACGTAGTGTTGCCACAGGTCCCGTGTATTGGACCGGCTGGTTGACCTTCCTACTCAACGTTGCGCTGCCGTGTCCGTATCTCTCAAAGGATACTTTTCCGTCCATCGAATAGCCAAACCCGTCCGGGTAGAAGCAACTGGGACTGACCAACGAGTTCCAACAGCACCCTCGAGAGACGCATGCCGCCTCGCTGCCATCTCCTTCTGGGTAGCAATCGAACCTGTACGTCGCCGCGGAACATCCTCCGGACTGCTCCGCGCTCGCCTCACTGCCCACGCTTAGGGTCACCCCCAAAGCCACGGAGATGGCGATGGTGAGGACGATGAGGAGAACGAGGAGACACATTATGGTGTATCTTGATCGCACCCGTGGAGGAGGACGAAGCCGTCCTCCCGGTGACACCAGCAATGCAGTTCGTTCGTCATCAGGTTCGTCTATATTTATTGTCTCCCGGACCGTGGCGGGAAAAGGATACATCTCAATCTCACTTGATGCCATAGCTGATGACGACTGGTGTACGTCGAAAGGATGTTGAGGGTATCAGCAGTTTCAATTACACCACGCCCTCTTCTGACGTACGTGATGCGGTTACTCGTTTGTTCCGTACTGTGCTCAAGAGCAAGGCTACATTTGTACAAAAGTGAACAGCATCTGTGTTCAAGTCTGCCCTCATACATGCAATCTGTACTCTGTAGCAACAACACAAGTGGTTTCATTAGTTTAGGAGTAAGAGAGACATAAGGGGCAGACAAAATAATGAAATGACGCGTCCATAAAAACAATTTCTATACAACTGTGTGCTCTAACCGTACTTGAGAGCTGTTTATGGCTGCCTCAGTGTGCACACGCTGCATTAAATCAAGTGAACTAGATAGCGCGACAAATTAATTTTATTATTTCGTATAGGTTTATGCTGCCCTCGCGTAATCTCCCATGAATGAATTCTCACCCTCGCCAATATACATGTACATGTACCGGTAAGGCCATGACGATTTGATTTTTCGTTTCACGGACTCCGCCGTAAAAAAAAAAAAAATTAAATTCAAAGCCATTGACCGCGTGACAGGAAGTTTAATACGAATGGCTTACTTAAGCTGTATAGTAGTTTGTGCCAATACAAAAGAGGTTGTATTCCCTCGGCGTACATAAATGTGAATGGGAGGAGACGTTTGGCGGCTTATTTGGTCGCACAATGGCAATGTCACGATCGACTGTCGTGAAAACTGTAATCTCTCCCTCAGATCTCGGCGCACATCACATTGTAGACTTGGATACGCCTACCAGCAATTTGGCTGTTATACAATGTCCGTTACTGCGTTACTCAAGGATCAGAATGATAAAATAATATTAAACAAGTTTACGGTATACACCAGGGGAAACACGGAAATGGGTTTCTTATCAGCCCGCCGCAGAATTAAATTCACTTTTTTTTTTGCCGCCGCCGCCGCACACCCGAAGCCTCATCGGGAATCCGTGAAACGACTTATCAATTCGTTGTGGCCTAATCGTGTAAACAAAAGGCTTGTCATATACTGACATTATTTATTCATTGAACCTCCCAATTGTGCTGTGTACGTCTGCATGGTTTTGCCGTACACCAGACACAGGCGCGCTCGATCGGACAAAGAGACGGCTCACACACCTCTCTACCGCCACAAGAAAAAACGCGTCGAATCACTTTATGATTTTCAAATGATTTGTCACTTACATTCTGTTACAGAATGTCTGTAACAGAATGTAAATGACAAATCATTTGAAAATCATAAATGATTCGACGCGTTTTTTCCCTGTGCGCACTTCGAGATACATGTAGCGGCGTCGAATTTGAGTGACACTACCAAGTGAGAAACCCGACACGATGGTAAATCACTCCACTTCGAGCACCAATCAGTGGCGAATCCAACGGGGGAGTTCTCTCCCCTTCTCCTCCCCAACCCTTTTTTCCGCATCCATAATGTTTGCACTTTAAATTTGTGAAATTTTGCATACTTTTATAAGTATTCAAGTTAACTACGCAAAACGTTCCCCTAGTTGGGAGGGACACCCCTACCCCGGGGGGCGAGGCAAAGTTTTTGTGCACGTCCCCCGCCCCCCCCCCCCGCCCCCGCCCCCTCCTTCCTCTATATACATGTAGAGTTATTGATACGCCCTCGATGCCATTTACAGTAAGAATACTGCAGCCGTGCATCTGCGTATACCAAGATGTTTAGAGGCTTTGAATTTTAGAAACTACATGCATGCACAAAATAACTGCAACGGAAATGTATTGTTAATCTAACACTTTACTGTACCTCACTTACCATTTCAGATTTTTGCTGAGCTGTTTGTACGATAGTATTTAAATCCTTTATTTTAAAACGGTAACTTCGATATCAGTGTCGTCATTTCGTATATCTCAGCGGTCAAATGGACAATAAGGAAATTAATTCGCGGTTTGCGAATCATCAAATATTCCCGTATATCATCCCATAGACATGTGGTTTTTGGCCAGAGCATAAGTTATTAATATTAATCAATTTGATTGTGGCGTGGTACTGGGTGGTAGCGGCTGGTATGAATTATGTTTAAACCACCAATCGTGGGCGATGCGCCAAATCATCCCTCAAATTCTGTCTTTCCGATGCGTACTTACGTTCCACTATGTCTCAAATGCGATTAAACTACATTATGTTCTCCACGCTCACAAGGAACGAACAGATGCTCTGTGATGAGTGTCAATGTTTGAACGACTGAATGAACATAGGTAGTCTCGTACCCAGACCTGTTTACATAAGCATAATGCTATTAAGCGATAATGCAGGTCTGGGTACGAGACTAGAGCATAGGTTGGAGGTGTTCGGCAAGTTTTGAGGACATCGTGCCATTCTAAGACTGTAGCTAGTTGAATGTGCTAAAATCATATTTATCAAAGGCGAATCATCTGATTTAATAAGTAATAGCCAGCTAGCGCTATTTAAAAGCAGTTTCAAATTTCAAAATAATATAGTAGCTGAGCTTCTGGGGCTCCGCCCCAGACCCCGATGGGGGAGCTTACAGCGCTCTCCCATACCCCGTAGCTGGGGAGGGAGGGGTACCCCTCCGGCACCCATCCCGACTAATTTGGCGACGCCCCCATCATTAGCCCTGCCGTACAGGTTTTATTCCCGTTCCTACGGCCCTGACATGTACATGTACATGCGACACCTCCAGTTATCAAATTAAAGCAACAGCAACGCTAATATTTTGCAGATCCGAGGTGAGAAACTTTAAGCGTAGTTGTGTGGTTCCATCCACGTACTCGATCTCGATGTGTTGACAGTGTGATTCTGTGATTAGTTAGGTTCGAATCGGGTGTAATAATAGTGCCCTTCACAAAGGGAGCATTTATTAGTATTACGCTGTTGTAGTATAGTTTAGCAGTAGCATATCGATTATGTATTGCGAATAAATTGTAAAAACTGTATATTGCCTCTAACACATGTGTATGCTTTTACTGTATGGTACATTATACGTATGGTGCTTGTGACGTAATGCATGTACCAGTGTAAGTGTATGCCCTTATAACTGATCTAGGTGTGTAAGTAAGGAGGAAAAAGCTACAATGCAAGTGTGTGTGTGTGTGTGTGTGTGTGTGCATGTGTGTGTGTGTGTGTGTGTGTGTGTGTGTGCGTGTGTGTGTGTGTGTGTGTGTGTGTGTGTGTGTGTGTGTGTGTGTGTGTGTGTGTGTGTGTGTGTGTGTGTGTGTGTGTGTGTGTGTGTGTGTGTGTGTGTGTGTATAGTATGTTTCTGCGGGCAATCACATTCATGTATGTGCAGAGTTTGAACTCTTCCAGAACTACTTTTGAACCCACCTATGGTTGCATTTTACCCATGCATAGGAAGAAGGACCAATGTGACTGATCATACATGTATATATTAAGTCCCATTGGTCCAGGAATGGATATTTAGTTATGAGGATCTGTGTTGAAAGCAAGAGGGGATGGTCTTTCGGAATATAATTGGTGATGGGGCAAAAATAAGTTTTCCCTTCGTACCATTACATGGCATGCCATGCAGTTATAGTAAATGGTGCAGACCAGCCCGATTAATTGGCTGAATGGCAAGTTACATGGCATGTGTAAATCAGGGGGTCAGTAAATCCCTTGTAATGGTGTGCATTTTGTAAATGTAACATCTGTAGCAACTGAATGTCTTGAAACTATGAGTGTTACTGATAGATGTTGCGTGTGTTGCCTACTCAACCCTTCCTGTCTCTCTCTCTCACCCCCCCCCCCCCCCCCCCCTCCCCCCCCCCCCAGGCTTCTACTGATAACATTATGTCATTAGTAATTTAAAAACATACAGGCTACACATATAAAGGATGGCGAGAACTGGACAGGATGAAGAAGCAGCGAATCATGATGCCAGTTGGTTGAATGCAGCCATTGCTTCCATCACCTCCAAGCTCATAGGACTTGGTGTCATTGAACTCATTTTTCTTTGTTTCTGTCAGCCACTGTGTAATCTGAACAAAACAATGCTGCAATGGGATTTCAGCGTCCCACTTCATAAGCTGAGACATGCTGTGTGTGTGTGTGTGTGTGTGTGTGTGTGTGTGTGTGTGTGTGTGTGTGTGTGTGTGTGTGTGTGTGTGTGTGCACATAGCCCTCTCTGATCCTATCTTAATTTGGATGTTTATACAAGGAACAAAGGCATGTTGTGTGGCAAGACCTTTGCCCCATGCATGCAACATACATACATGTATATGTATGATACCTCCATAAAGTGAACAACTTCTGCACATGGTATTTGTGTAGGGGTTATTTGTGGATGCAAGGTCAAGCATTTTAATAAAAGATGATGGTGCAGGGACTGATACATATAGAGGCAACAAAAACTGTTAGTCATTTTGCAACCACTCCCATGATGGGTGTGGCCTTAGGATAAACAGTATCAAGTTTTTGAAGGGTGACTCTTTCATTGTAAGGGCATCCTGTTCAGCTGATCCTGACAAGAGAGTACATTCAATTTCCGTGATGGATCCAGGATTTCCAGTTTGTGGGAGGGGGTGGGAGGACAAATGACCCATGCCCACGTCCTGCTCCAGCTGGGGTATGGGGGACTGGCTGTAAGCTCCTCCATAGGGTCTAGAGAAGAGCACATTACATTGTACTTCAACATCAACCCATATTTCAACAAGTCAAAGAGTGTATGGATACGTTTGTGCCAACAGTACATGTACACAGATAAAGCCCATTACATAGAGGTGTAGCTCCTCCCATGGATGTGAGATAAAATAACCACAGGCATTACCACTTACACACACACACCCTCCCTCACAAGTAGTCCAATCTTGTATCTGGGTAATTCTATACCCCTTCAACTCATTTATTGACACTAATGTTTCATAGTCCATAAAATCTTATGGAACTTGTTTACTTCATTATTGTGTACACTTATATTAATAAGTAGCCCTCAAGGTTAATTCCGTTTATTGGCTACAAGGTGTGAATAATTTAACCACAAATGTATACTTTGCAATCCCTCTTTGGAGCCATTATAGCTGCACTGATGATTCTTAATGCAAACATACATCCCTGTAAGGGCCATATTATGATGCCATGACCTTGACTAGTGCATGCTCGGTGATTGAATAACATGCAAATGTAGCATTGTTATGCCTCTCATATAAAAATGGCCACTTTTTAAGTTTTTATTCTTTGAAAATAGGAAAGAGCAGGTTGTATTCTACTGTTATATCTAGCTTCTACAACGGGACGAAACTGGGTTCCGTTGAAACGCCATATTGAAAAGAGTGAGTCTCCTAGGATGTTTGTTCTGTTTGATTGAATTCATGAGCCATGGAATGTGCTTATCAACACTTTGGTGAGCCTATCATAACTTTGCTAGTATACCGTATTGGGCGTTGCCCGACCTTCGCGTTTAGAAGTTCGGGGTATCAAGCCATTACCTGGATTTGTATCGCGTGTGTGAGGCTATATGATTGCCCACATATGTGATTGTTACAAATCACAAATCCAGGCACTATCAGAGGGAGGGCGCAATGTGTGTGAAATGTTTATATATATTCAAGTGCGTGGTATCATACACTGAATGTTAACATTTTGATCCATCTAATACTTAATTTCAACTATTGTAAGCAGCATGAATTATGCTGCTACCATCCCAGTAGAAGTACACACGGCCAGCGCAATAGTAGATATCAACTTATGCAACTGAATAATCTGCATAGCCTAGCGGCCGCTGGGCTATGCAGACTTTGTGTGTACTCCGTGCTTATTTGCAAAGTTGATATCTACTATTGTGCTGGCCGTGTGTACTTCTGCTGGGCTGGTAGCAAAGGTCGGGCTACGCCCAACTACGGTATACTAGCAAAGTTATGATAGGCTCACCAAAGTGTTGATAAGCACATTCCATGGCTCATGAATTCAATCAAACAGAACAAACATCCTAGGAGACTCACTCTTTTCAATATGGCGTTTCAACGGAACCCAGTTTCGTCCCGTTGTAGAAGCTAGATATAACAGTAGAATACAACCTGCTCTTTCCTATTTTCAAAGAATAAAAACTTAAAAAGTGGCCATTTTTATATGAGAGGCATAACAATGCTACATTTGCATGTTATTCAATCACCGAGCATGCACTAGTCAAGGTCATGGCATCATAATATGGCCCTTACAGGGATGTATGTTTGCATTAAGAATCATCAGTGCAGCTATAATGGCTCCAAAGAGGGATTGCAAAGTATACATTTGTGGTTAAATTATTCACACCTTGTAGCCAATAAACGGAATTAACCTTGAGGGCTACTTATTAATATAAGTGTACACAATAATGAAGTAAACAAGTTCCATAAGATTTTATGGACTATGAAACATTAGTGTCAATAAATGAGTTGAAGGGATATAGAATTACCCATCTGCCACACTATCTGCCAATCAAGTGAAGGTCAGCTCACAAGATGGTTTGATTGTATTCATTTTAGCCAGGACAATGGTTGTGTACACCTTGGACTGCCCTTGTGGGTTTTGTGGTAGCAGTCAGGCCCCAAGGCCAACATAAACAACAGTACCTAAGGCCAGCAGTACACTATATCAACGCTAATACACTACACATCTGTATCTGTACTGACTTGTTGGAGTCATGAATGTTTGGGGCAGTATGCTCCACTAGCAGAGAGGGGTGTTGTAGAAGGTCCTTCTCATGCTGAGAAGGTTGGAATCACAATGTACTGGAGCTAGGAGCAAGGGAAAGTGAGGAGGTGAAGGTGAAGGGAGGTAAGAGGGAGGAAGGGAGGATAAATGGTATGTGTAATTTTGCCAGAGATGTCCCTGCTGGTGTACATGACTACAGGAGGACAGGAGAGAGGGAGTGAGGGAGGGATGGAGGGGGAGGGAGGGAGGAGGAGGAAGGGAGGAAGTGAGGGAGTAGGTGAGACAGGAGAGAAAGAAAGGAAGGAGGAAGTGAGGGAGTAGGTGAGACAGGTGAGAAAGAAAGGAAGGAGGAAGTGAGGGAGTAGGTGAGACAGGTGAGAAAGAAAGGAAGGAGGAAGTGAGGGAGTAGGTGAGACAGGAGAGAAAGAAAGGAAGGAGGAAGTGAGGGAGTAGGTGAGACAGGAGAGAAAGAAAGGAAGGAGGAAGTGAGGGAGTAGGTGAGACAGGAGAGAAAGAAAGAAAGGAGGAAGTGAGGGAGTAGGTGAGACAGGAGAGAAAGAAAGGAAGGAGGAGAAAGGGATAAGAGCAAAGAAAGATGGAACACAAACTAAGTGATTGAAGTGTACACAATGTACCTGGGCAGGCTGGCTGCAGCACTGATGACGCCCAACACCACGTTCCAACTGGAGTGCAGTGCCTGTGGGCGTGACTGGTAGACCTGTCCAACAGATAACGTACTGAGCACAAATCATATACATGTACCATGCACACTGTTATTTGCGCATGTTGCACACAGTAGCAGAGAAGACATACATGTACATGTACAAAGTGAAGGGGAGGAGGCCAGTGGTGTTGTAGCTGATCACAGTAAGTGGCAGGACACCCGCCAGAGCACCATTGCAATACAAACTGAAGTTGATGAGGATGCCATTACTGTGAGTTGGCAAGTCCCAAGACACAATGATGTAGGTGGAGCCCACATTCTGCACCGACACAGCATCAAATCCATCCGGTGCTGGGGGAAGGAGGGGGAAGAGGATGACATCACATAACGAGATTGCACACAATCACATCACACATACATGCATCATAGATTATGTATGCATGTATATACAGTCAGTGACACACGCACACAATCACACACACACATACACACACACACATGCACACACACACATATGCACACACACACATGCACACACACACACATGCACACACACACATGCACACACACACACATGCCCAACATGCCTGCTTCTCCTGTTGTGATATTCACGTATACGATGTAACTGACTACGCCGCTGGACACAGCTATGGACATGTACATGTAGCCCACTTGGGGGTGGGGGGGGGGGGGGGGCTACGCTACTAAATTCACATAGTATACTCACCAAAACACCTGCGTCTCAGAAGATGAAAGCATGAAGGGCATACGTAGTTCGATCCCTGCATGCATCATTGTGCCTAATTGATGCGCTCCACTTCTCCAGTGCAAGTGACGCACAGCTGATAAGTTTGTGTATCGGTACAATTAGAATTATAATTCAAATTGTCTTGATAGTTACGTCACAGCTATTAAAGTTTATAACCGTTAACCCCTAGCTAGCCGACATACTGTTAATAATTCTAAGATGACGGAAGATATTTCGTAATGACTACTTCGTTTATGAATAAATTATGCGCGGTAGATTCGTTTATGAATAAATTATGCGCCGTAGAAATTAAAATTTTGTCTTGATTTTAGTTTACGAATGGTTCATGGTATAATCTTATAAAGCACAGATTCACATTCAGCCCGATTTATCGTAAATTACAAACGTGTTTGAAATTCAATTTGAAAAAAAAAAGCAAGATGACCGCCTATGTATGGGCCATTTCTCCATATGAATCAATTCCACCAAAAGGTAGTGTGCAAATATAATAAGGATGAAATGCTACTCTATTCTGTCTATACAGGCCAAACAATGGGTTCAACTCTTTTTAAGCATCAAATAAGAGGGTCACCAAAAGTAATATGTAACTCCTTGCATGCATGCAATGGTATACTATGTCCCAAACATTATATGCCAATACGGAAATTTGAAACAATTTTCATGTCAAGATTGGTAATGCACAGTACTTCTTTCTTGATAGTTATTTATGCTGTTGAGAAACACGATGATGCAAAAAGAAACTACTTTTCTAGCAATCGATGGGATGCACCAGCTGACATTATGATGACAGAGTACAGGCTGGAGATGCTGCAGGAATATAGTAGAGAAAAGAGGGCATATACTAAGCAGGACTCTGCTTACTGGCATGAAGGTGGAATTGAGGCCCTCCGACTAAACGTAGAGAAGCAGTACAAAGGCCAGCAATCCCTGAAGGTTAATTATATGTGACACAGTGCTGTAACAATTAATGAACCATTTCTACAGATATTTAACCACCTACAAGACTTCTTTACTAGCTCTTGCTTTCAAGAGCAATGTAAGCAAAACAAAATGCATGCCTTTTTCCGGCCTAGCTGTATCTGAATTCCACCCCTTTAGGAACATGTTTCCTATTCATTACAAGTTGTGGAAGACCATGACCTTTACAAAAGAATACCAGCTGATGTGGTCAGGACATGATAACAGAGGTTCTAAAGGAGACCACCTGCAGGATCTTATACAAAGGATTCCCCAATAGATGATGCAGGAACAATGATAACTGACATATGTGCAGCAGGGCTCACCATATAAGTTCATCCCTGCATAGTACATGTACACAGAATCAGATGCATAGAAAAAATATATGGTTTGCATGTTTCCTACAGGTAATATATGAGAGGGGAGGCCAGGAAGGATGTGGGGTGGGAAGCATTCTGATCTCTATATGAGAAGTGATGTCTTTGATTACCATGCACTATAAATGTCTGCTGCTATTTGTATACTGCTGATTATGTGTAGGCAGAAGTATGGGGATGGAGTGGGAGGGCTAACGGTTTTTAGCAGGCTTTTAGTATTCTGTTATCTTTGTGAGAAATGACAATGACAGGAGTAACTAATTCATAATTTATTTGATGAGCATGACAATGAAATGTAAGTTGGAAATACATATTATATATTATACTTACTTCTTCTCAAGATAGGTGGAGTCTTGCCCAGGGTACAGACCACACCCAGACAACACAACTAACTAGCAGCTAGAGATATTTAACCCATTCTTGCCCAGGGTACTGGCCACACCCAGGCAACACAAGTAGATAGATTTAACCCAATCTTGCCCAGGGTACAGACCACACCCAGACAACGCAACTAACCAACAGCTAGAGATATTTAACCCATTCTTGCCCCGGATACAGACCAACCCGGTTAATCTGCATCAGCTAAAGTGATTCTTCCTAATGTGCACCCCAGCAAAAAAGCTGGGTGTATGTGGCGCGCGCGCGCGTGGTGTGTCATTGCGCATATCGGTATGAGGTATCAAGATGTAGGAACGGACCGTTAACGTAAGCAGTCGTAGAAATTGGTAGAAAATAGGTAGATACACGCCGAGCGCACGTTCACGCCGATGAAAGAAATATTCAAATGTATTGAACCAAGGGCACATTAATACTAGCAACGACACGCTCCTCCCACTCACACAGGCACCAATTTGCACTATAAGGGTGCGCCCACCATTTGATGTTATTAAACATTATGGACTTCTGAATAATATTTATAGGCCCTTTTCATGTGTCATGTGACCGCTCCGTAATCTAAACTACGTCAGTGTCACACAATATAAATTAATACACGTCCGCCATGTTGATTCACAGCTTTTACGGAAATATCCGAGTGACGAAAAGGGCCTATACCGTCTCTCACAGAAGAACAGGATTACAATGTCACTAGGCCACTCTCTCTCAACACCCCTTCTAACTTTGCAATGACTCCACACACACCTTTTCCATCATTGTTTGCTCCACTACCATGCCTTAGCAATGGCCATTCCAGTCCGGACTCTTCTATTTTAGAATTCGCAGCTAACGATCTACTGCCAACACAGTCACATGTACGTGATGTACCACCTGAGCAGAGTGAGGTCTCGTCTTCTAGCCAACACCCCCATAAGAAATCCTGTCCTGGCTCTTGGCTTCAAGAACAAGACCTTTTCGTTTGTCCCAATTGTCAGCAGTTGGTGGCTAATTCACGCGCCATTCTTCTCATCTTCGCAAATGCACACATGCCACTGCTGCACCTCCTAGTCTGTCCCTTCTCAGTGTCCAAGTAGCCGATCCTTCTCTTTCCCCCCTACCCACATTTGAATCTGTGTGTAAACTACCAGGCCATACAATTCGGCACATCCCTTTGAAGGACAGACATGCATTTGCTCTTGTTTTGTCTTCTGCCTTGAGGTCTGCTGTGCATGATAACTCTGAGGATGCTTGGTTGAAGCTGTTAATGCTGCCTAAATGTGTTCTTCTTGCTCCAAAGCGTGCAGGCAGACATCACAAGCCTGTGCCTATCAGTCGTCTATGCGCCCAATGGTCCAAAGGTGAGTTTAGTGCACTATGGAATAGAGCATCCAATCATCATTCCCCTGGCCCCTTGCGTCCTACCTCTAACCACAAATCTTCAAGTGTCCAGACAGCACTTTCTCTTGCTAGGGAGGGACTCAGGCCTGTCAGACTCTAACTTCTTCGGGCCTGGCCCCTGACAACAACACCACATGGAACCTATTGGTCTCAAAGCATCCCAAAGGAATCCCACCTACTCCTCGCACAGCACCTCTCTTAGCTGCCCCTTACCTCCCACCAGACTTCAACATCATGGCCATATTGCACTCCTTTCCTAAGGATACAGCGTGTGGCCCTTCAGGTCTCCGCATACAGCATCTGATAGAAGCAGCAGAGGTTCCTATTCAGTTCCCGATCTGTGCTGTACTTAGGGAGGGGGCAAGATTCCGGTACAAGTGGCTAGGTTCCTTGCAGGGGGCAACCTGGTGGCGCTGGAAAAGAACAAACCCAACTGCCCACCCGACATCCGGCCTATTGCAGTTGGAGAGGCTATTCGGCGTCTGGCTGGGAAATGCCTATGTTCCATGAAAGAGGCAAAGGCCCATGACTTCCTCGCTCCTTTTCAACTTGGGGTAGCTTGTCAAGCACAGCAAAAAAACGCGTAGAATCAATTCTTGATTTTCAATTGATTTGCCACTTACATTCTGGAACATATTGTTAACGGTTTGTACCATGTATGTAAACATTTTGTACCAGAATGTAAGTGACAAATCAATTGAAAATTGATTCTACGCGTTTTTTTTTGCTGTGAAGGGGGTGCAGAAAAGATTATTCATGGCATCAGAAGCTGTGTGGACGAACACTGGCACGAGGTTGATTTTGCAGTATTGAAGATCGATTTGCACAATGCATTTAATCGGGTATCAAGGCAGGCCGTCCTTAATGCTTGTGCCCTTCACATCCCAGAGCTGCTCCCATGGTCTCAATGGTGCTATGGGCAACATCCCACTTTGTGGCACTCTTTGGGTACTATTTCTTCAGAAATAGGTGTACAACAAGGTGATCCCCTATAGGTCCCCTTCTTTTTTTGCAACATATCTGAACCTGCGTCAGCAGGTTCAATATAGGATTGATTGAGGAGTCATGAATGTCATTAAAAATTTTCAGTTGCGTCGCGAGGGACAACGAAGAAACGGATAGCTTTTCTCTTTGCAGCAATCGAACGACAACACCAAGATCTACGTTTTGGTGCTAGTTTCATGTCATAAAACTATGCCCTTCTAGACCAACTAAGAACCTGTTTCTCGTGCCCAAGCCCCAAAAAATTGTTGGTCGTCGTCGTCTTCTTCTCCGTCAAGTATAACTCACGCTAGGAATGGTTTTAAAGAACGGCGATAGTACCAATCGCTTCAGAATTTACCGGCGCGGTGCCCCTTAAGGTAATAAAGAAGCTACAACGAAAAAGTACTATATACGGTATGGGTATATTACTATGTTCTAAATACAGGAGTATGGATAAAAAGTACTATATACGGTATGGTATATTACTATGTTCTAAATACAGGAGTATGGATAATTTTAGGCAGTATAAATACTCCAACAGGCACAAAATTTATTTTGGTGTCAGTTTAGTCGTTACTTATTTTGGCTAGTGAAGTTGTTTTTCTAAAAATGCCTTCGCGTAATCGAAAGAAGAGAACGAAGCAACGAGCGGAATACCTCCAAAAGCAAGAAGAGAACAAGGCTAAAGCCCGAGAGCGCTAGAAGGCCTCTGTACGCGAGAGCTTCATCAAAGGTAAATACTATATTTTGCGAGTTGTTTCAATAATCTGTCTGCCACATAGATGGCTGAAGACAACTTATGATAATGATAGGGATAGACTTCTTTGACGAGGATGTCCAAGATCCGCCACCGCCAGCAGAAGTGCCGCCGCCGCCGCCTGCAGCAGCGCTGGACCCACGGGCACCGCCAGCAGAAGCCCCGCCACCGCCTGCAGCAGCGCTGGACCCACGCCACCGCCAGCAGAAGTGCCGCCACCGCCTGCAGCAGCGCTGGACCCACGGCCACCGCCAGCAGAAGTGCCGCCGCCGCCGCCTGCAGCAGCGCTGGACCCACGGGCACCGCCAGCAGAAGCCCCGCCACCGCCTGCAGCAGCGCTGGACCCACGGCCACCGCCAGCAGAAGTGCCGCCACCGCCTGCAGCAGCGCTGGACCCACGGCCACCGCCAGCAGAAGCCCCGCCACCGCCTGCAGCAGTGCTGGACCCTCCGCCACCGCCAGCAGAAGCGCGGCCACCGCCTGCAGCAGCGCTGGACCCACCGCCTGCAGCGTTACCCCCGCTGATGCTCCCCCCAATGCTGCCCCCAATGCTGCCCCCGCCTTTTTTACTGCCCCCGCCACCCGCATGGCCTTACCCCGGGGGGGGGGAGAAGAAGAAGAGGAAGAGGCCGAGGAAGAGGAGGCGGCAAAACTATTTATTTTATCAAAAACAACTACACTTATCACTATTAATTTTATTGTTATTGTAACATTAATTTTACATACGTATTTATTAAAGTTATATAGTAACTTGTGGTCGGGGCAATGCACAAAGCGTTCGTAAGGTATAGACATTTTGTCCATTGCACATCGTTCCTCATCACATTACAGTTATGAAGCTTCGTTGACACGGAGAAAAAAAAACTTATGAAACAAGTAAATAAAAACCTTCTCTAACGAGAAAGTTGGTGGGCATATAGGATTGACAATGTTGGTGTAAAAAGCACGGAAACAAGTGTGACAGAAATGTTACTGGAAAATTGAAATAGGCCTATATTTAGCCCATTTTCTCAGGCGTGCGCTGCCTAAATGTGACTGGGCTAAATATAGGCCTATTTCAATTTTCCAGTAACATTTCTGTCACACTTGTTTCCGTGCTTTTTACACCAACATTGTCAATCCTATATGCCCACCAACTTTCTCGTTAGAGAAGGTTTTTATTTACTTGTAATATCAGCAATTGCGGAGGATGTTGACTGTGAATCGTTATTGTTTCACCGCTGGTATATTGATGATGGTGTTGTCGCAGGGCCCGTTGCAGCCATTGCTCGGGTTCTCGCCATCATCCAAGAAAGCGGACCTCCACTTGGCCTCAATATCAACATCGCCAAATGTGAGTTGTTCAGTTCGAGGGATCTAAGTTCTTTCCCAGAGGCGATGAGGCGATCGAATGTGCCACACTTTGAGATCCTGGGGGCTCCCATAGGTGATTTAGTGTTCTGCGCAAAGTTTGTAGCGCAGAAACAGTCGGAGGCTTCCAAGTTGCTAAAGGAGTTAGAAGCTGTGGGTTCTATCGACCCCCAGGTGGCTCTACTTCTTCTCAGCAATGTGGGAGCTTTTGCAGACTAGTTGACTTAGCTAGGAACACTCCACCTCTCGTAGTCAACGAGGCCTTTGCCCTGTTTGATGATTGTGTACAGAAATGCTTTTCGGAATGTACCGCAGTGGATGCTTCTGCTGCCACCTGGCAACAGGCACAACTTAGCTTGAAAAGGGGGGGTTTAGGGCTTCGGAACTTAAGTTTCCATTCTCCTGCAGCGTACATATATAGCATCATTTTTGTCCTCAGGCCTTTCTCCATTATCAGGTAGGTATATATCCTCGTCATTGCATCTTTACAACAGTCTAGTGGACCCCCAGGATTCCATCACCCATGAGTCTGTAGGCGATTCTCCTCTTTCACAGAAGATTCTGTCTTCTAAGATACAAGACCAACAGTTCAATAATGTTTTTCATAATGCATCTGTGACTGACAGGGCTCGTCTTTTGTCCATTTCTTCCCCTCATGCCTCTGCCTGGCTGTCAGTCACTCCCTCCCCACGGCTCAACCTCCACTTGGAGCCTGCGGAGTTGGTCCAAGGCCAAAGTTGCCCTCGCTGTCCTTCCTGTGTGTTGGACGACTTTGGCCATCACTCCCTCACTTGCAAACATGGAGGGGATGTGGCTTCGCGACACAATAAGCTCAGGGATGTGTTTTATGACTTCTGCCAACGCGCTTGCTTAGGTCCACGTCTGGAAATGGGTTGTGGGGCAGGATCCGATTCTCAATCCCGCCTGCAGATGTTCTTGTTCCTAACTGGGACCTTGGCAAACCGGCTGCCTTTGAATTGTCCGTCACGTCTACGCTAGAAGCGAGCGTGACGGCTGGTTCGTGTTAGCTGAGAACAGAAAACACAACAACAGCGACAAAAAGTGTGACGAATTGGGGTGGGCCTGCATCCCTCTTGTGGTTAAGACCTATGGGTGTTGGCATGGGGAGCTGAAGCAGTGGCAGCATTATCAAAGCTTGCAGGTCGTCTCTCCGTCAGGAATAATGAACCAAAGTCCAAGACTATTTTTAGCCTGTACAGCCGCCTAGGGTTGACATTAGTAAGGGCGAACTGTAGAGCTATCCTATCTAGGTTAACTTGACTGTTATAGGGCTTATTTTAGTGTATATAATTATTATAATAATGTGCATTTATTCGATTCATGTATTCTAATATATTAATAGCAAAAGTAATTAATTTTGTTGTTGATTCTCCTGCTCGCAAAATGAAAGCGAAAAATAAAAGAATGCATTATTTATATTTTACAAATTAATCCAACTGCGTTAATGCTTTAAAACAATCAAATACTTTACATGCGTTTTCAATTTACAGACGTGTATGGATATCCGAAATTGCTGGACATGTAATCCATCAGGTCAAAAGAGTTATTCCCATTTATATATTAGCGAACACACGGTATAATCCTCTCGCTACTATATCTCTTGAGCTAGCTCAAACTTGGTTTCATTCTCATTCGGTCTAATGCCATAGCCATATGATGAGATCCCTGATGCCGGCTGCAGGAGGCAGAGAACATCTAATTCTACATCATTCTAGAATATTGTGAACATAACTGCTCGCACCATTATTAACAATTTTATTCATCGGCTATGTAGCTCCAACGTTTCTTCAACAACGTCACTAGAGTTGTATTTCTTTTTATTGTATTGATTTCTTTTTTTTTCTTTTTTTTTTTGCTGGTCTTTGAAATCACTGACCAGCGAAAAACACACACATATATATACACGCACATACACACACGCACATACACACACGCACATACACAAACACTAAACACACGTATATACACACACACTCGCACATAGGGTCCCCTGCATGCATAATGAAAATCGATTTTTCCGAATAGTTTAAGCAACAAAATCGATTTTTCCGAATAGGTTTTGCCAATACCTAGGTTATTCAGGTTATTGTGCTTGTGAAGTGCACACTGAGAAGATAATTTATGTCTGCACAGAAATCCACCTGGTCTTGCACCAAACTAGAGCTATGCATATCAGTTGAAAACACAGAGACACAAAGGTCTACAGTAGCATGTGTTTGTTTAATAAATTGTATGTTTTTACCAGGTACTTGTACATATCAATAGTAATGAAAACCTAACCATCCAACACTAACCACTGAGACCAGACATCACCAACTCAAAAGAAAACTCACCCCACATCACGTATAATTACGTACTCCACTTTCAATCACTCCATTCACGTTCCGCTATAAATGCATATCAAATTTCCCATTAGTATAATTGCGTAATGCTCTCCAATTCCTACACATACTCAAACAGAGCGCGCATACTTACTTGAAGTGGGTAAGAAGTCTGTCATTCTATTTCACTTGCTAGCACAATACTCAAATATGTTCACTTCGTACCACTATGCAATAAAACAATGCTATACCACAGATAATATATGGGACAGTTTGGAAAATTGCCCCACGGATATATTATAAATGTTTTAAAAATGCATCGCGGGTGAATCGCTATAACTTCCCAACGGTTAACGCTATCGACTTCCTATTTTCAACACTTCATACTACACCATTTCACTACGGGAAAACTTATTTTGGGGCCTTGCACTAGTTCCTTGCTGATGCTACGAAGTCCGATACCCCATGGGGTTCACATCTTCAGCTAGGAGAGTTTAAATCGCTTCAAATTCAGTATGTTTATACAGGGGTCCTGTTGCTATTGATGTGTTCAGTTCGTTAATTTTTACTCTATCCGTCATGGAGATACAGCTGTGCAAAGTTAATGCACATTTCCCGCTCGATTGCACCATTTTTGCATGCAACCCGTGTTCCATTCTCCCAATCCACAATAAATTTTGATAACTTCTTTGTTCCGCCCATTTCTCCCTTAGCCGTTCCCAACTGTTTTTGTCTCACTCAGGCAGTGAGTTTATGCGGGAAAGTTAAAAGCTGCTCAGTTCCAGACGATCGTACCAAATTAACGGACCCAAGTGAATGGTTGCAGTATAACCTTGCGCCTCCCACGTCGCCGGCAGTATTCAAAACGGCACGCGTAAGGCTATTTGCTACGCACTCACATCATCCTCTAGTCGTGTAATAAAGCTTTCCTATTTGCCATCATCTTGCTAAAATCATCGTCTTATATCTGCCACGCCCACTCGGCTACGATTGCAACCGGTCTCACACAACTTTCAGCTCACACATAGTACATGAACTCATGCTGGCTCCCACTTGTGCACACACTTGCATTGTTGCGTACATGGCCCTGTACACTATCGTATGGCATATTTTCTTATACACAACCACACACACTCACGCACACACACACACGCACACACACACACACACACACACACACACACACATGTACAGCGTACTTGCACACACCAGTTATACATGTGGCAAACAATACACCTGTCTGATGATGGTACAAACACTCTCACTCACAAACATTGTCACATGCACATGTCAATTCAACTGTACTTGTGCATGCCTGTACAGACCACTGATTCTATGTAAATTTGTGTACCAAGCTTTCTGTACATGTATCGTGTCTCCAAGGATTGAATACATTGTGTCCCCATCTGGTACTCTAAATGTACACAAACATTGCACACTTGCACACACACACCACTGTATAAATGTGGCAATACACATGCAAAAACGCTCACACACAACACAAGATACACAGACACACACATGACATACACCCACAAACACACACACACATACGGACACGGACACACAGGTACACATGGACACACACACAACACACAGACACACACATAGACACACACACAACATACACACAGACACACACAGACACACACACAGACACATACACAGATGCACACACACACAGACACACACACACACACACACATAGACACACACACAACATACACACAGACACACACACACAGGCACACACAGACACACATGCACACACACAGGCACACAGACACACACACAGACACTCACACAGACACATACACACAGACACATACACACAGACACATGCAGGCATGCACAGACACACACACACAGACGCACACAGACACACACACACAGGCACGCATAGACCCACACAACACACTCTGACACGACAGACACATACACAGACACAGACACACACAGACATGCACAGAGACACACACAGACATGCACATGAAATACACAGACACACACACGACATACACACAGACTCACACACACGACAGACAGACACACAGACGCGGGCACACATGGACACACAAGCATAGACACACACATGCACAGACACACACATGCAGACGCACACACATGCACAGACACACACACGCACACACAAGATACACACATGCCATACACACACAACAGACACAGACACACAAGCACACACATGACATACACACACACACATGACATATACACACAGACACACAAATGCACACACAGACACACTAACGCACACACACACATGACATACATGTACAGACACACAAATGCACACACAGACACATTAACGCACACACATACTCACACACACACACAGGCACACACAGACACATGACATACACACACAGACACACAAATGAACACACAGACACACTAACGCACACACACATGACATACACACAGACGCATACAAACACACGCACACAGATACACAGACACACACATGGACACACAAAGCACATATGACAAACACACGCACACACACACACACACGTACACACACACACACACGTACACACACACATGGAAATACACACTAGCACGCACAGACACACATGCATACACACATGCATGAAATACACACTATCACACACATGCACACACAGGCACACACAGACACACATGCATACACACAGACGCATTCAAACACACACACACAGACACACTAACGCACACACACACTAACGCACACACACACATGACATATACACATACACATACAAAAACACACACAGACACACTAACGCACACACACACACAAACGCACACAGACACACACGACATACACACAGACGCATACAAACACACACACAGATACACAGACACACACATGGACACACAAAACACACGACACACATATGACAAACACACACACGCACACACACACACGTACACACACACATGGAAATACACACTAGCACACACAGACACACATGCACACACACATGCATGAAATACACACTAGCACACACATGCACACACAGGCACACACAGACACACATGACATACACACACAGACACACAAATGCACACACATGCATACGCACAGGCACACACACACATGACATACACACACAGACACACTAACGCACACACACACACAGACACACAGACACACATGACATACACACAGACACATACAAAAACACACAGACACACTAACGCGCACACAGACACACACATGACATACACACAGACGCATACACACACACACACAAATGGACACACAAAACACACGACACACATGACAAACACACACACACACACACACACACACACATGGAAATACACACTAGCACACACAGACACACATGCATGAAATACACACTAGCACACACAGACACACATGCATGAAATACACACTAGCACACACAGACACACATGCATGAAATACACACTAGCACACACAGACACACATGCATGAAATACACACTAGCACACACATGCACACACACAGATGCATACAAACACACACACACACACACAAATGCACACACAGACACACACATGGCATACACACAGACGCATACAAACACACACACACACTAACGCACACACAGACACACACATGACATACACACAGACGCATACAAACACACACACACACACACAGATACACAGGACACACAAAACACACGACACACACATAATGACAAACACACACACACACATGCACACACACATGGAAATACACACTAGCACACACAGACACACATGCATACACAGGCACACACGAAATACAGACACACACACGAGACAGTCACACAAAACACTCAGACACACACATGCACAGACACACACAGGAACATACACACACGACAGACACACACACACACACACACAGAAACACACAGACACGCAGACTTGCACACAGACTCGCACACACAAAATACATATAGACACACATGCACAGACACAACAGACACATACACACACAATACACACACAATACACACAGACACACATACAGATACACACATGCACAGACACACACACAGATATACAGATGCACACAGACTCGCACATGTGCACAGACACGTGTTACACAAAGCACACACTGTTGTTCATGTGGAAAAAAACAGTAGTGCTCTCTAATAATGATGGTACACACATTTTCTCTCACTGAATGCCTTCTCTGCACATGCATTTTTGATCTATCCATTGAACAGCTCATGAGACCATGAGACATGTCTACACATGTAGGTACATGTAGCAACGTGTACACTGTAGTGTCATAGGAGTGGTCCTTTATGCATACATTGTGTCCTAATAGGACGTCCCCTGACACAAGGGACAAGTCATACGTGTAAGGATATGCCATGGTTAGCAAACAAGCTCAAGAGGCTGTCTGTGTAAACTTACTACGGGCCCTGACCTACCGCAATCAGCAATTATAGGTAATTCATCGCCAGACAGAACCATCGCCCTTCAAAAAAAACTGCGTGGTACATCCTTCTTCATCAAGAAGAGGCAGCACAGTGTTGCGTGTCGCACTGTACTAATTTGTATGCAGTAAATTATATGACTACTCGTAGAAGGTTATAGCAAGGCACAGTACGTACTTTGTACTTATGGTGAGGAACAGCAATCTGAGTTCATGTACACTCGTTTAATTCTCTGCATTCAATTAGTGCGACACGGGACACACAACATTGTGCTGATGAAAACAGTAGGCCTGTGAGACCTGCGATGGTACAGTGTACCTCCCTTATCGTTGCAGATCGTGGTAGGTCAGGTAAGTTTACACAGACATATCGATTGCAAGCTAGTGACGATTTCATTATACCATAGATAGTTTAGAGATTATACTGTACTCCGAAAAGGCTTTTTTACAGGTCAGACGAGCACTTGTACAGAGTGCTAGATTAGAGAAGAGTATATGTCTGCTTGCAACAATACAGAGGAAACACACAGAGATTGGTGTGTATGTGTGTGTGTGTGTGTGTGTGTGCGCGCTCAGGATGTACAGACGCATTTGCACAACATATACACATGCATCAGGGTGTGTGAACCAACATGAGGGCATGTTAATGTACTCTGTGAGCTAAATAGTGGGCAAAGAGAGACTCAAGTCTCTGCAACTGGTACACAAGCCACCTAGCTGAGTAGTCGAGGCATAAAGAATGATAAGAAGTTGTTCAAGGATCAAGGATTTTGCCAAACAGGAAAGCTTTATTACACAATTGTACTTAACTACAAAAAGATGGATGTGAGTGTGTAAGAACTTAAAGTCTTATGCACGTTGCTGCAGGGACCCTCCACACACACACCACAATTTTTGGCCAACTGTGTAAATCTCATCAAGGAATGATAGCCGACAACAACTTTTTCGATGACAACATCATACGCATCATGATTAAAAATAAATTCGTGCATCTCTACATGTAGACTTGTATATTTAATTATTCATTTTGCTCAAAAGAAATCAGCCACCCCCCCCCCCCCCCCCCCCCACACTTTTTAATATTGTACCATGGGCCCAGTGCTGTGGTGAATACAGTGATATACTTTGCCACATGCATACAGTGGTACGGGACACCAATCCTATGGGGGCTGAGGACCAATTCTTTGGGAGTATATGACATAGAGCTCGCACTTTAGAGACGATACATACATATAGGTACATGTAGCTACATGTGTGTCTGTATATATGTGTGTCTGTGTGTATGTCGTGTGTGTATCTGTGTGTCCATGTGTGTCTCTGTGTGTCTCCATGTGTGTATCTATGTGTATTTCGTGTGTGTCTATATGTATTTTTTTGTATGAGTCTGTGTGCATGTATGTCTGCGTGTCTGTGTGCGTGTCTGTGTATTTCATGTGTGTGTGCTTGTGTATTTCGTGTGTGTGTCTTTGTGTGCTTGTGTGTCTGTGTCTGTTGTGTGTGTATGGCATGTGTCTATCTTGTGTGTGTGTGTATGTGCGTGTGTGTGTCTGTGCATGCGTGTGCGTCTGCATGTGTGTGTCTGTGCATGTGTGTGTCTATGCTTGTGTGTCCATGTGTGCCTGCGTCTAGATCTGTGTGTCTGTCTGTCGTGTGTCTGTGCATGTGTGTGTCTGTGAATTTCGTGTGTGTGAGTCTGTGTACATGTGTGTCTGTGCGTGTCTGTGTGTATGTCGTGTGTGTGTGTATTTCATGTGCATGTCTGTATGTGTCTCTGTGCATGTCTGTGTCAGTGTATGTGTCTGTTGTGTGAGAGTGTGTTGTGTGGGTCTGAGTATGTCAGTGCATGTGTCTGTGCATGCCTGCATGTGTCTGTGTGTATGTTTCTCTGTGTGCGTGTGTGTGTCTGTGTGTGTGTCTGTGTGTGTCTGTCTGTGTGTGTCTGTCTGTGTGTGTGTTTGTGTGTATGTTGTGTGTGTGTCTATGTGTGTGTGTCTGTGTGTCTGTGTGTTGTGTGTGTGTCCATGTGTACCTGTGTGTCCGTGTCCGTATGTGTGTGTGTTTGCGGGTGTATGTCATGTGTGTGTCTGTGTATCTATATGTTGTGTGTGAGCGTTTTTGCATGTGTATTGCCACATTTATACAGTGGTGTGTGTGTGCAAGTGTGCAATGTTTGTGTACATTTAGAGTACCAGATGGGGACACAATGCATTCAATCCTTGGAGACACGATACATGTACAGAAAGCTTGGTACACAAATTTACATAGAATCAGTGGTCTGTACAGGCATGCACAAGTACAGTTGAATTGACAGAGTGTTTGTACCATCATCAGACAGATGTATTGTTTGCCACATGTATAACTGGTGTGTGCAAGTACGCTGTACATGTGTGTGTGTGTGTGTGTGTGTGTGTGTGTGTGTGTGTGTGTGTGTGTGTGTGTGTGTGTGCGTGTGCGTGTGTGTGTGTGTGCGTGTGCGTGTGTGTGTGTGGTTGTGTATAAGAAAATATGCCATACGATAGTGTACAGGGCCATGTACGCAACAATGCAAGTGTGTGCACAAGTGGGAGCCAGCATGAGTTCATGTACTATGTGTGAGCTGAAAGTTGTGTGAGACCGGTTGCAATCGTAGCCGAGTGGGCGTGGCAGATATAAGACGATGATTTTAGCAAGATGATGGCAAATAGGAAAGCTTTATTACACGACTAGAGGATGATGTGAGTGCGTAGCAAATAGCCTTACGCGTGCCGTTTTGAATACTGCCGGCGACGTGGGAGGCGCAAGGTTATACTGCACAGGCGTTTGCGGCCATATTCATTTGTGGACAAAAAGTATGTAATCCGAAAAATTGAAATGATTGCGTAATGCCTATAGCAACGCCCTTGACAACCTGGAGAGCTGGTACAAAAGACAGGATGGCTACAAGCGCCATTTAAAAGCAGATTACAAAAGAAGCTACAGTTTCCTCTTTTTGATGCAAGTCATTAGGGCCAGCAATTCTTGCCACGGCAAGTTATGGCTGTTGAAAGCGGGTAACCCTCGACGTACCTTTCCTCTTCGAAGTGTGTTTTCCACGTTCCCAACCGATAGAAAGTTTGAATTCAAGCTAGAAATTAAAGGTAACAGAAGGTACTAATTAGTTCTCGTATGTTCTTGTAGCCACGATTTTTTTTACCAGCGATACTTACTGTTGAAGTTTATCCTGAATTGCGGTATAATTATTTCATTCTTGTAGGAGGAGGCGCCACATTTTGTAGAGCTGCAATCAGTAAGTGCTCCTTAACAATGAGCAACAAATGTTTCACAGGATCTGGTACCGAATGGTACATCCTTTGCAAGGTGCATGAATGGATTGGCTTCTTTCTCACCCGAGACCGAATCCAATATGTGTTTGCCATGCCAATACGCTCTTGAGCATATTTTATTCTTAGTTATACCTGGAGGGTCTTGTGTATATGGTTGCCAACTAACACACCACCTAAGTATTGTTGCCTATGGATGTTAAAAGATTGGAGGGCTTCATCCAATTGCTTGACAAAGGGACCAGCAAATTCCTTGTCAGTCACTTTGGTGCTGTTGATTATTTCCTCCTTCTGTTTGCTTGCTTTCAACTGATCAGTGTTTGTTTAATCCTTACCATTTTCTCTACAGACTGTCTCATGTCTTCCACCTGCTGGACGATAATTTGAGTTTGACCTATGCCATGAACCACTGGATGGTACAGTCAGTGCATACCAATGCCCTACATGGTAGCTCCAAGCTCCAGTGGTTGGCTCACAATCATTAGGCATATGGGACACCACAAGCTGCTCCAGGATTACTGGATGATTGGAACTGTGCTCATCCAGTGAAAATCCCATTTGGATGGGAGGGTAACTGCACGAATGCCAGCAACAATTTTGTGTGGATTTAAGTTTGCTGGTTGACCACCTGACTTTTGTGGTTGGTTGTTTTGGTAAGAAAAGACCAGTGTAAACTTACATGAATACATACATGTATACATGCATCAATTCAGTACACATAATTATTTTATGGCACCTTCTTGCAGACAACTGCTGTGTGCACTGGCCAATCAAAAGGGCGATGTAAACTATGTACTCTTCAGATAATTTCCATCCATCACTTATTTGCATAAACAAAAGATTGTGGGTGAGTGGCATTGCCTGTGTCAATTGCACAGACTGAGTGCAAATCGTCTGCAAACTTGTATGAACTCCTTTTTCCCCTTTCTAGCCTCCGTCAAGAAACGGCCATACACTCTGCATCGCTGGTTTACCTTCATTACGTGGATCTCTATACAATACTGCCCCTTTTTATCATAAAAAAACTCACGTCTAGATCACAGGTTTAAAAAAATCGTGGCTACTTCTGTGTTGTATATGTGTTTCCCCATGTGTGCTGATGAGTGTTATTGCTCGCCAAACGTTTTCTATCGGTTGGTTCCTCCACTACGCACGCTTAAAGTAACCCCCCCTTTTCTCGCCAAAGACACATGGGCGTGAAAACGGGCTGCGCATATCACTGATAATAATGCTTTTACTTGCGCGTCGATGGTTTTGTTTACAGATATGTTACAGCATTTGCAGATGCTATTTATTTTTTACTAAACGTCTCAAAGTAAGTATGATTTGTGGTTCGCAAAACATGAACAGTATAATGAGATACGATATTACTTTTGGTTTTGGCTCTTTGTAAATTACGGTATTGTCTAATTATCGACTTTTTGTCCAGCCGCAAACGTCCGTGACTGCAACCATTCACTTGGGTCCGTTAATTTGGTACGATCGTCTGGAACTGAGCAGCTTTCTTCTTCTTTTAACTTTCCCGCATAAACTCACTGCCTGAGTGAGACAAAAACAGTTGGGAACGGCTAAGGGAGAACAAAGAAGTTATCAAAATTTATTGTGGATTGGGAACACGGGTTGCAATGCAAAAATGGTGTAATCGAGCGGGAAATGTGCATTAACTTTGCACAGCTGTATCTCCGTGACGGATAGAGTAAAAATTAACGAACTGAACACATCAATAGCAACAGGACCCCTGTACATACATACTGAATTTGAAGCGATTTAAATTCTCCTAGCTGAAGATGTGGCGGTTTTGAACCCCATGGGGTATCGGACTTCGTAGCATCAGCAAGGAACTAGTGCAAGGCCCCAAAATAAGTTGTCCCGTAGTGAAATGGTGTAGTATGAAGTGTTGAAAATAGGAAGTCGATAGCGTTAACCGTTGGGAAGTTATAGCGATTCACCCGCGATGCATTTTAAAAAACATTTTATAATATATCCGTGGGGCAATTTTCGCGGAAATTATCTATGGCAATACTAGTACTGGTACATAAATTTATTGCTACTACATATAAACACAACTCATGGCATATACTAATGAACTTGGTTACTTACTTGAAGACGAGGCGGATGATAAAAGCATTGAGCTAGTACACGCTGTATATTTTATATCCCCAATTAAATATTTAGTATTACTTACTATCTATTTACTCAATACCTATCAAATTATAAATTGCTTCTGTATGTAAAATTAGTATAAACAACAGTGACGTATGTTATATTGTTATGGACCCCGCTTCGCCACCGCGTAGCTCGCGCACACCAACGAGACAATTTAACTGTCACTCTTTATCTTTAAGACCAATGCACACACATTGCATTTGATCTACGCAAGACAAAACCCAATACTGCCTAGCCACCCACTTCCTCTCTCTCTAGCTCTCCTTTTATACCCTGCTGCTCCTAGTCACAGGTCATCCTTTCAGAGTTGGACCCCCTTTTCATCAATCTGCCCTCCTTGCATTCTGCACCCTGGCACCTATTCATAGGGTCGCACACTTCACTCTCGTCATGCTTAGCTTTGCTCCATGACACTCCACCACCCTTCTCCAGCGACACACCTGTCGCTCCATCACTAAACACTCTGGACAAGGCATCCGCATTGGCGTTAGCCTTTCCTGTGCGATATTGCACGGAGAACTGGAATGGCTGCAGCGCAAGACTCCATCGCATCAGCCTATTATTAGCATCTTTTAGGCGATCAAGCCACTCCAGTGACCTATGATCCGTCTGGATAGTAAATGATCTTCCTAGAAGGTACACTCTGAAAATCTGCACCGCCAACTTTATCGCCAAACACTCCTTTTCCACCACCGAGTACTTCTCTTCTCTGGGCAACAGCTTCCGGCTGAAATACGCCACAGGATGATCTTCCCCCTCATACAATTGACTTAGGACCGCGCCCACTCCTCGATCTGATGCATCGGTTTGCAACACAAACGGTTTCTCGAAATCTGGGCACTTCAACACCGGTTCCCCGCACAGCAATGATTTCAATTTCTCAAACGCCCTTCCACACTCACTATTCCACTGGACCTCTTTTGTGGCTGTTTTCCTCGTCAGATCAGTCAAAGGTGCTGCAGTCTCCGCAAAATTCGGGATAAATCTCCTGTAATAGCCCGCCAATCCTAGAAATCCCCTCACCGCCGTCTTTGTCCTTGGAATTGGAAACTCCTTGAGTGCCTCCAGTTTGGAATTTTCTGGTCTCACAGTTCCATTTCCCACCATATGTCCAAGATATATGCATTGGTCCATCCCGAACTGGCACTTATCCAACTTCACCGTTAGAGCAGCTTTTCTCAATCTCCGGAACACCTCCTTCAAATGCTTCATGTGATCCTTCCAATTATCACTGTAAATCACAATATCATCCAGGTAAGCTGCTGAGTAGCCCTCTGTTCCTCTCAACAATTCGTCCATCATTCTCTGGAACGTCGCTGGGGCTCCTTGCAATCCGAACGGCATTACTGTAAACTGGAACAGTCCATATGGAGAAGAAAATGCAGTCTTTGCTCGGTCCTCAGCTGCAACTGGCACTTGCCAATAACCTTTTGACAAATCCAAGGTTGTGATCACCTTCGCCCGTCCAAGCCTGTCAATCAGCTCGTCGATCCGCGGCATAGGGTACGCATCCTGTCGCGTCACTCCGTTCAACCGACGGAAATCGACACAGACTCGCAGGGATCCATCCTTTTTCTTGACAAGGACCATGGGCGATGCCCAAGGACTGTTGGAACGCTCAATTACTCCATGCTTCAGCATCTCTTCCAACTCCTCCTTCACCGAATCCCGATAGCAATATGGCAATCGATAGGGCGGTAACCTTGTTGGTGGACCGTTAGTTTCAATCGAATGCACCGCAAGATTCGTCCTCCCTGGTGTGTTCCTGATCACATCCGCGAAATCTTTGTGCAAATCATGAAGCTGCCTCAGTTGTTCGGTTCCAACCATCTTTCCTACTTTCATCTCTCCATTCTCCTTGTTCCTCTCCCACAACGGAATCTCCTCTTCACCTTCCTCATTTACTTCTTCCGTCCACAGGCATACCGTTGTTGGCATATTCCACTCTTTCAGCATGTTCACGTGGAATATTCTCTTTTTCTTTCTCTTGTCGTGCATGTTGACCTCGTAGGTAACTGGAGTAACCCTTTTGGTTATACCGTACGGACCTTGCCAACTCGCCATCAATTTGCTCGTACTTGTCGGTAGTAATACCAGCACCTGGTCTCCATCTTTGAACACGCGTTCTCTTGCATTTTGGTCGTACCACTGCTTCTGCTCGACTTGAGCCTGCGCCAGGTTCTTCTTCACCAATTCCGTCATTTTGGCCAACCTCTCCTGCACGCTCAGTACATACGACACTATGCTCTCGTCACTTCCTTGGCTAGGTGCTTCCCACGTCTCTTTCAGGATATCGAGAGGTCCTCTCACTTGCCTCCCATACACCAGCTCAAAAGGTGAAAATCCTGTGGATGCTTGCGGTACCTCTCGATACGCGAACAGCACATACGGTAGCCACTTGTCCCAATCTTGACCCTCAGCGGTCGCAACTTTTCTCAACATGGCCTTCAGCGTTCCATTGAACCGCTCGACCAACCCGTCCGTTTGAGGATGATAAGGGCTGGTCCTAATTGGCCTCACATGTAGGAGTCGATACAGCTCCTCCAGCAGTCTGGATGTGAAATTCGACCCTTGGTCCGTCAGAATCTCCCTCGGGACCCCAACTCTGGCGAACAACGGGATCAGTTCCTCCGCCACATGTTCCGCATCTATGGACTTCAATGCCACAGCCTCTGGGTACCTCGTCGCATAGTCACAGACTACTAGGACATACTTGTTTCCTGACCTGCTCCTCGGAAGAGGTCCTACAATGTCCATCGCGATCCTCCCAAACGGCTCTTCTATGATCGGTAGGGGCATAAGGGGAGCATATCCCTTCCTGTCCTTCGAACACTTCTGGCATATCGCACAGCACTTGCACCACTCTGCCACATCACGGTATACTGACGGCCAGTAGAACCGCTGTAGCACTCGCTGCACCGTCCGTTTCTTCCCCATATGACCAGCCAACGGGATTTCATGAGCCACCGTCATAACCGTTCTCCGAACTGCAACCGGTAGCACCAACTGCTCAATCGCCAGGCCTTCTCCATCCGAAAGTGGCTGCCAATGACGATATAGCATCCCGTTCTCTTCATAAAACCACACGTTCACCTTCGTGCGCTCTCCTTTCGCCGCCTTCCACAACGGCTGCAAAGTAGGGTCTTCCCGCTGCAATCTCTGGATCTTTTCCACATTGAACAACTTCTCCGCCTCTCCATCGAGCTGCTCCGGCTTCTCTGGTGCCTTCACGCCTTCTGCTCTGTGTAGCACTGCCGCGTTGTCCAAACTATTCTTTAAGCTATCCATTGCAACGTCGCTATCCACCTGTTCCATCACAGGCGTGGCCTTTGCCCCACTCTGCTTCTCTTTTTGTACGGTACGGGCATCCTCCTCCATCCGCTTCTTTGCCTGAGCCCGCGTAGTCGCTGCCATCACCCAACTCTTCTTGGGAACTTCAACCGTCGGACCGATCTTCACCAGCTCCGGTACATCTCTTCCCAACAACACTGACATTGGAAGCTTTTCACAGCTGCTGCCTCCAACCAGTAGTGCTTCTCGTCCACAATGACCTCGACTCGGGCTAACGGATAGGATACTCTATCCCCGTGTACGCACTCCACCATCACGTTCCTTCCCAACAGTCTCTTCCTGGGTACCAGACACGACCGCACCAGCGTTCTCCCCGCTCCTGTGTCCAACACGATATCCGAGACATCTGTACCCTCTACCTTTCCGCTCCTCACAGGAACCAAGGTATCTCCATCTGTCTTTTTGAACTTCCGACAATTCCCGAAACGTCCTCCATAGTAACTCCCTCGACTGGGACACTTACTCGAGATATGCCCCAACTGATGGCATGAAAAACACCTCGGACCTCTACCTGAGCTTCTCTGCTCTGGCCTCCTTAGTACAGGTGTATCTCTCGGGACTTTCTCACTCTCCTGCAAGGTCTCACTTTCTTTGACACCCTGCCTCTGCTTCACCGGTCCGCCTTCCTTGCGTCGAGCCTGTTCGTACGTATCCAGCATCTCGCCTGCCTTCACACACCCCTTTGGTTTCCGTTCCAACAACCACAGCCGCTTCTCTGGTGTGAGACAATTCAGAAGTTGCTCCATGCCGAACTCTTGCTGAATGTCGTCCACAGTCTTGTACTCACGCAGCCACTTCGACAGTAGATCCATCAACCGTACGCTGAACTCCCGGTGGGTCTCCCCCACCTTCCGAACTGCTGTCCGAAAACAATTCCGGTAAGCCTCCTCGTTTAAATCATAGCGCATCAGGATCGCGGCTTTGATCGCATCGTAGTTTGCCGAATCTGTAATCGGTAGTGCCACAAACGCTAACTGCGCCCTTCCGCTCAGCTGTGGAGCCAAATAATGCGGCCATCGACTTCGCTCGATCTTGTGTGCTGCCATTATTCGCTCAAACGTAACTAGGTACGCTTCAATGTCGTCGCTATCTCTCAGGGCGACCAACTTGATTCCCAACTCCGCAGGACTCTTTGCTCCTGCCGCGACGACAGACCTCTCCACCATCTTCGCTAGCTGATCCATTTGGTTTCTCATAGCCTCTCTCTCCTCTCCGCGACTTCGACGTTCCTCTTCTAACCTTCTCGCCATTTCAGCTTCTCTCGCGACGTGCTCCTCTTCTCTCCGCCGCCGCTCGTCAACAACCTCGGCTTCTCTCCGCGCTCTTTCATTTTCGATCTCTTCATCGCGCTTCCTTCGGTCTTCCGCCAAACCCTGTAGCATTGCTTCCCAGTTAATCTCCGCCATCGCTTTGTATGTGTAACGACATCACGTGCTGATCTGCTCTAGAACATTCTTTTATGTTATATAAGAAGTCACTTGTATGCATGTAAATGTTCTTCTCATTTACCTATTTCCGGTGTATGCGTTACATTGGTGTCAGAAGTGAGTATACTCATGGAGGCGGCTTTAACAGTTCGGATGAGCGTCCGTCCGCCTGCAAAGTTCACTGAGAAGACGGATTGGAGTCTCTGGATCTCCCGTTTCGAGAGGTATGTTAAAGAGGCGAAGGTACCTGACTCGGAGCGGGTGAAAGAGCTACTACCATTGCTGGAGGATGAACCCCTTAGGCTGGTGGTTCAGTACGGGTTGTCTGAGTCCGCGGACTACGCCGCGGTACACGAGTGTCTACAGTGTCGTTATGGCCACGACGGCACAGAACTGGAATGGCAGGTAAAGTTTCAGGCTCGAGTACAACAGCGGGATGAGTCGCTAGTCGAATACATTGGTGAGTTGCGTATGTTGGCAAGCAGAGCCTTTCCAGGTTGGTCTGAGGAGCAACGCGACGTTCTAATTCGTAACCAATTTATCCAAGGTGTCTCGTCCTCCTCTATCCAAGTACAGCTCTTAAAGGAGATGCCGAAGTCAGTTAAGGATGCAGCGACCCTGGCACGCAGATTGGAAACGGTGGAGATGGCCCATAGGCGTTTACAAACGGAAAGAATTGCGGAAAGACCACTAGCAGTGGCAGCGCCTGTCTCTGCGACTAGTCTGGAGGATAAACTGGACAAGCTGAGTGCACAAGTAAAGAAACTAGCTGACGAGGTAACAATTTTGAGAGAACCGCCGGAACGCGCAGACAGTAGGGTCTCGGGAGTGCGAAATACCCCACGAGAGAAAGCTCGAGAAGTGGTTTGCTGGCATTGCAGGGAACAGGGACACGTAAAAAGGAACTGCCCTCTGTTAAGTAAGCCTTCTTTAAATGGGAACGGGTCGGCGGAAAGGGTCAACCGCCGGCCCCGCATGTATTGACCAAAAACCAGCCAGCTACAGCGGAGGTGGGTAGCATTGAAACAAGCTCCGCTACATGGGCACGAGGACTAGTCGAGGGTCGTAAAACGGACATGTTGCTGGACACAGGCTCCGCAGTGACGATACTCCGCGCCGAAGTGTGGAATGAGTTAAAAGGTGTCGACAGTGGTACACGTGAGTTACAGGTCGTTTCTAAAAGTGTTGTAACAGCTGATGGTAGCAGTCTGGAGATGTTGGGGCAGGTCACCCTTTCAGTAGAAATAGGTGGGTTGGTAGGACTGCATCCAATCTTGGTTGCAAAGAGCCTTACACAAGAGTGTATATTGGGTGCTGATTTCCTTGTTGCTCATGGCTGTGTACTTGACTACACTACCAAGACATTACTTGCTGGTGGCAAGTTAGTTCCCGTGCATTGTAAGGGACAATGCGTGTCACCATGTTATCCTGTAATGTGCAGTGCTGTGTTAATGGAAGACACATGCATACAGGAACAATGTGAGATGCAGGTTCCAGTCAGTCTGACTCTAGGTGAGGGTCTGTGTGCTGTGGCACGTGAAGAGTTCTGTGGTCTGCTGGAACCAGAGCCCCTGTTCATGGAGCGGCATGGACTTGCTGTGGCCCACTCTATCTCTCGAAATAAGAATGGTGTCACAATGATACAGATCATGAATCCAAACCCAACAGCCATAAGAGTTCTCAAAGGAGAGAAGGTGGGAAAGTTTCATTCTGTTGACGAGAGCAAGTGTGTTTGTGTACTGTCAGGCTCCTCCCCAGAAGTAGGTAGCAGATCTCAAGAGAGTCTCGAGAGCATTATTACCAGCCTAGTCTGCGATGCGGAGGATCTCTCGTCAGAAGAACGGAAACAGCTGAAGGAACTGTTGCACCGATTCTCCGACGTCATATCTTTGTCCGATTCAGATATTGGGAGAACGGAAATGATTCAACATCATATCAACACAGAGAATGCAAAACCCGTTAAGCAAGCTCCTCGACGGCTACCCTTTCATCATCTTAAGGAGGTGAAGAAATTAGTTGAGAGCATGCTTGATAACAATGTAATTGAACCTTCGAATGGGCCGTGGGCGTCGCCAATAGTGTTGGTGAAGAAGAAAGACGGTTCGACCAGATTTTGTGTTGATTTCCGTCAGTTAAATTCAGTCACCAGGAAGGACGCACATCCCATTCCAAGGATTGACGAGACTTTGGATGCACTGCATGGAGCATGTTGGTTTTCAACACTTGACCTGGCCAGTGGCTACTGGCAGGTGAAAGTAGCACCGGAGGATCGAGAGAAGACGGCGTTTACTACTCCGTATGGTCTATACCAGTTTTGTGTGATGCCGTTTGGCCTGTGTAATGCACCCAGTACCTTTCAGCGCCTGATGGAACTAGTCCTGGCAGGCCTTCATTGGTCTTCTTGCCTCGTATATTTAGACGACATCATTATCTACAGTCGCACAGTCAAAGAACACCTCACAAGGCTGGAAGAGGTACTGGAGAGGTTACAGGCAGCTGGAATGAAATTGAAGCCTAAAAAGTGCCGACTGCTTCGTCGGAAGGTTAATTACCTGGGCTACATAGTTTCCAGTGGCGGAGTGCAAACGGATCCACTGAAAGTCGAATGCATTCTCAGCTGGCCCTCGCCGACTACCCAGAAAGAGCTAAGACAGTTTCTCGGTCTTGCCTCTTATTATCGGCGATTTGTGAAAGGCTTCGCCAGCATCGCTGCCCCCCTCAATCACCTGCTGGAAAAGGGTAAGCCATGGGAGTGGACGAAAGTATGTGAACATGCATTTAGTTCCCTGAAGAAAATGCTGACAACTTCCCCGATTTTGGCATACCCAGATTTTGAAATAGAATTTACAGTTGATTGCGATGCTAGTGGAGATGGTCTGGGTGCGGTGTTGTCGCAATGCATTGGGGGTGGTGAAAATGTGATTTCATATGCAAGCAGATCATTAACGAAGCCTGAAAAGAAGTACTGCGCCACCCGGAAAGAAATGCTAGCGTTGGTGTGGGCGGTTGGTCAATTCCGTCCATATCTTTTGGGGAGACCATTTACAGTACGGACTGACCACAGTGCTCTTCAGTGGCTCTACTCATTCAAGGAACCAGAAGGACAAGTGGCCAGGTGGCTGGAATCGCTTGCAGAATACGAATTCACAGTCCAACATCGTCCCGGGAAGAAGCATACTAATGCTGATGCTTTGTCTCGCGTACCCTGCCAGGATGCCCCTGCAGTCAATGCCAACAGCATACCTCTGGACCGCACGGATAGCTGGCTGTCACAGCTGTCTAAACGGGAGATTCGTGAGTTGCAGTCCAGAGACGAGGGTATAGAACAGGTGATAGAGTGGGTAGAGCATCCAAAAACCCAGCCTCAGCGTTGTCCACCGAGTGCTAGCCATGTGATGAAGAGCCTCTGGGCCCAGAAGAAGTACCTAGAAGTAATAGATGGAGTGTTGTATCGGCGTTGGGAAGATGCAGGGGGCGGGGGTTTAAATAAATGTTTCCAGTTAGTTATTCCACCCAGTTTGGTACCAACTGTACTTGCTGAGCTTCACGACTCTCCTACGGCAGGCCACTTAGGAGTGGGCAAGGTACTGGAAAAGGTCAGATGTAGATTTTACTGGGTTGGGCAGCGCCGGGATGTGCAGGGATGGTGTGATTCGTGTAATTTGTGTGGGTCGACGAAGTCGCCACCTAAACACCGTCACGCTCCATTGCAAGCGGACGTTTCTACAACCCCTATGCAACGTGTGGCGATGGATATCCTGGGTCCTCTACCGTTGACACCCCGTTCAAATAAGTACGTGTTGGTAATCGGTGATTACTTTACCAAGTGGACGGAAGCGTTTGCTATCCCAGACATGGAGACAGTTACAGTAGCTCGTGTGTTTGTTAATGAGTTTGTTTCCAGGTTTGGGGCACCGACACACCTCCATACAGATCAGGGTAGAAGCTTTGAATCATCCCTAATAAAAGAGCTCTGTCAGCTGATGGGAATTGTCAAGACCAGGACCACGCCCTACCACCCGCAATCAGACGGCATGATTGAGCGTTTCAACAGGACTTTATTGTCGATGTTGAGAATGGCAGCAGTTGATGACGAAAGCAACTGGGACCTGAAGCTACCGTGCCTTATGTTGGCATATCGGACTAGTGTCCATGAGGCTACCAAACATACACCATTTTCCCTGATGTTTGGCAGAGAGGTGCAGCTGCCTATCGATGTCATGTTTGGTTTGCCCACAGGTTCTGGTCAGCCTACTAATGTTCCAGTGTATGTTAAGGAATTACGGAAGTGGTTGAGCGAAGCTTATGAACGTGTACGACAGCACCTTTCTGCTGAGCAGAAAAGACATAAACTGTTGTACGACACAAAGGTTGCAGGTAACCCTTTTGTTAAAGGGGACAAAGTATGGCTACACAATGCAGCAGTACCACGGGGGTATTCTAAGAAGTTGCATAGATTTTGGAAAGGGCCATACACAGTGGTGGATGTGCTAAATAATTGTGTATACAAAATCAAACAAGATGCCAGTCCTCACAAACAGCACACAGTACATTTTGACAGGTTGAAGCCATACTTGCACAGGGTGGAGCATACAGAAGAAGCAGGTCCTTCACAGCAGGGTGATGTACCAGCTAGGGAGACCATCCCACCGCACGATGTGAATGAAGAAATGTATGACATGGTGGTAGTGCCACAGAACCAGGCTGCGCAATTAGCACCAGCTGACGAGGAAACTCAACAGCCAGTAGAACATTATCATGAAGACCCAGTAGAGGAAGTTGGTGAGCAGGATGACGGTGATGACACAGAGCCTCAACAAGTTGAACAAGTCCCTCTGCGTCGTTCTAGCCGCAGCAGACAGCCTCCAGAAAGGCTTGGAAGTTGGACTTATTTTTAGCATGACACGTGGACGTGTCCTCTTCAAGGAGGGAGCAGTGTAACGACATCACGTGCTGATCTGCTCTAGAACATTCTTTTATGTTATATAAGAAGTCACTTGTATGCATGTAAATGTTCTTCTCATTTACCTATTTCCGGTGTATGCGTTACATATGTACGTCCTGACCTGGTGGTCATACAGCTCTATGCGCAGTTGATCCAACAACTGTCAGACGAACAGATCCCACCGCTGCCACCAAACTGTTATGGACCCGCTTCGCCACCGCGTAGCTCGCGCACACCAACGAGACAATTTAACTGTCACTCTTTATCTTTAAGACCAATGCACACACATTGCATTTGATCTACGCAAGACAAAACCCAATACTGCCTAGCCACCCACTTCCTCTCTCTCTAGCTCTCCTTTTATACCCTGCTGCTCCTAGTCACAGGTCATCCTTTCAGAGTTGGACCCCCTTTTCATCAATCTGCCCTCCTTGCATTCTGCACCCTGGCACCTATTCATAGGGTCGCACACTTCACTCTCGTCATGCTTAGCTTTGCTCCATGACATATATATAACTCTAATAATGCTGTTGAAAATCATATCCGGATATTAGTATAAAACGGTATTCGAATAATGAGCGAATTGTCGATGCTGACGACGAATACCTAAGTACCTCCGAATGGAGAAATATAAACCGGTTATTTCGAATAGATAAAATTCACTAATCGATTTTTGCTACTCGAACGGAGAAACCTGATAACCGGTTACACACCCTACACGACATCTGGAGTGCTACGGCCATAAACTAGGTGGAGAATCTCGATCCATATAGATTTTGTTCAAAAGCCAACGTCCTTAATAAAAATATATAGAATGGGCTAACATATGAGTAAATGCCTGACTAAATGGAGAACGCGTTTGATTTAAATTTTCACAAAGTTAAGTGAGGTTTCGTTTAAATAGATAGCTAAAGGTTTTGTTTTAACAACATAATATTCAACAGTCTCCAAAACTGCCCCATCGCACCAGCATACCCTGAACTGAGGACTGTGAGGACTGTGCGTGTGAATACATTCTGCGGAGGAAATATACGATGTCTCTATTGCATGAATTGCATTAGAGATGCGCAGTGAAAGGCTATGCAGATTAATGACAAATTGTCTATTTTCACTTCCTTATTTTCGTGTAATGGTAAAAGCGTTTGGAATATAAATTCATGAAGAGCTTATTAATGAATATGCATATATTTAACAATCTTGAAAATGAGTAGTCATTACTTGTGGTACAGTGTATTGAACAGCACAGACAAAAGCCACTGCATCAAGTGCAGATCACTCTTATAAACAAAATTTGATATTGTTTCCGCGACAAACGACCTAACGTATGTTGCTGTTTTTTTTTTAAGATTTTGAATTTTTTGCTATTCTAGAAGTCTGAAATGTCCTCTATACATTGCTTCTTACGCACTGAGAATCGGAGTATCGGTCATGGAGTTGTAAGGTGCTTGAATTTTAAAATAGCCATACATTTCAACGCAAGCGTTACATTACTGGAATGTTGAGCTAGGACCCTTTTCGCGGAAACGATCCCAATAATGTGAGTTGTCGTAAGTTAAAATTCCTTCACAGGTCAAGAATTATAGCTGGTGGAATGCTGTCATTACGTCAGCATTCAATTTTTGTATGTACTTGTCATTTATATTTTACAAAACCGAATCGCATATAATTCACCAAAACAGGTCACATTTTGTCATGCTCAATATGCACAACAGATCATGGTAGAATACACGCCGTGCAATCTCAGAAACAGAAAATGTGTAACTTTTACCTCTCATTTTCTCCATTACGATTTTAGGTGGTTGCCTCGTGTACTATTTACGACACACACAACACGCACACACGAGGTAGGATGTGTCTGTCCAACAGTAAAAAAGATGATGATCACTAAGCTATGGCAATTGTCATGTGACCAACTAAATCAACTGTGTTGTACTAGTACGAAGTGCCCTTGTGTAATTGATTATCTTCAAGTTAGCTGTAATTAAAGAGGGACTCATGATTTATCTATTTGTGATCGTTTCCGCGAAAAGGTACCTAACGCATGTTTTTGTTTTCAAGATTTCAATTTTTTATATTCTAGAAGTCTAAAATGTTCTCTGCACATTGCTTCTTATACGCACTGAGAATCGGAGCACAGTTGATTTAGTTCGTCGCATACACTGTATATGGTTCACGGCATGCACACAGAATCTGCTAGAGCCGCAATCAATAAAAATTGATCTTTTTTTTTTAAATTATCGTACAGTACCCGTTGTTACAGGTTGAGCTCAACCTGTAACAACGGGTACTGTACGATAAAAAAGATCAATTGTTATTGATTGCGGCTCTGTCACCGCGAAATATCACATGCATTGTCACCTTGAGTACACAAGTCATCTGGCACGTTCTTGGCCGGTTAGCGTGACGTGTCGTCGAAGCGTTATAAAATGCAGGTCATCACGGCAATGTTGCAAATGGCTAACTATCCAGAGAAGCTACCTAACCTACAATTGATTGTGAGCTTCCAAAAGCTAACTGACTAGGCAGAGGCCCAGTATAGCCCATCTTCAACTCTAATTTGCAGTAGTTTTAATGCAATATTTAACCAACTTATATTTAAAAATTTCTGAGCTTCTTACCTCACTATCCTTTGCCATCGATATCTAATGACATTCACTGTTTATACGAGCCTAGCTAATTGAATTGATACCCATGTTGGACAGTGAAGCCATTATATGGCAAGCTACAAAATCAATAAGGTTTGCTACGAAAACCAACAGTTTCTACAATTTCCAGGTGAATTTAGTTATTTTTGCTAATGTGCGAATGTGCGTTCTGATGTGCGAGCCGCTAACAGTATAGAAATTTTCTGCTCTTGCAGAATGCCGATGGAAGGCAAAATGATCGAGTGTTCAAGATGCAAGGAGTGGTACCACTTTGGCCTGTCTGATGGATGTTCCATGCAGTGTGCATGAGTTAAATTGTGTTTGGCTTGTACTTCATCATGCAAGTGATGAAACTGAATGCGGATACTTTTCATAATACTGACCTCAAGAACATTGTAAACCGCTTCTCACTTATTCCTGTCCTTGATCTATACATGTTTTTCCGTTCAATAACTGTAATGAAGTCTAGGTCATAAAATGCAATTCGTATTGAACACATAGGGCACATCAATCCGGCGTAAAGCAAATTGTCCTGGGACACACCACTATGGAGTAGATTGTTGTAAGACATAGTATATTGTTCGCGGTGAAAGAAGTTAGGGGTAAGGGCAGTTTACTCCTGATGGGATAGCTTACTCCGAAGTAACTTGTCCTATGGGGAAGGTTGCTCCAGAGCAAAGTGTCCTATAGGACAACTTACTCGGGAGTGAATGGTACACTTCCCTTCGCAGGCAGTTCCTCCGTGACAGTACCCATGCAACAACACATTAATTTTTCAGAGGAAAAGTTTACGCTTGTCAAATTCACGGGAGTTGTTGGGCTGTTGACTCCTACGACATTTTACTACTTAATTAGAAAAGAAAAGATTTTAAATGTTTAATTTACACGGTAAATGACAATCCAAACATGGTATGCACAACAAGTAAACAAGACAACCTCGTTCATGAAGCCAAAACAGTTAGTCCACATCCTGAGAATGGAAAGTAACTAGCCATTTGGATGGCCATGGACCACAGGTAGCTAGGAGCCAACATGTATGATCCAACTAGAATTCTGGGGAAGAGCATACACTGTACCATGCGTTGCAGTTAGATGAAGTGGCTATGCATGAACTATTGGACGACCACATGCAATTCAATGGCCATTTTTCTTATGCCAGCTAATTTATAATGAGCAAATTCTCAATGAAGTTGCTCATTAGAAATTAGCTGGCATAAGCCCATCTATTACGCTCTAGTTTTAATGTCGACTTTGACGATGGGGGAGCTTATTGGGGAGCTTTCCCTAGCCGGACACTAAATGCATGTATGAACAAAAACCATGTCACGAATAGTTTTTAGTGCCCCCCAATTTTATATACCTTCCGCCGTCGCTGTAGAAGAAGTAGGGATTTGAACTTCATTCTGTTTTGTACAATAACCGTAACATAGCGATGCCAATATTAGTTATGGTTCATTTAGTACTCATTTTCAATGGAGCCTCGAAGTAGCTCTTTCGTGTAACCACTGATAACAAAGTTGTAAGCTTAAAAAAAGTATTGCTATTGGTAAATAGACTAAAACATATATGTGGCAAGCATTTTAAAAACTCTGGCCCAAATAGTGAAAACATCAAACATCGTTATGATTCAGAGCCGTGCTGCAGTGTCAGACATCTGGAGTATTTGGCTTGGATGTACAACCACTGAATCATTGAGGTGGAAATATAGCAGTTAGTGCTCAGCTTAAGGTTTCAGAAACCAATCCTATTCTTTAGCCATACATGGAGCATATAGATGGCTGTGGTTGCCATGTCAACTCTAGACGTGCAGGAGCTGGAATGTGCAGGGGGTTCCAGGAGCCAGACATAGCTGAGTACTATCTACTGTACGAAAAGGTTATGAGGCTAAATTCAGGTACTTATTATGTGCAACGGAAAAACGCAGCAGCAGAAAATAATGCCAACGCCAGATTCATCTCGAGATGTACTAAAAGGCACAAAGGTGTAACTAGAGCATAAAATAGTAATTTTCATTGCGATTGCATTTAGCGTTGAGCACCCATCCTGAAGGGGCTCCAGCATATTTAGGCATAAATTGCTCAGGTATGTGCACCGTTTTTGTGGAATTGTGTGCGACGATAGGAGTTCAGGTGTGTGCGGAAAAGGTTTAGATTGTCCAATGACCCAACAGCATCACTAAAGTAGTCCAGTCCAACTGCCCTCTTGTATAATAAAATGTCGTATGGCGCAATGGATATGGCAAATCTTTCCACTAGCCGACAAGTGGCCTGACTAAGCAGCTGCCATTGTGTCTGGAGTTATCATTAATTACGGTGAATTTACCTGGATCACATGTTGATGTGCCACCCCTGCCAGCAACTGACACAGGACTGACACAGGACTGACAGGGGACATGGAGTAAGCAATCAGGGACCTTTGTGCATCCGCTTCCAGTATACTTTGGAAAAGGTGCGGGGTAGAGACGGGTGTAAATTGAAGACGAATTTGGAATCGGGGTGAAAAATTGGCTATAGGTGAAACGTTGGCCTCACTAGGTATTCGTGGTGCATGCCACCAGGTTTTCAATACTCATCCTAAATCCAAACTATCTCCTTCGGCACGAGTACATGGAGAGAGGGGAGAGAGAAAGGGGGGGGGGGGGGGGGGGGGGGGGGGGATATACAGCAATGGAGCTGGAGAAGGATTGTAAAGGTAGATGATCAAACCTCTTCTTTGAGCAAGGTACTGTCAGATCTGTCAGATAAATCTGCATAGTTTCAGTAATTAAGGTATGTGATGTGTGGTATAACCTTCTCCAACAAAACAGTAATCGGACTTTGAAAGTACTTTCTAGAATAGCTTCCGGCTGAGCTTATCAAGACTAATAAAAGTAATTGTACTGTAATGTGAAATTTATTTGCTTATGATGCTCTGATGAACTCCACACACACACTAGCTGTATGCGTGTGATTGACATTAGTAGTGTCTTCCATTCGATCAATTCTTTCCATTCCAATGAAACCATAAGAATGGAGGGCACTTAAAAGCTGCAAGTTTAGTACACTGCAGTTGTAATTCGTCAATAAATTCTTAAAACAATTTGTTACCCAGCACAAGTACGCGTTCTGGCATGGATATTTATTTCTGTTTCAACAGGGCACAGTAAGTGGATTGCAGTTCCTTTTAACTGATGTAATTTTCATTCTCATGTATATGTGTATGTACAAGGTTGATTGGAACCTACTCGCTTTAATTTCTAGTACTTATTTCCATGCAAATTAAGCTTAATGTCCACTTTGTAACACGGAATCGTTTGCAAAACTTTAAAATAAGAAAATGATGCGTATACATGTACATGTGCAGAAATGGTGACAAGACCCCTCGCAATGACCGTACGCTTACCTCATATATAAATGAAATCCAACGCCATGTACATGTAGCAATGCTCATCATCTAAATGATATGTACATGTATGGATGCCCATTTTGCACACAATATAGCTCAGGATATTTGTTACACTTTTTTGTATTGCACCAGCTTCTTGTCAATGCAATTAGCTACATGCATGCCATATGTTATATCAATTGGTGTTGTATATGAAGGTATTTTGGGCACCCCACCGATGTGTATCTATATCAGTAGCAATTTGAGTCTACCCACTTGACAACACATTTGTCTCGGAAACCCTCAGTCTCCATTGCCTACAGAGCGTCCTGTTTCAGCAACTTGTACTACGCTGTAGTCTAGTATGAGGTCATTGACAGTATCCATGAGCTATAGGGAGTAAGTTGAATATTTAGCACTATATGAAAAGAACTTTCACTATATGGATTGGCATGTTTAGCAGTCAGGCCACAGAAAAAAGTAGCTAGATTCCTACTGCTATATGCCTTACATGTAGACCATAGGCTGGGATTCCAAACAAGGCTAATACCCCGATCAGGGATATAGAACCTAATACAACCAATAATGTACCTCGTGTAGAAGTCTCCAGCTCAACATCTTCACCACAAACATATATACAGCAACATATAAGCAGTGACAACTCGTACACTATAAGTACGTTTTGCATCCTGCAATACTTTGACATCCCTATCTTTCTCCTGGGATCGACAACTCCTCTTATTCTGTCTCAATTGTATCTTGTGAAAGACGTTATGTGGTATCTGAGACATCTGTGACTGTATATCTTCCATTGACAGTGAACAGGAAAATTCAGCGGGATGAGTTTGGAGTAGAGCAAGGAAAGAAACATTTCAGCCTGTGTTCCCACACTATACGCTAAAAGCCAGCATGTTTCACACCAGAGCGAGTTAACAAAGGTTTCATGTTCTGCAGGAATAGATGTCAATGTGACACGCTAACATGAGCCATTGGAGGAGGTTCACGCGGCAGGCACACAAAAGCTGTTTCCATGCTATATAGTACTTACCACACTGCACACGTACATCTCTAGTTCGTGGTAGAAATAATGATTTCTAGGGTGGATCAAGAACTGACTATGTGTTGGATGTCAATGATGCATCACAAAATGATGGTTCAAAACAGGACATGATGAGTCGGAAAGAAGACTGTCTATACATCTCCTGCTGATCTCTTCTACCTGCCCTGATTTCGCCTATAACGTCGTCGTTTCGGAGGTGGACAATGATTGAAGACACTTGGGAACTAGCGCAATTGGATCTGTTATATCGGTGCACACCATGCCATAAGATAACACGAAGGACAAAGTGCATTGAGCGCATTTGGAGTGGTTAAAAATTCATTGACCTGCTACAGTGAAAGAGGATCTTTTACAGGCAAACGGTCAGCACTATAGCGCCACTGGCTCCACCAGTATTATCGTCTCTATTGCAAGTGACGTCAAGCATCGCAAAAACATGGCGCCCAAAAAGAGGGCGGAACCCATGCCTTACCTTGAGTGCAGCTAAAAACTGCTGTTTTTATTTTAGATAGGGATTTATGATCATGATTGAAGCTAGTTTGCAGGACCTTATATACGTAACTGATAAAAGAGGCATTTAAGGGATACCGGCACAATCCGGAAACACGTAATTTATAGCTTATAAGTAGATGCATGTAGTGCGAACGCGGTACAGAACAAAGCATACCATAATTCACGAGTCTGCCTTGCGCTGAATAATGTTCAGGGCTAGGACGCGACGACCGATGGCTTTAACAGCTGAAGGCGAGTTCGAGTGGCGACAAGAGAAACAGACAAACTGCACCGCAGCTGCCTTTCGGGTACTGAAAGAAGGTTACCTGAACGTGAATTCGAACGTCGACACAGACCAGCTCGAAGCTGAGAAAATGGGGGAAAAGCGGACTTGGCTTGAGAAAGTCTTTCAGTCGAGTACGTACTTCCCTTCTCGCCCGCCCCCCCCCCCCCCCCCCCCCCCCCCCCCCCCCCCCCAGCCCCTCAACTCGTTGGCGCTTTCTTTCTTTTTTATTTGTTTGCTTGGCATTGTGCCGCCAGTAGCGCGCGCGCGCTTGTTACAAAGCCGGCAGCATAACTGTACTGATTAATATCTTGCGTAGAACTGGAAGAAGCGATGGTGCACACTGTCCCAGACACGCGACAACGGTACCAGCCTACTGTACTACAAGCACCAGTCCAGCCCCGGGAGCATAGATGCCCCCGTCGGGGTGCTGCTGATGGACGGCGGCTGCAAGGTCTACCCCGTCCCCGCCCACCCGAAGTCAAGTGGCGTGTTTGCGATCGAGGTCCCTCAGAGAATCACGCTCTTCTACGCCGACAAAGAGTGAGTTTCTCTTCGTCCATCTCACACATGTATCATCAAGCGTAATGGAGTGGTTTGAGTTTACACATGAGCTTACAGCTTGAGACAGAGACTGACCAGGGTGCTTCGACATTTAATATAAAAAAATATTAATTTCTAGTGCCTAGTGTCGTCTTTTTGAATGGGTATTCATTGGGAGCAAGAGCACAAATGGAGACTGCATGTGCACCAATTGCAACTCTACAAGTTGCGATTTTGTTGCCGCCTTCTTAATACATTCTGCACATGCATTTTATTATCTCCATGAGGACATAAACAATAAACAATTAATTATTCATGATCAAATTAAGGTGTCGAAGTACGCGTCCCATTCGACCACTAATACGTTGCTCGTGTTTCCTTCCAGGGCAGATACGGAACAATGGCTGGACGTGTTAAAGGTCACGTCTTTGACCCCAGGGGAAGCCCGCATCTCCACCACATCCCTCTCCGTCTGTCCTACTGGGGATGGCGACAGACCCAAGAGGAAGAAACCGCTCACAGTCAGCCTGAGCTCACCAGGCTGACAGTGCTTCAGTTGCACATGCACGCGTGCTCTGCAGAACCAAAGCTCTTCACGAACATCTTGATGACTAGGCACATTCGAAAGAAAGAGCTCAACATCAAGGGTTCTGATATGTTGTGCATAGTGTTGTTAAGCATTGCACCACTTTCATATTCATCACACGCCAATTGCACCAGATAAACATCTGCGTACATAGATACCTCCATCTCACACTTAACCAGTTAACGGTTATTGTATACAGTACATGCAAGGGTGAGAAAAAAAGCTACCACATCAGAAAGAAACCGTACACAAAATAACAATATGAAGGTAAAATAATATGTGAATAAAAAATAACTGCACAAATCATCCAAAAAGGTTTGTAGCACTTATGAAGGTGTTGACAGTTGTGTAGAGACCGGCCGGAGTGTAGGCCGTCAACATGAAGAAGTAGCTGGAGGTGGGTCTGAGCCATGGCTGGGTGATGGTTGCCGTGGTGACGGTAAGGCTGCCACCCCACCGCACCACATTTGTGCTCCCGAGATTTTCCCCCAGGGAGTATTCGTAGTAGAGGGGGCCGGGGGGAGGTGAAAACTCCTGTCCAGTTGAAATGCAGCTGCGTCGTCTGTGTCCAGTTTGCACTGATGGGCACATCTAAACCCACATGACAGAGACCACAAGAAAGGAGAGCACAAAAGGTAAAAGATATGATGTGTCACTGACAGACTGTTTCTGGAATTCAGCCACGTGCATAACTAAAGAGCCACACATGTGACACTGACCACACCCTACTACACATGGGGTCTCACCTTCCCTATAACATGCAGCCACACCCAACCACAAAATCTCCACATCTAGCAAATTCCTAATAAACCTCACTGCCTGGTTAAGACACAAACAGAAGTCTTACTGTTTTGGCGATGGGGAGGATTCGGCAGCATCGTCAGCAGGACCTGGACTGGCACGCTCGCCAGCCCCGCCAAATTCACAGCCCGCACTTGCACAAGAGACGCGACGCCCTCCGTCAGGTTGAGCTCCGACAGAGTCACTTGGGTCGCAAACCCCACGCTCATCCAACCACCACCGCCACCCACCCCTCCTCCGCTCACTTCGTACCGCAGAGGGGTGCCCGCCGGCTCCACAAAGCTGGTCCAGGTGAGGACGCTCCCGTTGCCGGGCACAAAGCCCCGCCTCACATCGTACGCCGTGTAGGCCGCGCTCAAAGTGAGGAGGGTGACGTTGGTGGAGGTGGGAGGGAGGGAGAGGAGGGTGAGGCCGTCCGAGTGGAGCCAGGTGGACAGTCCCGCCCCGTTGGTGCAGACCACGCTGGAGTAGACTGTGGTGCCATGGGGGAGGGAGAAGGTGAGGGTGGAGCCACCTGTGGTCGATGTCATGGTGTAGCCCTGAATGTCTGAAGCCTTAGGACTTGTGCCTTTTGAAAGGTGTACAAAGGAGGAAAAGTGAAGGACAGTAGGGAGGGAGGGAGGGAGGGAGGGTAGGAGAAAGGGATAGGAGGGAGAAAGGTGTGTGTGGATGGAACAGCGTGGGAAAGCACCAACAAGGAAAAGGAGGAAGAGTGAGTTAGTGAGAAAAAAGTGATGGAGATATGACTGTCAATTGACATGATTAAATCACACAAATACCACAAGCTTAGATGGCATGACACTTATCCTGCGCATCCAGGATGCCACCATATATAGCACACTACATTGACCTCAGCTATGCCCCCCAAGTTCCTAACCAATGAACCTCCCCCCCCACACCTCAAAAAAAAAAAAAAAAAGTATATACATTATCAAAATCTCACCAATGGCCCATCTGCAAGAGGCTACTCCAGACTCTGGATCAACCAGAGACGACCAGTTTGCCTGCACAACGCCCAAACTCTGATAGTCCAGGTCCACCGGCCCTGCCCCATCGACCACACCCCCACCACCGATTGGGGTGGGCGGGGGTGAAGTCGACGGGGAATCCCTTCGAGTAGACCAGGAGCTCCTGACCAGCATTGTTCCACGCCAGGACGCTCGCATACACCGTCATCCCGTGCTTGACCTCGAGGGGACCCGGACGTGCCAAAGGGGTTCCCCCCCGTGGAGGTGTACCCCATCAGCTGCTCTCCTCCGGGCACCGTCCCAAGAGCCCATAAGTACTGCGAGATCCCGCTCTGGGCGTCCCAAATACCCCTCCAGTTCCCTCGCACGCTCGACGAAGGAGCTGACATGAAGCTGGAGCCCAAGCCCACCACCCCTGGCCACCGGACCACGGGGGGGAGTGGCGTTAGTCGCCAGCTCGACGCTAGAGGAGCACCCCGTGACACTCAAGGCATCCACAGCTACACCGTACTGCCCACCGGCGGGAGAGACACTGACGGAGGAGATAGCAGTCGTGGCAGTGAAGTAGAACTCGAACCAGCTCCAGGCGTCGTACGGCATGCTGTGGTTGTGGCCGATGGCGAGGAGCTCGTCGATGCCCGGCGCAACCAGACGCGCTCGGACAACCGCTGTGCCTTCCGCGCCATACCGGTTGAGTGCCAGGAGGAGACGGTAGGTGGCAGCGGGGGTGGTGGGGAAGCTCTGAGAGAGCGTGCCCCAGACCATCAGGCTCATGCAGCCATCGGCGGGGACGAGCTGGGTGAGAGAGAGGACCTCCGACGAGGGGGAGCCCAGCTGCCACGACTGTGTTGCCACAGAGACGGTGGGAGCGGGAGAGCTGCAGGGGTTGGGTCCTTCGAAGGAAGGGTTGGTCAGGATTTCAGGGGAGCGTGCGGTGCACAGCTGGGCTGTGGGTCGGGTCATGTCCACGATCACGCCATCCGATGCCACATTCGGAGACCGGATGCCGGCGTTGTTCACGGCAACCACGTGGCCGTAGGCGACTTGCCCCTGCTGCAGGCCTGGGTAGCCGGAGTATCGAAGAGGAGAGTCTGATTCCCACGCTTCCGTACGCAGAGACGCTAGGTAGTGATGATGTGGAGTTTGTGACGGCTAGCTCGTAGTGGTGGATGCCAGAGATCGGGTCGCTGAATCCAAACCACCTCGCCGTGTAAGATGTGGCATTGGTCTGCGCTATGGCGTCGGCGTAGCTCCGCCCATCAACCACCTCCCCTACCTGGGGAGGAGTCACGTCGGCGACGAATCCGTCGGAAACCGAGACTGTGGACACTTGCAGTGGACTCGTTGCCGTGACGATGCTGTAATACTTGATCCCGGGGCTCAGCGACAAGCTGGCAAATAGAAACGAAGAGGGTACCAGCACCAACCTGAGTCAATGCACGCAGGTTAGCGGAGTTGGGAGTGTCTCCGAGACCAACGCTGTAGGTAGTGAGGACCGATGAGGGAGTGGCTTGCAAAGATGCTCGTCCAAGACACGAGCACAGAAGAGGTGTTCAAAGAGAAGTCGACATCTTGGCCTCCCGGGCCAGACACCTCTATCACCCTCAGTCCGCTAATGGCCTGGGGCCCGGCGAGGTCGACAGTGACCCCAGTTGTCGAAAACGTGACGCTGTGGGTGGAGTTCAGCCACGCCCTCACGTAGAACACATAAGAGTTTCCGTCCTGGAGGGGATAAGAGGCCGAGGGGCTGAACACGGCGGTGACATCACCGGGGGAGCATGGCGCGCCAGATGGGATCGCTGGCCGTGTTGAGCAACCCTGCCCCAGGAGGGGACATCCCCTTAGCGCCAAAAGTCCACTCCAGGAACTTGTAAGGGGAAGAAGCGGGCGTGGTCAGTGACCCAAGAAGCTTGTCCCTCACGGCAGTGTAGCCCGTGGCGTACGGGGACGAAGGCAGACCCTGCGGGACGTACCCGGTCACGTTGACCCACCAGGACGGGGGGAGGGAGGAGGGGGAGGACTGGGTGCAGGGGGGTGGCTGTGGGCGTCGTTGGGCTACAGAGCCCGCCACGAGCGGCACAGGTGCAGTGACCGGCGCAGGTCATAACAGGACACGTGTAGGAACGCAGGAGGGTCAGCGTCCCGTTGCTCGCCTTCCCGGCAGACGCCGTCAGGTCCACCCTGAAGCTACCCTGCACGAGGCGACTGCGGAGCCCCACCCCGTTGAGCGCCCACAGGGACACGAACACAATCTGGAAGGGGGAGGAGGATCCGTTGAGAGGTTTGGAGAGGAACATGGTGGCTAAGAGGGTCATGTTGTCTGCACCCAGGGTGGGGCGTAGCTGGACCGACCCCGCGCTGAGGTCGCTCTGGCTGTAGGAGGAACCGACACTGCCCCAGTACGACGCGACTCCAGAGTGCGGGTCTGAGAACCCGACAAACGCCAGGGTGACGTTGGAACCAGACGCCCCGCTGGTCCAAGCGAAACCACCCGCGACCCGCCCGACGCAGCTGCGTGGCCGACTGGGTGTTGACGGCAAAGAACCCCTCGATGGGTGGGGAGGAGTCCACGAGGATGCCGGCCGCCGTTACCCTGCACGCAGAGCCCTGCCACGCTGCAGGAGGTGAGGAAGGGTTGGTACAACTCACCGTCGGAGAGGAGGGAGGATCCCGTGACCACGCCCGAAGACTGGGAGCCGGCCTGCTGAGGGGGGAAGGGAGGGGAGACCCCGCTCCTGGCCACCAGGGTCCAGACGCTCGCGTTGACGGGAGCGTAGGTGGCGTTGGTGGACCACCTGACGCGCACAGCGGTCGACGTGTACTGCGAGCCTTGCACCAGAGAGCCGGCCCACGCGGTATCTACGGCAACCTGGGAACCCACCTTCGGAAAGGTGTTGTCGACGACGACGCCGTTGGATGATGCGACGGAGCTAAGCCCCGCCCCATTGTAAGCCTGCACGGTGACGTAGATGGGCGTGGCCAGAGGCAGGTAAACAGCAAACAGACGGGACCTTTCAGAAGGGGGTAAGGTGGTTGGAGCAACGATGGTTGTCCCCCCTGGGGATAGCCCTGCCGATACGACGTAGTATTGTATGGAGGAGAAAGGGTCGTGGAATCCACTCCAACAGGCTGCAATGACAGACCTGTGTGTGTGTGGGGAGGGGGAAAGGGAGGGTTGAAGCTGAAGTGATTCTAATGTAGGTGGTCAAATGTGTGATCAAATTCAATGATTTGCATAACTAGTGACTACATGTAATTCTGTAATTAAGCATTGTTTGTTAATAACCATTGTTAATAACCATTGTTAATTTCCCAGCTACCTTATGAATTACCTTAGTTGACTGTTTTGACGAGATTACAATTACTAATTCATTATTACTTCAAAACCTTTGTCGTCATTTTATCCTTTCATTCCATAACTGACTGTACGGTCACTTACATGTAGTTATAGAAAACAATATCAAATAAGACACACACTTGGAAGTCTACACGCACACATCGGCACAGACAGTACATGCAGCCACACGCTGTATTGTGTCCTCTCCACACCCACACAGAAACAAACATCCACCCTCTACACGCACACACACACCCACCACACTCACCCACACACATACCTGCTCGCCTGGTACTGCACGTCCACACCCCCGACACACCCGTCCAGCACCAGCCCCGGAATGGGCGGAGTCAGATCGACGGTGACCCCATTGGTGTACGCCAGCGAGCAGAGACCGGCACCATTGCACCCCTTCACAGTCACATAGTAGGTGCCACCCCTGGCCAGCGACAAGCCACTCCTACTGGCCTGCGTTGCCAGGCCGACAGAGACAAAGGCCTGCACGTCGGAGCACCCAGGGCAGGCCCCCACGGCCCACAGGTACTCTCCTATATCCGAGTGGGGGTCGAAGAAGTCGCTCCAATGGGCGCTGAGGGAGGTGTAGTTTGTGGTGTAGTCCAGGTCCTGGATGCCTGGAGTGGTGGAGGGAGGGCCATCGTAGGCTGAGCCGGGGATGGGAGGGGTGGAGTCCACAAGGTAGCCCAGCGAGGTTTGAAGGGAGGTGAGACCAGCTCCATTTAGAGCCTACATTGTGATGAAAAAGGTGTTTTCCCCCATTATCAGTGCATGTGTACATGCGTGGATATTTTATGCGTAGATGTGTGCACTCATGGTGCATGGGTTTGTGCATGCGTGTATGTGTGTTCATGTGTGTGCATGTATGCGTGTATGTGTGTTCATGTGTGTGCATGTATGCGTGTATGTGTGTTCATGTGTGTGCATGTATGCGTGTATGTGTGTTCATGTGTGTCCATGTGTGCACATGCACATGTATGCAGGCACTAAACTACCGTGCAACCACATATAAGTTCTTACCACCAAAGAAGCAAATACAAGCTGTCCATCTGGCAGGCCAAGGTCTTGCAGGAAGGCACGGAGTGTGTAGGGTGGCTGGAGGCCAGTCCACTGATACAGGTCACTGGAGCCAGGACGAGACCCAAGGCTCCACTCCAACTCGACCACTCCGCTTGCAAGGTCCAGCGCAGGGTACCAGCCCATGGGGACACCGGAGCTGACAGAGGTGAGGGAGAGCGCTGTCTCGGAGCCGAGCCAAATGGAGCCAAGCGTGGGAGGTGTGGTGTCCACAGTGACCCCTAGGGAATGGGCGTCGCTCCACTGCCCAGTGAAGTCATAGGCTACATGGGAGTGTGTGTGTGTGTGTGTGTGTGTGCATGGGAGTGAGTGAGTGTGTGTGCACAGATGTGTGTGCATGTATGAACATGTTATGTGCTGTGCTATGTATGGCATCCATGCATGTGTTCGAAACAATGACACTAAAAATTACCACACAAGTCTTGTACAGTAGAACTCCCCCATCTCCTGTGTGCTTCATGTACGGGGGATGTACATGTACATGTATGCCCTCCCATTCCCCCATGTAGCCCTTCCCACCCCTTCATATATGCACATGTAACCTCTTCCCACCCCTCCATGTATGCTTAGAAGGCCAAGTGCACTTTACCTCTCACGGTGGCGTAGTAGGTGAGCTGAGGCTTCAGTGCCAGTCCACTGGCTAGAGCATCTGTACGAAGCCCAACACTGACAAAGTCAACTATGTCAGCCAAACCCGGGGCAGTACCTGTGAACCAGACAACAAATTGGCATTTATTGCATCATTATCACTAATTAATTACATCATCACTAATTATTAGCCAGACAATAAATTGGTATTCACTTACTATTACATCTTCAGTACTCCCCCCCCACACATTACATCATGACTCACCAATAGCATACTGGTAATATGCCACTCCACTGATGTGGACCGAGCTCTGTACATCTTGGAACGGACTCCAGACCACCAGCAATTCAGTCACAGATGCCTGGAACCCGGACGCATTGACACACGCTGGAGGGGGCACGGACTGCACGGCCCCGGGCACGATCTGGACGCAACCCCCCACGGGGGGCTGCAGGTCGACAGTCACCCCATTGCTGCATGCCGTGAGCACCCCCGGAACGGAGGCGGGGGGGTGACGAGGGTGCTATCGGAGGCCAAGGCCTGCACGCAGAAGTAGTACCTCCGTCCGTGCTGCAGGGGGAGGTGGCCGACTGTGAGGGAGTTTGCTACCGTGGAGCCGCATGCAAGGGCCCCCGGGGACCCGCAAGGTTGGAACCCCTGGGTCAGCGAGACCGAGTAGCCGTACTTGCTGTACCTCAGAGTGGGCCAGGCTGCCGAGAGGGAAGATGGGGAAGAGGAATAGTCTATGTCGGAAAAGGAGGTGGAGCTATACTCCAGCTGCTTCCAGTCGGTTTGCGTTGTCTGCTGGACGAGGGATGAGACTACATCAGACACTATTGGTGGGGACGGGGTATGGCCCCCCGACCACACGAGGGGGGCCGACGCCATTGCGTACAGCCCAGCCTCGTTGTAACCCACGACGGTGGCGATGATGACCGTCAGGGCGGGGAGGAGAGGGCTGGGACCGAGGTCGGCGCGCACGGCCGTCGTTGTCCCGGCAACCGTGTACCAGTCGGTCAAGAGCTGCTGTCCTGGGGTGGGTCCGGTCCCGAGCGCCCATTGATAAAAGGCGATCGGGGGCCCGCCGGTGGTGAACGGAGACCAACTCAATTGGAGCACACCGCTGTTGCTGGTGCTGTAGACGGGGGTCCCACTGGTTGGGGTAGTAAGTGGCGTTCATCTGCACCGCTCCTTTGCTGGGGCTTGCTGCAACTGCAAAGCCGTCCGAGTACACCGGCGGAAGACAGGTGGAACCGAAACAGGCCTGCACCACGGACACGTACTCTTCCCCCGCGGCGAGACTCAGACCGCCTGAGATGACGGAGATGCGCCGACCGACATTACGGAGGGCGCTCACGGTGTCGTTGTCACCACCCGCGACCATTAGACCCCACAGGTAGTGCGAGACGTGACTGCTGATGGCGACAGGGAAGGCCCAGTTGGCTGCGGCAGTGGACGAGGAAATCTGATAGTCGATATCGGACCCCGTGGAACCGTCTTGGACGGTGGCGCCCAGTAACGCTTGGCGCATTCCTTGCAGTGCAACGACCCCATCCGAGCTCGCACTGACGTTTTTGCCGCACAGGTTCGTTGCCGCCACGGTGACGTAGTAGCGCCCTCCATTGCTCAGGGTCAAGTTGCCGAACGTGTATGACGTCAGAGTGCCCGCGCTTTTGAAGCCTACAATGTCTGCTAACCCAGGAGCCGTTCCCACGGCAACGAAGACTTGGGAGGTTCCGGACTGTAGCTGCCAGGTGGCAGAGAGCTGGGTTGCATCCACGACGATGTCCACATCTTCACCGGCGAGGTTTAACTTGTCCGAAGTGAGGTCAGTTGCTATCGTTGGGTCGACATCGACGACCGTGGTATCGAGCCGTTCGAGGCAAGTCACGTGAGTGTACACGCCGGAAACCGCGAATGCGGTCAGACCGGCCGCGTTTGTGGCTCTCAGCGTCACGGCGTAGGTGAGAAGGGGCGTGGCAGAACTCACGTCGATAGAAACACATGACGTTGTCGTGCATGGAGCCGTTGGTACGGAGGGAACGGGGGCAAAGTCGGACACGTCCGTTGTGTAAGGTGAACGGCCTAAGGGACGTGGATACAAAATTATCTACATGACAGCCAGTGTGTACAGACACATCCATCTATATCCCATCTAGTCCACATGACCCTGGCCTGCTAAAAAGCCACACGTCATAAAATGCATTTCAGTGCGTGTAGTCTCGTCCCCAGACCCACAGACGTCAGTGATACCCGTTGCGTCATGTGGATCTGGGGACGAGACTAGGTGGAGCATTACATGACTCACCAACAGCAAAATCCAGTGCCAGTGGGAATGGATCCTGCGGGTCGGAGAACGTGCCACTCCCCCACGAGACGGTCACAAAGTCTCCCACCCTGCTCAAGCTCAAGCTCCCGTTGACCACCGGCGGCGTAACCTCCACGAGGATAGGTCCCACCGTTACGAGGACGCTGGACCCCGGCAGGTCCCATGCCTGGATCCCCACGTAGAAGCTGCTCCCCACGTCGTAGCTCGACCCCCCGAGGGCAAAGTAAGGGAGTCGTCCGGTGGAATTAAAAGTTGCGCTCGATAGTTGACTTGAGCTGCGGGCGGGTGGCGACGGCATAGTCTCTGATTCCAACATTGTCCTGCGCGGTCCAGCTGATGTTGATGGCGTAGGGGGGTAGTGACGAAGGTGGGGCCTTGCGGGGAGAATGCCTTGTAAAGGGAGCAGGCCTTCGCTGCCGTGATGGTGGCCACGGATGAGCCATTACTGCATTGTGCGTATGCGTGCGTGTGTGTGTGTGTGTGTGTGTGCATGTGTGTGTAAAATTGTTAGGTGAACATGCAAAACATACTCATGACCCAGATGAGTTACTGTATATTGACAGTGACATGAGACTAGTTAATTATAAGACTACTTGATGGCATAGCCTTTTTACACAGCCACCTGTTCAATAACAAATACTTGTCACCTCAAATAAAACAATTAGGCAATTGATACATGTAGGTTTGTTTACTGTTCTGTTTGTACCAAATTGAAACCCTATACCTCATCTCTTGCATGGGTTCAAACACTCACCTCTGTGGAGGGTAAGGGGCCAGATCCAGCACGGGGTAGCTGGCGATGGCGCAGGCAGGGTTGTACCCGGTCACCAAGATGGCCCCCCTGTTGGCCCCTATCAGCCACAGCTGTCCCGCTGCTGTCTGGACGAGACCAGGGTACACCGTTTGCCCCAGGGATCACGACGCCTCCAAAGGTGGGAGGCCTACCGTCCACTGTGATCCCGTCCGAGCAGACGGCCATCGACGGCTGTAGGGCCTGGTTGTAGGCCACTACAGTGATGTAGTAGGTCCCGTAGGTGGGGGCAGTCCAGCTTGCTGAGGTGCTCTTGGTTTGCACTACTGTTGTCCCTGCTCCTAAAGGCAGGACGAACGCACTCCCGTTTTGGCACTGCGTCCCGAACTGGTACTGGTAGAAACTGACGTCTGTTTCGGGATCAAAGAACCCCGTCCAGTAGACACTGATGGTCTGCGATGGCTGGAAGTCTAGGTCCCCACCCCCTTGGGGGCCATCAAACACTGCCCCCGCTTCGGGGGGCGTGGTGTCCACAGTGAAGAGGAGGGTGAGGGAGGTGGAGAGGTAGGCGGCGTTGGTGGAGGTGACGGTCAGATAGTAGTCCGTGTCGTGGAGGGCCTCCGAGGAGAAGGGGAAGTTGGTGGAGATGGGGACGAAGGAGTACTGCGTCTGGAAGCACTGGTTCAAGGCATTGCACACGCAGGGATTTGTCCCGCACTGAGACTGGGGAGGGTGAGGGGGTGAGGGAGGGTGTAAGGGTGATGGAAGTGGCACAATGATAGAGGCTGCACACAAGTGTACACAACCCCAACCCCCCCCCTCCCCACCCACTCCCCCCCCAAAAAAAGTTGCTATGCATCAAAAATGCTTTCAATAATTGAAAGTACAATCAATCTGCATGCACTGTGTGACTTCGAAATGTCATAACCCCCTACTCCCCACCCTCTTGGAACCCATAACAAAGAGGGTTGTCCTTACCACTGTTGTGCTGTTGACTGGCACCGTTCCCGTGGCAACCAGACTGCCTCCATTCACGGTCGCAATGGACCATGTAATGCTCACGAGTCCACTGTGTGGGTCACTGGTCTTGAAAGCGCCAACAAGCGAGAGGAAAGAGGAAGAACCCAGAAGAGCCAGCGACTGACCCCCGTACTGCAGCCAGAGGCTCTGAAGAACGGGAGGACTGGAGTCAAGGTATGTGTAAATGTAGTCCACATTCCGCTGCATCTTGAAGTCGATCGCCTGGAACCAGACCTGGACCACGCTCCCATCACTGCCACCACTGAAATTGACAGCCACACCGCTCATGGCGAGGTCCAATGTCTGGAACCGGAACGTGCTTGGCGGTGCCACGGATATGGAGCCCACCACGTAGTCGTACCAGAGCTGGACTACACCCAGAGCGTTGGTGGTCCCGTTCCGAGGGTAGCTCCCGGAGGTGGGCTGGTCGTAGCTGGGGGACACGTTACCCACAGCGCTTGAGCTCAAGACGGGGGCGAGCCAGTTCACCGTCTGGAGGTTCGTGTCGTAGAAGTGGCCGACCCCGCCCACCACGACGGGGGGCGTGGTCGAATTCTGCCACAGGAGGTTGGACTCGGGGACGGCCGAGAGCACCCGGAGCGGGGCCGCACTGTTGACAGAAAGGCTGGAGTTGACGTCGAGTAGCACCAGGCGACGTGCCAGCTGGACGTTCCCGGCAAAGTCCTGCACCCGCATCACGTACGAGTAGGCGCCGTCCCCCGGGAGCACGCTGCTCCACGCGTATACGATGATGTCATCGGAGTGTAGGACCGTTGTGCTGTTGACTACGGACTGGGGGTTCTCGACCAGCGCGGTATTGGAGCCCCCTCCTCCCCCCGTGGGGACGAGCCTGTAGATGGTAATGGTGTACTGGAGGACCCCAGAGGGTACGTCCGTCCAGCCCCCCCACTGGACGAGTACGCCGCCCCCCGGGGTGGTCTTGAGGTATGTGTCCAGCTGGAGCATGGGCTGGTTGTAGGTGCAGTAGCCCGCCGAGACGGAGCAGTGGGTTGGGGGGAGGAGGTCGATGACGAAGGAGGCCAGCCCGATAGAGGGCACACCCACATAGTAGTTGCGGGTGGTCGCGTTGGTGTCGAGGTTCACGACGTCAAGGTAACCACCACCAATGACATAGGCTTCTATGATGAAACTGTTTTCGGAGGAATTAAAAGGTGGGAAGGAATTAAATGTATACATGTAACTGTTGTGCTTCCTTCCCCTTAACAAGTGAGATAGTGCATCTAACCCTGTGTGGCGTCATAATGTTTGTATACGGAGGTGCCTCAACTGCTCCCCCAACAGTGCGCTCTAGTTAGAGTAAACGTACCTCTGGCCGTGCATGAAATTGTGTGTGGTTAGGTTGCGGGACGATGCTATCATGGAGCAGGTGAGGAGACCCGAGAAGGGATTGTCAGCCGAGACTGCCGAATTGGAGCACGGAAAAACGACTGTGCTTACTGGTTGACTCGGGTCTGGAAAGTGAAAATATTGGTGTTAGTAGATGCACAAAACCATGGAGTATGGGTCTGCTCACTTGACAGCAGAGACAGTATCGTCCTGATTTCCGATTGGTTGATGCCAACCTGGAAGCCATTTATGTAGGCGGGGAATGGAGGGGGTGGCGTTGGTCCAACGTAATAGGACATCCAGTTGGTCACGATGCTGTTGGGCATGAAGTTGATGTAGACTGGCGTGGAGCCATTGCCGGCACAGTTTTGCGAGAAGACAGAACTTCCATTGCCTTGTATGGTAGTCGTGCACGAGAGGAGGCTTGGACTTGTGACCACTGTGGGGTGTGAGAAAGTGAAGGACAGGGGGGAAGGACAGGGTGTATGCATTTATAGTGTATACGTAGTTGGGAATGGTTGTCTTTACATGTTCTACGTACATGGAAGTGTGTGTTCAGGATGATCTACATGAAACTATGTCTGGTTGCTGGGTAAACAGTTGGTTGCCATGCCAACAGACCACAATAAACACACCCCAAAGCAGTGCTTAAATGTAATAATGACTATGTTTTTATTTTGCCATGTTTCTATTTCTGTGTCATGAATGTAGCCAACGTGCTGCAGCCAATGTACATTTTAGAAGTTCCTCTGACTGCTCTCCTCCATGTGTGTGTCATGGTGATCAGGCAACAATTATGACAAAACTATTGCATGCACACCATAATCTTTCCACAATTATTTTGAAGCATTACATCAAGTTCTCTAGATCTGTTGTGTTTAATATCAAGATACTACACCATTAAGCTATGAAGATAGCAGCATGTGTGTGGGGTCCATACTAGCCCTATGCATTGACATTAAGATGGCAAAATCATGTGCCCATGTACAGAAAAACAACATTAAATATGGCTTACTCCTTTGCATAAACAGGTCAAAGCAAAAATAAATACATGAGCTGTTTAAAAAACAGTAATGTACGGTTTGGGGGACCACCTGGTTGAGGCGGAATCGCAGCTGTTGCGCGCCACCTAGCTGCTAGATGAAGGCCCTGCCAAACAAGCTTTGGAAAAGGCCACGCAAAGCCTCAAGTGTGGTAAGGACGCTCTGGCCCATAGGCAAAAACTGGGCATCTATCAGTAATTCAATGTAACCAGCACCGTATGTGTGCACTCCACTGTACGTTATGACATATTTGGAAGGGCCGCTCACTAGTGAGGCAGTCTTGGGAAGTAAACCCCACTGAACAGTTGCATGACGAGGGGATATTGGGACACACACCAGGATAGCAGAGGCCATTCTTCCAAGAGCAAAGGGCTGCATGATAGGAGACAGGTTGAGAAGAAGAAAAGGTAAGGATGGGAGGAAATGGACAGTGTGAAAGTGAGAGGGATCATGTAATAGAGAGGGGAGGATATTGTATGCAGCCAATGATGGTACCTTGACATGATGTGTTTCCCACATTCTTGTACGCAATCTGGCCACGTCCTGTTCCATGATTAGATTCGCACTGTGCACACTGCTGATTTGTTGCATTGGTGCATCGAATGTCGATGCAGTTAGAAATGTTGGTGCAGACTGGGTAGAGGTGGGCGGGGCATGCAGTTAGTCTGGGATGGGATGCATTGATGCAGAACTTACGTGTGCAGACAGGCGCTGTGCCACTCCAGAGGCCCGTGTTCTGACATGTCCTCACTCCGCCGGCTGGTCCAGAAGACTGGTAGTAGCCATTGTTGCAGGTGTATGTGACGCTGCTTTGATACAGGAAGGTGGAGCCAACACGCATTGAATACAGAGGAGTGCCTGGGTCTCCACAGTCCACTATATTCAAGCATTTAAGATCAGATGTAAATGGTTGGCTCTAGTCATTTGCAATTACGTATGCGACTAAGTACGTTTTATTGATTACACGCAGCATGTGTGTGTGTGTGTTAAGTTAATTTGAATGATGTGCTCAGACAGCTCAGTCAAGAGCTCGTTTTGCTCATAGTAAACTTTAGCTTCCCAGTGGGTTCGCCCATTGCTGGGACCTGGTCCACTAAAGCTCGCCTGCAAAGTCGTCATCATTGCACTGCAATCATTTACTACGTTCGGAATATATATTCGCAACCAAACGGTCTAGTTGTGGGTTTTGAACGCAAACCTTGAATCTGACATATCCTGAACCGCCACCGTCTGTCCCTGAGGGGAGGAAAAGACATTCCAATTTCGCAATCAGACAAAAAAAGACTAACAGATCCAAATTGCTGTAGAAGCTGTACAGCCCGGTAATGACGTAAGGATCGCCTGCACTGTAGTTCAGGTTCATGCCCAGCAGGTTCGACCAGGTCGCGGGCGGGCCGGCGCAATTGACGAGGGAGGAGTACGACCGCACACAGCAGTACGGTTGCCATATGCGATCCGACGCGCTGAAGTTGTAGGTACTGAATAGCCCGCCGATGTAGCCCGAACCTGGGCACACGAAGTTTATGTCCCCCTCGGGGCATTAATGACCGGCTGGGGGGGGGGGGGGGGGGGGGGGGGGGGAAGGAAAAGGGTGGTGGATTCATGCATCAACGTGTATTGAAGCTCGTTTTTACTTGAATACTGCAGGTAGAATTAACTCCAGCCACATTTCCTCCAGTAGTGCAATAGAGCTGCCACCGCCTATCGTTTGTACTACGGTAGAAATATCGAAATGTTTAAATGAAGCCATATGTGCACAATAACTATATACCTGAAGTCACTGGCAATGCCACCGACTGCCGTACCACTGGAACAATTGTAATTTAATGTGGAGGTGAGGCTGTTGACATAGCCGGTCCATTGTCCAAGAGCTCGACTTATTAGCACCAAGGCAACGCAAACAAATAAACAAAGTTCGAGCAGCCTTGCCATTGCGGTATTTTCGATGCTTTCCGACTACAAATTTTTTCAGACAGAGTTGAATTCACCCAGTATGCCTTGCATCACCTTTCCTGCTTTGCAAGCTATGAAGTTCCCAGAGCATTCATGCAGTCTTTTTGGAAGGCGCTATTGAAAGAAGTGGGCGGGATAGTGGCACGTGATTTTTGTGTGACGTTTTCGAATTGGCGCCTCGTGCGGGTGAGGGTAAGCAAGGGAGCTAAGAAGCTATTGGCGTGAAAAAGCGAGCCTTCTAAGAGTTTGTCGCAACTTGAATTGGATACATAGGTACCAAGGTGGGTATCAGAAGGCTTGTCGAACACTCTTCATGTAACCGCCTCGACTGAGAAAGTTATCGAGGTAAGGACTTTGGGCTCTGTGTTTACACGCCTCGGAGATGGGGAAAACGTGTTTGGGGTAGTATTAGAAATGTAGAAATACGTGACCGCAACAACGGTCTGACCAGTGGAGTAAAAAAGAAGCGTTATGTCGTGGGGTAAATGTTGAGTTCCCTTTTCTTTGTTGGCAAAATGAGCGAAGTAGTACCAGTGAATCGTCTAATGATATGCACACTCGCTAGCGAACATTTGCTTGATTCTAGAATTGGCCGACACAAACTTCAATGGAGGGGGAAGATGAGGAAGACTACGGCGACTACGTCACTCGCTGCGTGTGCGGGTTTAAGCACGACGACGGTTACATGATATGTTGTGACGGATGCAGGTAGGTTCCCCGATTCAAGCCATGGCCGTTCCAATTAACACTCACCTGCTTGTGTTGCCCTGAGCAGCGTTTGGCAGCATTTGGAGTGCATGAAGATCGACCCAAACCATATTCCCGACAAGTATTTGTGCGAGCAGTGCGAACCAAGGTACGTTTGTTCGGAGAAATGGTTTCAACGAGATTTAATGTAAGCTCACGGCTGATATAGGTCAGTAGACCGAAAGCGAGCAAGGCAGATACAAGTCAAGAAGAAGGAGAGTTTAGCTGGCAAGTTCAGACGGAAAACATGTATAATAAACTTCGTTTACAAAGAACCCTTCTGTGTACGCACACACAATGCGCTCTCCGCAATGACATACAGAGGCCCAACGTAGCGGAAATAAGCTTAGGAGTGTATCACGCGTAGAACCAGAACAGAGTAAGTACTTGACGACGCGGCTGTTGTTTGCGCGCGCGGTCCCAATTCCCAACCTTAGTCGTATTGTGTGTTGTTGCGTTCGTCTCCCGTGGCTATGAATGTACACAATGTTTTTGAGTGTTTGCGTAATCTAAAGACCCCACAAAAGTGAAAATACCTGTGTTCTTTTTGATGCTCACCTACAGACGACAACGGGTCTTCAGAAGACTCCCGCAAACCTGCTTCCCCACACCCTGGTGGGCCCCAGTCCCACAGGAAGAGGAGGCGTGGCAAAGTGCGTGTTGTGGTAACTAAGTGGGTTTATCTAATCCAATTTATTTAACCCATTGCCCCTTTTAACAGCATTTGGAAGCAAGGGTGAGATCAGACAGCAGGAAGAGGAGGAAGGATGATCGGAGGCCTGCAAAGAAGAAGGTGACTCCGTCCAGGGGCCATTTGTCGGAGCCGCCCGCATCGTTCGTCACGACAACCACTGTTGCCACCAGTGGTCTACAGACCCTCCTGAATGCAGGTACAAAGTGTGATGACTGGTCTTAGCGATGCCTGATCATTGTGGCAATGCAACACACACGCACATGCGTTCATGAATGCGCCACTCAACATCGCAAACATGCACACATTGTGCATTTGCACATTACCACGCACACATACAAATTGTACATTTGCACACGCCCAATGTGTGTGTCAACACCATGCTATGTTGCACACACACACACACACACACTGCTACTTCCCCTGCACACATACACAGCCTCGCTTCTAGAAGAAAGCACTTCACAGTACTTGTGGGATACAGACACAAGGTATGGATGGCTGTGTGTGGAGGTGACTCTACAAGTACCACGGGGCTTTTTGTGTGTGTTTGTGTGCATTACGTGCATGTTACAGCTGTGTGTGTGTGTGTGAATGTGTGTGTGCATGTGTGTGTGCATGTGTGTGCATGTGTATGTACATGTGTGTGTGTGTGTGTGTGTGTGTGTGTTCTATGTGAAAGCAGAGGGGATGAGTGTATGAAATGAAACCAAGGGGGCTAAAGCTGTAGTTCATAAATTAACCACAGACACTGCTCAAGCACACTCTTGCAACCCTCCCCCACCAGAGTAAAATGTACCTGTTGGGTAAAGTAAACTTATGTACGTCATGGTTTGTTCTCGTTTCTGCCTTAATTAAACCATGATTGTGTAAAAGTATGGTTCTTTTATTTATTTATTTATATCTTTTAAAATTTTTGTCTCCTTTTGAGCACAGCCCCTGGACGGACAAGTACGACACAGCAGAGCTCAATCGCTACTCTGAGCCGGTCAGGTCCTTCCTGTCGAGTCGCCTCTCCCAGCTCAAGACGGAGGCCCTGGTGTACAACAAGGACGACTACAGCACCATTGAGTCCAGGAAGCCGCAACCCCAGTGCTGTGAGCAGCAGAAGAGGAAGGGGGTCATGGCCGAGTGCGCCGTGGAGAAGGATGAGCTGATCATGGAATACAAGGTGAGCCTTATTTAAGGGGGTGGGATCGTTGAATGCAAGGTGAGCTTTTTTAAAAGGATGGGATAGGTCTATGGAGTACAAGGTGTCGACTTTTTTTGGGGGGGGGGGGGGGGGGGATGTAGTCAGGGAGTGTGAGGCGAGCTTTATTTAAGAAGCGGTTGGAAGTATTGGGTTAAATTTGTCATCATTGCTTGGCTTTCATTGGGACAGGGTAAAATCACGGTCAAACATGCTGTGCTCTCCGACGCTTCTATTGGTGGCAAGTCATTGTGGAAACACAAGTTTGTTTTTGTTAGGATTGTCTATGGCTTCTTTAGTTCATCCAGTTGTTTTTGGTACTCTACCCTCTCCAGACCTTGTCCATTTGTGTACCTCTACGACAAGATTTCTGACCTCGACTTGTGCATTGACGCCAGGTAAACGATTAGTTTGCGTCTGTCTCTTCCCTTGTCCTATTCACGTCTGTCTCTTCCCTTGCCCCATTCACGTGCAAATATTGTGCTTGGTAGACACTACGGGAACATTGCCAGGTTTATCCGGCGATCCTGTACCCCAAATGCAGAGGTAAGCTTTCACTTTTTTTTTTTTCCCCTGCTTTTATTTTGCCTGGTGTTATGTAAATAATAAGTCTTTCTGCCTTCCAATGCCAATTTCGTCGTCTATCATATCGACAGGTCCGGCACTTTTTTGTGGCCAGTGAGCTGAGATTTGGCATCTACGCGTTGAAAAGGATCGATGCTGGAGATGAGGTTACTGTACCCTTCGACTTCCGTTACGAGAAATGGTATGTTTTTGTCCCCTTCTGTTTTGTTTAGTAGTTAATTTGAGTTTAAATGGCTACTACTTTATAGCTAGTAAGTAGTCCTATTGCTTAACTTACTGTACCAGTCACATTTTGTAGTCCCCTTGAAGTGAGGGAGCGGTTTTATTACCCTGATGTCCTCCTCCCCTCTCCCTTACCGTTCAGCGACTATCCAGTCGAGTGCGCGTGTGGGCAGAGAGCGTCGTGCCTCGTGGTCAGAGCAAACCACGCCATTCTGAACAGGAAGATGACCCCTAAGGGAGGAACCGAGGAAGAACAAGTCTGGTGAGTGGTGTTTAAAAAATTTTTTTGGGTAGAAAATAATCTTGATATCGCCCATTTGATATTGAACCTTTTTTTATCTGTTTGGCATTATTACTTTCAGCCAATCGAAACAGCATGGCACTGCTGTCCCTCCCACTGAAGACTCGAACTCCAGCTTGGCCAGCACGGGCAGCAGGAAGAGGGTGACCCGATCTCAACACCACCTCCTCGCTACCCCCCCTCTCGACCATAACCAACAGGTACGTGTTTGTGGTATTGTGGAGGCAAGTACTTTGCTTGCTTGACCTGTCTCTATGCCCACTATGTACCGTACACCCATGTGATTCTGTCAAACTGTGTAGTCCTGGAGAGAGAGGGAGGGTGGGATGGAAAAGGAGATAGGAAGGGGATAGAGGGAGGGAGAGAGGGTCAATTAGGATCAAAGTACAGTAAGATGACTGATGTTGACATTGGGTTTTGCTACTGGAGACATATTCATATTCAACTTTTATTTCTTTGATTCTGTTGATGTTGGGCAATATACAACAAAACCGGGCGTCTTATTACATTGTCTCTCAGATAAGCAGAAATGTGACATTGCTTGTTTTGAAATTGCATGTTTTGAAATGTTACTAATTGATAGACAATCCTACTAAGAATCATTTGTATAGCTGACTTTAAAAGGAGGAATAGCTATTGTTTTGTCAGATGTTGTGATCATCGTTTAGATGCAGTTGTTTGTTTGCTCTAAATCATGTCACTTTTATGTTTTGATGGCTGGCATTGCATTCCTTTTATGGCATCAGGATTACATTTTGTCACCCCACAATTGTCACCCCCGCCATTTGGGCATCTTTTGCATAGTTCATTGCACTGTATATTATCTGTGGCTTTCCGAACCATAACTAGTTGACACATTCTTAACCTACCCCCGCACATCCTTACCTAGATTTGCATTCTTATCTAGATCCCATTCTTATCTACAGTTTAGCTCTTGCCCACCATAGTTACCTACATCTTGCCCATGCATCCTTACCTACCAGCAAAAATTTTCAAGGTGATTTGAAGGGGTCAAATGGGTATAAAACTTTGCACTTTTATTCAGAACCTGAAACATTTTAGTACCACCATAAACTAGTTACCTTAAAAGTACTATAGGTGTGTGGCCACTCTCATTTATGCATTCTCATTATAATACTCAATTTCACAAGCCAAGGGACTAAATAAATCAATTCTGCATATGCTAAGGTGCACCTGGAGAGGATGGAAAATTGCCTGCACCTGAGTTTGAGCCGGTTGTTCCTGAATTGTAGATATTTGTGTGGATGCCAGAGAAAGTGAAAGTCGCTCTGTTTTCCCAAATCTGTACGTGTGCACCAACATGGATTGAGAGGAAGCACATTAATGTGATTCGCCTGTGTAAACTTTTCCTCTAGCATACTTTCCTTCCCTCCCTCCCTCTCTCTGCCTCCCCTCTCCCATCAGGCTGCTGATCACCAGAGTGGAGATGCAAGTAGTGACGGTGATGAAGGAGGAGGAGGAGGATGTGAGGATACAGAGGTGACTGGTGGGCAGGACCATCAGGATGGCCAGGAGAGTCACGAGGACCTGGAGGCCCAGGCAAAGGGAAAGGCGTCTCAGGTAAGTGCTGCTACTCAAGTGCTCTCTGCTGCTTGGGTATCATTGTTGGTGTGTAACTACTCTTTTGGGGAGGAGGGTTATCCATTGCCACGAGCAATTAGTACATGCGGGGGTGGGGGAGGAGGAGATAAGAAATGGTATTATTTTTTGTGGCTTCGGCTTCAGTGTGTGTGTGTGTGTGTGCGTGTGTGTGTGTACATGCATGCGTTATGTGTACATGCAGGGGTCGAGTTAATGAACATCCAATAACCAGGAAATTTTAATGATGTACAGGTGAAGTCAGTGTAGATGTCCGGACACAATGGCTGAGGCCTGCATTGAATGAACTTGTCAGTCATTCGGTCCAGGGGCTTGCCATTGAACGTGGAAGTGGATCCTAGTGAATTACTGCATACTCTAGATTAGTTTGTTGGCAATGTATTTTGATATGTAACTGTATGATTCTGTATGTTATGGACAAGACAATGATTGTTAGAATCGCATGCGTAACCCACGACGCACTTATGACACGTGTGTGTGTGTGTGTGTGTTTGTGCAGTGTGTATATGTACAGTACATGTAGATGTGTGTGATTGTATGCATAGACGTACCTTGTGTTCCCAAGCCAATGCCCCAGTCACCTGAAATTATAGTACCATTGGTATTGCACACACCCACACATACATACACACATGCACACACACATACACACACATACACACACATGCACACACATGCACACACATGCATGCACACACATACACACGCACATGCACACACATGCATGCACACACATACACACGCACATGCACACACATACATGCACACATGCACACACATACACACACACATGCACACACATACACACGCACATGCACACACATGCATGCACACACATACACACGCACATGCACACACATACATGCACACATGCACACACATACACACACACATGCACACACATACACACGCACATGCACACACATGCATGCACACACATACACACGCACATGCACACACATACATGCACACATGCACACACATACACACACACACATGCACACACATACACGCGCACATGCACACACACACAAACGCACATGCACACACATACACATGCATACAGTCGAGAGAAGAGCGCAAGAATGAGGCGGTGTGGAAGGTGTTTGAGAAGATGGAGGCATCCTCCACTCGCAGGAAACACCAGCTGATGTCCGAGGACAGCGATCCCTTACCTTCATCTCCATCAATCATCCCACCCACCACTCCCAATGTGCTGGACCCCAAACACAGGTACAGTTAGATAGTTTAATATTTCGGTTGTTTTTATTTTTTGTTTTGCAACTCATATGTCTGCAAAAAGAGGAATAAAATAACTTGAAATTGACACAAGCATGATTTAACTCAGAAAGTACACTCTAGCACCACTCCAATTCACTTTCAGTTGCATACAGTATGCTATCATTGCGTACAAAGCAAGGACCAAACATTTGCCAACCCTTTGATTGAGTTTACCACGTTAGTCTAGCTTTTTTTAATGTTGTTGTTTGTAATGACCTTGTAAGCTGTATGACTTCCATTGGACCACTTCTTGCCTATTTAGGCGTCTAAGTACAGGACAGAGAAACAGCATGTTGCCTTGTGGTCGAGTGTAAGTTTTATATTACTTACTGTTCCGATGTTCATTGTGTTGGCTTCCCCCCCCCCCCCCCCCCCCCCCCCCCCCCTGCTGGTCATCATCAGTCGGCTGTCCAGTGTCTCCTCTGACCCATTCTCCCCTGCCGATGTCTCGGAGACCTTCTCCCCGCCCATCACCCCGAAGCACCACGCCTCCCAGGACCTGTTCTGCATCCCACACTCCCCCCTCACTATGGACATCCCCCGATGCCGCCTGGAGTTTGAAGCCACACCCTACCTCCATCCCAAGTATCTCCTGTCCAGCTTTGAACTCCCATGGAAGAAGGTACTCCCCTGATGTGTCTGTGGTTAGGGGGCAGTGTAAAGTATTGTATTGTTTGGGCTGTCTTGTACCCATTATTTAGTTGTTGTTATTTCAGGGGGATGAAACTGAAAGGGGATAAAGGCCTGGGGGGGGGGGGGGGGGGCAAGCCACTTTAGATGTATTTCTTTTTCTTGCACATTAACTTTTTTTTTTGGGTTAAAAAAACTTTACATGTACATGCATGTCACCTGTCATCTAACTATGCATGGGAGGTTGACGTTTTCTTTGTACCCTTACATGAGTGTCTTACATTATACCCTCTCTAAGGATGGAGTTCTCAATGATGTAATGTGCTTATTATTCACTGACCATTGTGACCATGTAGGCGGTTTTGAGGCAGCTGGAGATGGCTCAGTACGGGTTTGGGCAGCACACCTGGACGTACTCGTACTCCTCCCACAACAGAACCAATGGGAAAATCAGGGCAAGGGGATCACAGAAGCATGTGAGTTCCAGTAGAGTGTTGTGTGTATGTGTGTGTGTGTGTGTGTGTGTGTGTTTGTGTGTGTGTGTGTGTGTGTGTGTGTATGTGTGTGTGTATGTGCCCTAATGTGTGTGTGTGTGTGCAATATGTGTGTGTGTGTGTGTGTGTGTGTGTGTGTGTGTGTGTGTGTGTGTGTGTGTGTGTGTGCATGCATTGGTTAGTGGAGGCATATAATGGAGCCACTGGTGAAGTGTGTCTGTAGTTTGACTTATGTTGCTCCTATGTGTCCATGACACTGATAGCGTTGGCTGAGATTGCATGCGGACGACATAACAAAGATGCTCTCTGGCAAGGAGAACCAGGGGATGTCGCAAGGTGCAAAAGAACATGACCTGCGTAAGTTGTGCTTTACTGTTGTATATTTAGACTGTGAGAGCTTTTATGCTGTGTGACTATAACTGCAGTGTTGCAAATACTCTTTAGCTTTCAAGCCCTATGGCAAGAAGCTATATGGAGGGGTTTATCCCACAGTGATAAACACTAGGTGTATACTATTTACTGAATTGACAAGGAGAGGGGAGTGATTAGTATTACATTTGTTCAATTTCTCTTTCTGTTTGAATTAGTTATCATTAACAAATGCCCACTAAATAACTACTTGCAAATTAATGGACACCTGTACACTTCAGGCTAAAATAGTAGAGATGGTAGTGTGTAATTGCACGCAGAGTAGAGTACCATAAATTGGGACCATCCAGAACCAACCACAATGGTCGGTCACTTCAGTGATCCTTCCAATGCTTTATATTTTTAGATACGGTACATGATTGTAGTGTGTCGTGCTCTTCTGTTACGTGTTGTACGTTTTTTTCTTGCAGTGCCAGCAAAGAAGCACTTGCTGATGAAGTGGGAGAAATCCCACAGTGGCCAAGAAAATGTTTGTGGTTCCGCTGTGCCGCCTACGAGACCACACCCACCACCAAAGGGTGGCGACCGAAACTCCTCCCCTCTGTTTGACGAGGTCTCGTCGGAAGGGGAAGACTTTGAAGTGGCCGACAGGGGAGGGTCCAGGAGGCACGCCTTAGGCTTGTCCAGTTCCGATGTTCGTCGCCGATCGCACAGCCAAACAGCAGCTGCCCAAGCTTTCCCGCCTCCAAAGGATTCGGACCCTCCCTTACATGCACCCGATGTTGTGCACGTGGGGAATGAGGAGGAGGAGAGTGTGGTGGTGGTGGTGGGACCCAGGACACCGCTGGGCAATGACGACTGCAGCATGGACAGCTGCTACAGCAGGCCAACAGACGAGGACGATGCCAACAACAGCCTAGACTCCAGCGTCGTTGCGGGCAAGGCGGATGTCGACTATCACAGGGGGGCCTGTGGAGAAGTGGGGCCAAGGACTCCCCCTCCTCTTCCCATCGATGGGGTCGCTGTGGCTTGTCAGACTGCGGACTCGTGTGAAGGGACGCGAGCACTTGGTCCTTCTCTGGGCACTCGGCCGGCTGGCAGGGACAGTGTGGATGAGGGTGAAGCTGGTGGTGGTGGGTACGATGGGACGAGTGATGCAAACAAGAGCGACCTGTTTGAAGGAGGCAGTGAGTGTTCCTTCAGGCAGGACGAGGATTCTCCCATGTCGCCCCACAACAAGTCTGGCAACCAGGGAGGCAAGAAGAAGGTGTGTCCTCCTACAACCCTACCTTCTCCCCCTCCCTCCCTCCACCCCTCTAGGTTTTTGTATTCAGTTGTTCAGTTTTGTCACCCACTTGCACATATTGAGAGGGTGGTGGTGAGATTGGGAGAGTGGGGTGAGGAACGTAGAGGGTGGGGAGGTGGGAATGGGTTTGGAGGGTGAAAGTTTGGAGCTGACGGGGTTTCGAGGGTGGGGATGAAGACTGTGGTATTGGCCATTTTTGGTTACAATTTCATACCCATACCTTTCTATTTGTTATTGGTACATGTACACCATGGCATTACTGTCCTGTGCCACAGATATCGTTGGGAGACTACCTGAAGAGACCTCGAAAGCCACTGGATCAAAGGAAGCCCCCTCCTCTTCCTCCTGCTCCCCTGCCTGATCCACCCGTGGTCTCCTCGTACATGACTTCCCTCCAGACCTCTTCCTCTACTGCTGTCACACCTACCACCACCGGCTATACCGCAGTCAGTCCCACCACTGCCGGAACGACCCCCCCTGTCTAGCTCGATGACACCCTCCGCCTCTGGTTCTGGTGGGCTTCAATTTGAACCGGTCAGTCCCGGAGATGAGGACGGGACTCCACCCCTTGTCACTATGGAAGGTGAGTACCTCCACTGCTCAAACACACACACATGCTGTGATGTTGTCGTACGCACCTGTGCTATAATTTTATGTTTGTGATTGGTTAAAACTTTTGTCTGTTAAGTACCATTAAAATGTCTGCATTCATGGTATGTTACAGTGTACAGTGTTCATGTACAGATTATGAACTTTTAGCCTTCTTACTCTGTTCAAACACACACAATGCACATACATGTACTGTGATGTAAAGTAGAACTGTTTTTAACTCGCTTAAGACTTCCATTTGTTGGTTCTGCACATTAAAGATAATGTGACTCCACATATACTGTACACCATGGTGCTCACAGCAGTATGATCATTGATGATGGAATCTCAGGTTTGGGTATGTAGTTGAGCGAGTTAAAAATAATTCTGCATATATAGTACAAATATGTATGCTACAATGTACATGTAAAGATTATGAATCTTTTGTTTTCTTACTCATATGTGCTCGATGAAAGATTCTGGAACACTAGTTCTTATGGGAGACCAGAGTCAACAGATGGCTGCTAGGATGTTGCCTGTAATGACCGTGTATGGCAACCAGAGGTAAGCACATGTAGCAATAATCATTAGAAATGTGGTATTAATAGCAGGGACAGTCCCACTTCATGTAATGCATACTTATTCCATTGGTGCAGTGTGCTGACTGGAATGGAGCAACAGCAACAACCTGTAGTCCCAGTTGCTTTTATCCAGCAACAGTTCCCAGGTCAATTTGTGCCAGTACTCGAAGCCAGGTGGTAAGCCAATCCCTGCACGCCCATTTCCCCACTATACCCATTTCCCCGTTATACCAATCCTGCTCCCACATTTCCCCACTATACTTGAATATTTCCTTCCCATCATCCTCGACATCACACATGACAACAGGGGTCAAGGTGGCATAGAGCTGTCACAAGATCCAAGGAGAGGTGAGTATTATATCCATCCAACCTTAATCAGACCTACTTTACACATACCTACACGGTATTTCAGTTTATGTAGTCTGACCACACACTTAACACACAACACATACACACACACACACACACACACACACACAACACACCACAAAGAGAATATGCTATTTGCCACTGCAGTCTACCCTGCCTAAAAGTAGTCAAGGTTGTTTGGCCATATCATAGATGTGGCATATAATACAGATGGTGTTAATGCATGCAGAGTCTGGTGGCATAAAATTATCATCATCTTAACGCAATGGTCCCTGAAATGATTGTACTTGCATGCTTATCTGAATGTAATCAATGTGAAGATTGTCGTGCATTATGTGCTGGTACTTGAACGCAATCACTGAAAACTGTATAGCTACATGTACAGCCACTGTGACCCGTTCTGATTGTCCCTCGTCTTGAGTGCTACACATATCTTCCATTTTATAGCATCTCTATTTTATGTAAAGGATCCTTTTTAATGAGAACGGAGGAGGCTGAATTGTCTTTTCCTCACAATGCAGGTGCTGTCCCAGCAGAGCTTTTTGCTCAGCAGACCATCATGGCTCCACCCCCTCATCAGGATGGCGCCCCACCTCTTCCCTCTCCACTCCACGGAGGACTCCTCCCACATCCCATGGTGGTCCAACATGCGGGGCCACACCCCCTGATGCAACAGAACGTCATGCAGCAGCAGCATGGCGGAGAGACTCACCCAGGCCTCCTCATCCCCAGACCAGACTTCATGTCATCATCACGGCAACAGAGGAACCCTCATGGCTTTGTACCTCACCACCAACAGCACAGACAAGTGTACAAGCACCATTCCCAGAGTGGCTTTTATCAGTGACCTATCCTAATCTCCCTTTTCACCGTTCACTTTCAATTTGACACTTTCTTCTATTTTGTTTCCTCTTCAACCAGTATTCCTGCCCTTTGCAGTAAACGTTGTTGAACAGTTGAATATGCGCGCAGCATGTGTTATATGCTAAGACTGCTAAATATGCTCTCCATCATGCTATGATACATCGATTAATCCAGTGAAATCATTAACACATAAACCAATACAGTCATTCCTACCTTTGTGTTGCTTGTGTGTTATTCAGGTGATCTTCTTCTAATCTCGTATTTGTTTGTGGAAGAGAAATTAATGCAAGTACTATGAACAATGAGATAATCAGAAGGTAAGTACAGCTCAAGATGTAGAAGCTAGATGTCGAGAAAAGAATGCTTTAATCTTCATGAGCAGAGTATCCTTGCACTGTAGCTACTTTTAGTGCATAAATTTACCCGTGGAAGAAATGTTTGAACACTTCTAGCAGATGACCTGTGTAATCAAAGCGGCAATCACTTCTTACTGAAACACATTCCATTTGCTATGCCTGTGATAAAGTTATCAATAAGACTTTAGGCTGATATGAATGTCCTCTTTCTCCTATCATTGACCAACTCTTGCTACTGTATATTAAAGACACAATCTCTGAGTTTACCCTATGCTATGTGAAGCTCCAGCTGCTACCCTGTAACCCATGATACCTTGAAGGAGGAAGTCTCAACATTTCCTAGCTGCTGACTGGACTCCTTCAGTGGCAGAACATCTTCCTGTATCAGTCGTCGAGCTCTTGCAGTATTTAATTCCCCTCTTCTCTCCCCCCTCACCCCACCTTGCCCCCCTGCATTCAAATTCCTTCTGTAGCACCAACTGCTTGGGCATATGCATTAATCATCAAACAGCCTTGCAAATGGTACCCTCTATTACAGTAGATGACTCTTTTCTACCTATATCTGACCATCCACCACTCTCAGAATGGTGAGACACTGACTCCCACAATATATTGTCATACTTTGCATTAATCTCTATAGCAACTTCCCTGACATTTGTGGCATGTCTTGGTAGACTGATTATGGGTAACATCAATGGACACGCTTTCCTCAGAAGGTAGGTTCGATAGCACAACTGAAAAATATTTGATCTGTAAATAACGTTCAGTGTTGATCATTTAGTGGCACTATAAATCCTGTATTTTACTCAGTTTTTTGGTGCTGGGTGAATAGTAACTCAAATAATAGGTGTTACACAGCTGATAAGATGTAATACAAATTTCCCATTGACATATTGCCACCGCAGTAGAATGATCTCCCTTACGCAGTCCTGACATCATGTTATGACTAAATTTCCATGTATATGCGATACACCATCCACAAAATGCTATTTTACACAGTGTTCAAGATTTTGTAATGCAGTTATCAGTGTTGACCAAGTCACAGGTTTCATACCCTTTCCATCAAGCCATCTTTGAAGTATGGCCATATTGATTCGTTCAGCTTTCCAGTGATGTTCTTCTGCTAATGCATCCACAATGATTCCATTACTGTCTTCCAGTAGGAATATTCCAAACTTTAAATAATTAGTTCCAATCTGCTCAGCAATGTTCACTTTCTTGCATGAGAAGGATATTAACTCGCACAAAGTGGGTGTTCCTGGACAAAGGTATTCATTATTAAGGTGAAAGAAAAATCCTATGCAGGTAATTATTACCTACACGTGGCCTCCATACACACCTTGTACTAGTGGCACTTCATACGCATCATATCCCCCCTACACACAAGATTTTTTATTACCTTGCAACTCCACTACTTTGCCTATCCACTCTGACAATAGCTGGGATGATGGAGCTGCAAGATAATAAGGATTAAAATGTCTCATAAGTGTGTATTCAATACCGATACATTAGTAGAAAAATTTAATCTATTAATTCATGCTCTTCAAACTCGATCCATGCACAAATTAATTTTAAACAGTGCTGCAAATAAGCAGATTTGAGGGAGACGCTTCAGCTTTTGTCTATTCGAAATCAACAACATGCAGGTTGGATTGAACTGTCAAAGAGATTGAGTGGAGGAAGATTGGCAGATCGAAGCTCAAGGTTTTTCTTGAATGTATTTGGGTGTAATAGATCAACGATGATGCAAACATGTATTGTGACAAAATGACAATTAACCCGTCAATTTACGCTTACCTTCTAACAGTGCTTGGACAGCCAGCTCCATAAATGGCTGGGAAGAAGAGGAGACCAATGGAGGAAACACTGAAAACAAAGGACATATTAGAAGCATAAAGTTGCACCTCTGCACTGCTCAACCTGTAACAAGCTGTAAGAGACATGGCTCTATCTTCATCCATTCTTCTATCATGGCATACTTCTGACGATTTACGTCAACAATGCGCTTATCCCCTTCGAAAAGGGCCTTCTTTAATGAGGACAGCTCTATCCTTGTGTCATGAGAGTGGTCTGAGCTGGCTTCAGGAGGACAGGCAATTATTTCCAACACTTCTAAATGTGGACAGAATTCTTGACATGCTTTCCTAATGGCTTCAAGAACAGAGTGTACTAGTTTTAGGTACTTTGGATCGGTTTTGTCAGGGGAGGACATAACCAAGGAGAGGGACTGGAATGTTTCACTCATCTCAACAATGGTAGTCACCCCTGTCTCACTAAGCCATTTTATACCTCTGCTCCACACATCACAGCTGTGAATGTGGTAAGAGGCTATGGTTGAGGCCTGTACTGCAGGTAAAGCAAACTCAGAGGGCAGTCTACAAAGAAGGACATGAAGAAAACGTGTCGTGAAGAAATGATTAGTACACTTGACAATCATGAACCAATCAAAACTATTAATGAAAACTGTGTCACTAATTGGCCTATCAACACTGACAAGAGCTGGGAAGAAGAGAAAGAGACCAAGGTCTGAGCTGGTTGAACCTTCTGGTGCCATATTGGTGTCTGCAACTTGGGATAGGTCTACTGCTTGACACAGTTCAAAGTGGATCATAAACTGAGTTATCATTTCGGCATTGTACTCTGGAAATATTTTTTTAATAACTGATCTGGGCACTATTCCAGCATTGTTAGCTACAGGGATATACTCTTTTTGAGATGGATCAGCAAACAAAGCTCCATTAACCTTCTTAAGGATACTCTCTTTGCGAAGGACTATCCAGCTATTGAGTGGGTCTTCAGATGGGATGAATAGAATCAAACCCTTTTCTGATAAAATCTCTAGAATTGGGGCAATTTTAGTGCTATCAGGGTCAATGAGTTCATCCTGATCAACCTTAATATATTCAATTAGATCAGAGAAGGCTATAGCAACCATATCAAGATCAGGTAGCTTCTCTTTCAAGAAGGCAAGCATCATGTGACACATCATGGAAATGGGAGGAGAGGTGCTTAAAACATCTTTATTTGTTTTGCACAGCTGGTCCTTAAACTGATCCATCTCTCCACTATACATCTTTGTAATGTTCAATGCTAAAATGCTTACTAATTTCTGATGGCTAATGGATATCTCGGCAAGGGATTGCAGATGGGTCAATTTTATGGCTAGCTGCTCTCGTGTTAACAGGTCAGCATGTGTGCCCACTACTATGACTGATGACTGCTGGGGGCACTTGTGGCACACACCATTGATCATTGTGGACCAGTAGTACACCTCCTTAGTCATGACGTCAGGGTCTTTTGTTAGGTCCTGCAGGAGGAGAAAGATAGTAGGACTGCTGAGGGAGATGGCCTCAAGACATGCAGAGTGGCTGGAGAAGTATTGGTGATGTCCGGCCAAGTCATAGACTACCATATTGCCGTAGGGACTGTCAACTTGGTGAGGAATGATCCCAGCAGTGAGAGGTTCCACTTCATCTTGCCATCCAAGGATACGCTACACAAGTAGCATGCTTAGATCATATTAGTAAGCCCATAAGCTACGATACACAAATACATGAGTGTGACCTTTGAACTAATGTGTACAATGTACAAACTATTATAGTACCATTGCATATGATTTACTTGTTAAACTGATGACCAGATAAATAGGTCAGAATTGTTTAATTTAACATTTAACTAATTGCTATTTTTTTTAGTACAAAGTATGATCCAGTTTTTTGATATCCACAATGCTTGTTTATCTTGAAAAACGCCCTCCCTTCACCTGATGTAGAATGATTATAGCCCCCCATTATAGCATATTCTCACCTTTACAAAACGGGTTGTTTTTGTAATTGACTTTGAAATGTTGATGATAGCCTTCAATAATAAAAGAGACACGATAAAATCATAGTGGGCATTATATTACTGTAGTATGTTCATAGTTACTGTGAATGGGTGCAGATGCATGTGAAAATTCTTTTAAGCAGACCTAGTAATTCAATTATGTCATGTAGGTAAGAACGGTACACCAGATATTATTTAGAGCTTGCAGTATGTATTAGCAAAAGCAAGTGGAGAATCTATGAAGCTATGCTGTAATGACATGTGAGTAAAATCAATTCATATGGACATGCATATGACTACATGTTTAATATCATCAGTATACAATTGCCTCACAAGTATACCATGCCCATCAAAGAGCACAAAGTCTTTAAATGCAATAATGCTATATTAGATTTACGTGTAGTTAGTTCAATGGTTATTGTTTACAAGGTGCACTAATTAGGCAATTACAGCTTCTGCTGCTAGGTGTGATAACACATTTACTTTCCAGAATGCACTGTTGTCTTATATTTGGGACATAAGCCATCCCCTCAATAATGCAACATCTAATAAGAAAGTACTACAACTCCTGATATCTTAGCTTGCCAACCATGAATAATAAAGCCTACCTGTGTCAATGTACTCTTCCCTGCACCAGAATTTCCACATAATACAACCTTTCCATAGGAATCAGCGGGAAAGTCATTGCATGTTTTTATCATTTCATTGAACACACCAAGGGATTTGTACCCAGCAACCATCATGGCAGTTGACCCATGATTATTCTTAATGTTGATATCGATGCCAGGATGGGAGAGAAGTGCTCTTACACACCTTGACTTATCTTTCCTTGCAGCCACATATAGAGCAGTATTACCAAACTGGTGTTTAGAAGAAAAACTCACTCTAATGCATTGCACCAGTTGAGCATGTACCCCATGCAGTACTCTAGCGTAATATAGAAGTCAATCTACTAACACATCATTGGGAAAAGTATAGCCCTTCTCTCCTAGGTGCCAGAAGGCTAACCAATAACCAATATAGCCTGATCTAGAACTGTACTCACCTCGTCCTGATGATTGACCTGTGCACCTCTATCCAGAAACAATTGCACGCACTCAGCATGCCCAGTTAGCGATGCCATGATTAATGGAGTCCATCCATCCTGTAAAGATATGAGTTCACATACTAGGAATCGTAGAAAGTATATTGACAATGCAGTTAGCCTCATCTTTTGCATTGATGCAAAAAAATGAGGAGCCATAGGGGCTATGGCTCCCTCCTCCCCCCTTCTGTCCAATCATACACTTGCACACACATGCACACAATACATTTTAAATCTATGATGTCTACACATCACAAATGATCAGCATGTCTGTTTTTGTGTGAACAGATGATACAAGTACCAATGTACTCTCAACATAAGTAAATATCTGACGGCAACAGCCCCAGTATTCTCTCAAACTGCACTCACCTTGTCCTGATGATTGACTTGTGCACCTCTATCCAAGAGCAGCTGAGCACACTCAACATGGCCCTCTGACGATGCCTCCATCAGCGGAGTCTGACCATACTGTGATGATGGAACTATACTGATCACATCTAGTTGCATCATGGCAACAGTCCCAATGGCCAGATCAAGTGCAGCAATACTACTGAATGGTATGTTAATGCCTCTAGAGATAGTATAGTAATGGAGGTTGTTGATAGGCAGACTATGAGACTGAATGGATGCTTTCCCAAGAACACCCCTGTATATACATGCATAGCAGTACAATACCTGGAACTAGACAGAGACAATCTATAGTTTGGGGATAAGGTTATTTAACAGCTGGCATGCAAACACTACGTTGTGGGGCAACGTACTATTGTAGGATGGGTATGGCTGGAATGTGTCATCACGTAATTAGAACACAGCTTCTTTCTCACCTGATTTGTGGCATCAATCTCTGTACCATGATCGAGAAGTGTGATGACATCGTCCAGGTAGCCATTCCATGCTGCATCTCTTAGCGCCTTCTCGCGCATCTACGGTTATGCAACGGATAGTCATGCACCCAGACATGCACCTGACTTCTTCCTATTCTTGTATGGGTTCCGCTATCGAAGCTTTACTTTTTTTTTTAACTGAACTATTGAACTCAGTGGCGGATACAGGAATAAGGCAATGGGGGGGGGGGGGGGGGGGGGGGGGGCGGTTATATTGGTTCTCCCCCCCCCCCACGGTCCCCCTACCTTCCACGTCACACTGGGTCTGGAACTCTGGGGCTCGCCATTAATTAACCTTTCACGCATCCATGCACGCTATACATAACTTAATTATTTTTTAAATACACCGTACACGCATGATTTTATGAAGTATGATCGACAGCAAATCGACAGCAATTAATACAATAATGATTAACTTGATCAGTTGATGCAGAGATACAATGCACACACATACTTTAGTGCTACTGTGGTAGTGAAACACTACGACAACAATCAGACAATAAAGTTTAAGCGCCTCGCGAAATGAAAAAAGATGTTATCTTGCTACATATCTCACTGTCGGCAGCTAGATTCTTTAAGCGTTTTGCTTTACGAAACGATGCTCTTGAACCTTTGGATCGCTTTGATGACATCGTGTGATGAATAATCAATTGCCAATTAATTTTTCGGGACTTTTATCATTCAGGATCCGATAATTCATAATAAAGACTGATTTAACAAATAAAAATAACTATTTTAACCGTAGTCCCGTACCTAGACACGATTCCCGACAGCTGCGAGTGGATTACATCACCGCTATGTGGAAACACAGTGACACGCGTTATGTGTACGTCGTAGTGTGAAGGGGGGGCGGCAATTTAATAATAGGGGCGGCATTTTATATCGATGGGGGGGGGGGGGGGGGGGGCGGCCGCCCCCCCCCCCCCAACGCTATGGTAGATCCGCCGCCGATTGAACTGACTTGCTGCAAACGATCCGAGAAGCCCTAATCATTCTTATGCCAGCATTATGACGCAGAAAGAATTTTAAGGTTTCCTAAACAAGTTCTGGAGAAAAGTCCCATTGTGGCAACAAACTGCCAACAATTGCACCAATAAGTTATACATATTTATATGGCAATACTAATATTATCACTATCACGACGATATGGATTTCGTGGTGAAACTGCTATAATGCATATTCAGATACAGCACCACATTCAGAATGCAATTTTGTTTAGGCAATTCCATAACTTGACACTGAAAAGATGGACACCATCAAGCGGTAATAGTCGTACTGTTATGATGGTAGAAGACGTACGGCTTTATGTACCTACAGTTTAATGATTATCACTTGCCATGTCATACATGTTGCAGGGGTCACTTTTGGAATTACTTCAACACCCCCATTTTGATACGGCCCTTCTGGAAAGTTTAAACGATTACAACGAAACAGGTTTGGGGTGTGTGTGTGTGTGTGGGGGGGGGGGGGGGGGTTTGGAAATTAGAGTTCGGAGCATATACGAGCACGCACGCCACTAGCCTTTTTCGTATACTTCCATATGCAAAACGATACAATTTTGTCTGCATGTATTGTAATATAGTCTAGGTTCTTCGCTCGTCATACTCTTTTGTATACGCTTACACAGGAACCGTGTTGCGTGCATGCATGTTGCTTGCGAGCAACAGGAAGCAAGCGGTTTAGGATATACATTGCGCAACACTGTTACATGCTAAACGTTGAATGAATGGCCGCCTTCAGTCCATATCTCTAATGTTGGTTTTGACGCATAGTCGTTGAATAGTCGTAATCCCCTTTGACTTCTCTAGCGACAAATTATCTTTTGCTCGTTAATGGAAGCCATTTGCTCGTTAATGGAAGCGTTTAATTTATCAATACAATATCTCTCGACGCAACCCCAATATCTGCAATTAACGTTGATGCATTATATTAATCCATCAAAATTGCCAAATGGCACCTAGCCGTATCAATAGAACATATAAACCTCAGAGCAACTTACAATTAGTCTGGAGACTAAACACATATTGCCATGCATGGGTCTGGTTCCAAAACTAGTTACCACAGGTCATGTAGTTAGGGTGTGGCCAGACTTCCGCAATTGTTTGCGGTCTGATACAACGGAGCTGATCTCGATCTGTACGATCGTGGAACCATGCATATTTACATGATCTGGTCCTCTACATACCCGACGGACAGCTAAAAACAAATTCGATCACGAACAAATTAAAAATTCTACATGCGACTGTCACACGCTCCACTCGCGACAACAATTTTCCAGCCCCCCCCCCCCCCCCCTCACACACACACCTCCTTACACCCGTCCCAATTACTTTACGAATGATCCCTTTCCGATCATATCGGTACCAGCAATTGGCATGCTCCAAGTGAGTTATGTTACATTTAACAATCGCCAACTTACCTCGTCGGACCAGAGCCAAAGTCCGCTTTCCATAACATTCGCTACCTTGTGCATCTTGGTGATGTAATCATTGCAATAATTACTACGAAGGAATTAATGCCACACCCATACACAGGTTAGTCTCGTACCCAGACCAGTGGAAACACGTAGCGTTGACGTAATCCATCCGCAGCTACGACACTGTGCACTGGTGATAATGTAGTGCACGTATCGCCGCTCCAAGTTAGGGCTCCGATGAATGACTTCGAAGTCAAACTCTTGAAGTAGCTCTAGCCATCTTGCCATCTGTCTCTCTGGTTCTGAGACAATCCATGGTAGTTCATAACAACTTTTGCCACGACCTTCTCAAATTTTTCAGTAATCTAATAGCGCTTATAGAGATTAGTTATTATGCAGAGTTTCACTTTCTGATACACTTCGATTAATTGGCAATATTTTATCAACTTTGTAAGTGCCATGAAATTTTGTGATTACTATCACTGTTTTGCAAAGCTACAGTTATGTGTCAATAAAGTTTTAATTGAAACTTTTCCTAACACTACAATGCACTCACCTCATGGGTGTACACACATGTATGTATTGTGAGATAACCTTAATATTATGACTAGTTGTTTTACACTTGTCTAATTATCTCAAAACACCATAATTCATTTTTATATTTCAATTTTACCACGCGACGAGATAGGTTGTGAGGTAGTTCATTCATTAAAATTAATTTTGGGTATCCGTTCCGCTGGTAAGTTATAAATGGATTTATGTCAAAAACGATGTTTCTTTGAACTGCCGCTTGACCACAAAGTTTACACAGACGTAACGATGCTATTAAAACAATGTAACTACGCTACAAGGGCGTAGCCCAAGTTGTGAAAGAACGGGAAGGTCACGTTACACTATGCGCTAAGCTTCGTACGATTGCTGATATGCACTTCTATAAGCATGCATGACATGCACCGATTACGATACAACAATAGTAGCGCGCGCTGCTCTTAGGCAATGCAACGAGCTGCTATTATAAACAATAGCGCTTTTACTAAGCGCAGTGCGGGGAACCGAACAAATGATTGTTAAGAAGGCTTCAATTGTTCTGAGCGTGCCTCGTATAGTATGCATTGTGTGACATTTGAACAAAAGACCCTGTAGTTCCATTTGAACTAAAGAGCCCGCACGCCGCAACCTGGCCCAGCACGATCTTTTGTTTATCCACAGACTCAAGATATTCTTGTTATTCCAACATCAGATGTTCTAACTCTTGTTGACCCCCTCACTAGTAGCACTGCTAGATGCTACAGACTTAGTGATACTGAATCACTTAAGGCTTCAAGAGCTCGTCAATTAAGACTGAGTAGTTAGTTTTTTATTTTTTAATTCTATAGCACGTTTATCTTTTCACATGGAAGGTGTGATCTTTTGTGAACATGTATATGATTAAATAAATATTAGCACGTACTACGCTTAGAGCGCTAATATTGTTGTATCGGAATCGAAGCGTCATGCATGTTTAGGCGTACGAAGGTTAGCGCACATCCTTCGCAACTTGGGCTACGCCCTTTTAGCGTAGGCATCGTTACGTCTGTGTAAACTTTGTGATCAAGCGGCAGTTCAAAGAAACATCAAGTTCCATTTATAACTTACCAGCAGAACTGATACCCAAAATTAAATTTTAATGAATTAACTCCGAACATTAATGACACTAATATAATAAAATAAAATAAATAAATAAATAAAAGAAATTACCTCACAACCTATCTCGTCACGTGGTAAAATTGAAATATAAAAAGGAATTATGGTGTTTTGAAATAATTAGACAAGTGTAAAACAACTAGTCATAATATTAAATTTATTAAGGTTATCTCACAATACATACATGTGTGTACACCCATGAGGTGAGTGCATTCTAGTGTTAGTAAAAGTTTCAATTAAAATATTGACACATAACTGTAGCTTTGCAAAACAGTGATAGTCATCACAAAATTTCAGGGCACTTACAAAATATTGCCAATTAATCGAAGTGTATCAGAAAGTGAAACTCTGCATAATAACTAATCTCTATAAGCCCTATTAGATTACTGAAAAATAAAAAAAGATTTGAGAAGGTCGTGGCAAACGTTGTGATGAACTACCATGGATTGTCTCTTCTCTGAATTTATAGAGCCATTGTAGGGAACCGTGATCAGTTCGTACAATAAAATGTCGCCTAAGAAGGTACGCTCGAAAATGCTTCACGAATGTTATCACTGCCAACAACTCCTTCCTCGTAACACAGTATCGTCTTTCGGCTTTGGTTAGTCTTTCTGGCGTAGGCTACGACGAATTCGTTCCCTTCATGCAGTACTTGCGACAAATCAGTTCCTAGTCCAACATGCTGGCATCTGTGTCAAGAATAAATTGTTTAGAAAAATCGGGAAACGCCAAAATAGGCGCGGACATCAGCCGCGACTTTAGCTCAACAAATGCTGCATCGCACTCAGTGGTCCATTTTTAAACTCCCTCCCTTTTTCTGTTAGTCGATACAGAGGTTTGACAATAGCTGCAAAGTTATACATTCTGTAGTACCCGACCAGACCCAACAATCCTTGAACTTCCTGCGTTGTCTGAGGTACTGTCCACTTCTGAACAGCATCCGTCTTCAAAGGGTCGGTGGCTACGCCCTCTCTTGTAATTCTGTGACCTAGAAACAGAACTTCTCTGCGAAACAGAGAACATTTAGACGCCTTAAGTTTCAACCCTGCACCTCTTAGCCTGTCCAACACCAACTTCAGATTTGCTAGATGCTGGCTGAGCGTCCACCCCATAATCAAGATATCGTTGATATAGACGAGGCAACTGCTCCATTGGATACCTGATAGTACTAGATCCATAAGTCTCTGGAAGGTTGCAGGAGCATTGCAAATCCCAAAGGGCATCAAATTAAAATTCATATAGCCCATCTCGGGATGAGAATGCGACGGTTACTCTCACAAACTTCCAATACCCCCAAGTTAGGTCTAACGTTGAGAACCACTGTGAGCCTCCCAGTGCATCCAGGGTGTCGTCAATTCTAGGGATGAGGTAAGCATCCTTACGTGTGACCATCCTATAGTCCACTCAGAAACGATATGATCCATTTTTCTTCTAGACCAACACCACCGGTGACGCCCATGGACTAGAAGATGGCCGGATAACGTCCTTTTTCAGCATGTTCTGAATCAGCTGGTGAGCTTGCTCTCCTCTGCCTGCTGGAATACACCTGTAGGGTTGCCTGATAGGTGGGTGATTACCAGTGTCAATTGTATGCTCAACACAACCCGTCCGCCCCAAGCCATCATTCTTATCTCCAAATATATCCGCAGAGGCTACCAGCAAGTGGTATAGTTGCTCCCTTTGATCATTAGTCAGATCTTCCTCACAATGCTCCACCATCTCACACAACATCGGCTTCATGCTCTGTGACACCTCTGGAGTACGCTCGGCTGCCTGCATATTCTCAGCTGTCTTGATGGGAGCCAACATCCACTCCTCCAGCCTCTGTGCCGCAGCAACTCTCTTTCCTTGGTGTACATGCAGTAGCCTCAGTTGGTTGTGGGTTAATCATCCTTATGGGAATGCAACCTGATTGTACCGCTTGAAGAGAAAAGACCACTCCAGCTGCAACTAGGATGGGCATGTTAGTATGCAAACCTTCCACCAACCATATACCATTTACATCAGTTATGTCCACACCAGCCACCGTTTCCAACTCACTATAGGGTGGAATGGTTACAGTTTCCAAGAGACTCACCGATGCGGAAGCTGCTTTTTTAGCTCTGCAATCATGAAATATGCCATTGGTGGTAAATTGCCCGATATAGTGCAAAGAACTCTTGGTAGCTGGTGTCGTAGGCCAAAATTGAAGCCTTGTCCACTCAACACTCGGAATTGGGGTTCCGCTTGCAGTGGGCTTTCACTTGTTCTACTTGATTTCGAATTGATATTGCACGAGCCAGGTGAGTAACCTGACCATGCCTTCTATCATCCACTGCTCTACCTACATCTTCATTCAGAAACATTGCACACTCCTCCCAAAATGTGTTGAACTTTGCAGATTGTTCAGTATTTAGTTCTCTGAGATCAGGAAGCACATTGAGGTCTTCCATCCATGATTTTTTTAATTTTCTTGTCGACATCTGCTTGCTCGGTAGTAGATGGAGCTGATTCATCCCATGTTTGTTCCCTGTAGAAGTAGCGCAGAGAAGATGGTTTTGTTGAAGGTGAAATTTGGCCAAACTTTTCAAACATTGCTGTGCGCATGGCTCTTGTGTGATACTGTGGAGTAAGTGCTCTAACATTTTCAATTACAACCTGACTCTGGTGAAATACAGTGGTCATATCACAATCAAATGGAACTTTCCATTACGCCCCCTTCCGCCCCCCCCCCCCCCCCCCCCTCCCCGGATCTGCCACTGGTTATTGTTGTGCTGGTAGCGAACGAACATGCGTGTTTAACTTTGCAGTTACAAAATGCTTGAAACACAAATAATTTCCATTCCTATCAAATCATTCCCACCAGTGGGTGTGGCATTAATTCCTTTGCCCCTCCCTGTGGAAACAATAGCTATTTGTTGCGGCAGCGGAAGTGTAAAATACATAACAACAACACAACAGTTACGTGCACAACGCGACAATGATTATGGCAAAGAGCAGTAGCCATGCACATGGAGGGGTGAAGCGTTGACCAGCTATCCAAATATGAATATATACTTTTCTGTCGTTTGAGGTACGAATTAGCAGAGATAGAAAATTAGCTCCATATGAATAGAGCAAAGCGTATCCAGCCACTAGTTAGATAACATGTTGGTTGGGGTGATAGTCTGTTTTTGTTAGCCTTGAATATGTTGTGTGCTGTAATTGAAATACAACTTGTAATATAGGTACCTTTTTGTTTTGCAAATTGTGTATGCGTGTATTATGGTTATTGGCCCTTGTATTGAGTGTAATGAAAATTGATGCACATGGGTAATTCGAAGCTGATGTTCATGTGTCATACACGATCATGCGTTGATTTTATGTGACGTTTTTGCCTCACCTCTGAGCATGAATGATGCAGGATTGGATGGTTACTAAATTTGAAGTGGGTTTCTAATGAAGCGAATTATAAGTTGTTTGCATCACTATGCATGTGTATCCATACTTGCTTATATTTATATTTCAAATGATAGCCACAAAAGCATCAAATTGTAGTAAATTGTAAGTTTTATTGCCATTTTCTTTGCAATAGAACGTTTCACTAATTGAGGCTTGAATAATATTCTCTTGATTATGTTTACTTGAATTTTGAAAGTATCATTAGGACACATTACTACTAAACATATTCTTGTGAAATCTAATATGTTTTGCTAATACAAGACTCCGATCTGATAATGTCTTCCTGGATCCTACTTATAACCGCTGTGGGATGCTAGTTTTGGGAAATATATATGCATGTGGCAATTTGTCCCCAATCCCGAGTACATTCTACAACTCTTCGCACACAATTTTATCCAAATTCATCTAAAATAGCACCATTGTTGTCAATAGCAGTTTTGGCTGATGAGAACCACTACAGAAATAATGCCTCTGGTTTAAGTGGAGAGGACAGTGACAGATCAAGGGCAAGCAGCTGGTGTACTGCTGACACCTCACTTTTCCAGAAGAATTTCTGCTTGACATGTGTGTGAGTCATTTATGGCCCCGCTTGATAAAGAGACAGAGAACGAATGGAAACAACAGGCAATAGAAAACACCAAAGGCTACTGCTGCTACTGTATGGGACACCAACCATCTCATACACATCAAAAGGTTTAATGCAGATGTGCTACTATGTACCATTGTTGTTACAAACATGAAAATGAACATAAAAACAGATGAAGGCAAAAACACAGCCACTAGGGCTTCAAACAGAATCAAACAATCCACGCCAGAGATACCAAACATTGAGGTCTTGGCAGTCCTCATAGACATGGTCACAACAAATAACATTTTAAAATTGAACGGTCGATTCTACCTCCAAATTAAAGGAGTACTAACGTGAAATGTTTTTGCCCATTGTACAGCAGCCTGTTCATGGGTGAAATTGAGCAAAATATGAAGACCGCTACTATGGCTTTGATATATAAATGATTACTTTATCGTCTTTGATGGAAAATAAGCAAACTTTCAAACCTTCATAAGATATGTAATACACTTCACCCCAACAAGAAATTCACAGGAGAATGTGCCTCAAATGAAATAAACCTCCAGGTGCCTTATCAAAAGACATAGAACAACTAAACAAATTACGATACCTTCAATTCAGACACGAAACCAATAGTCCAAAATCCTTATACCATCATGCATATACAAATAAATCATTTCAAGACGCTCCTTTCCTCTCCAGACGCAGAGCCAGACGATCTGCTGGGTCAACCCGATGAAGGTGGTGTAATAAACTCAAGCCTCATCAAGGTAGAAGTCCAGAGAATGGCCCAGATACTGGGAAGTTTGACTGTTTCATCAAACGTACATGTAAACATGTACATGTACTTCACATAGTGAGGTCTCAGTGGTGGGCTGTACCTCACCCCCCTGACTATCATACTGTTATTCACCGTTTGCAAGTATAGTAATTGACATGTGAAAGAGGGTGATGGTGCGCATTCCCTAAGTCTGGCCTGTCATTAGGTCATGGAGAATGGGTGGGGGATAGGAGAGTACTGAGTGCCATACCCTAGCTTGTGGGACCACCATATTAAAAACAGCTACTAGTCAATTTAGTTAATGTAGTTATTTACTTGCATTTTGGTTAAAAGAGCATGTACTGATCTTATTAAACACATACAAAATTAATTATTTACACATCAAATCAAAATAAGAAAGTTAGGCTCAGCAGCCAATTAAGGAGGAGGAGGTTAAAGTTCAGGACATGTTGCATCCTGACACAGTAGCTTGCCAAATTCCAGGACACCAGGGAATACCTTCTGGGCATCTCCTTTGTTGATTCCAGTTGGTTCCAGACATGAAGGAATTTTGACTGATGAAAGGGCACGATGAACAATGTCATTAATGGATGAATGGCTGTGGTGAGGATATTGACTCTTTCAACAGCTCAGGCCATGTGCATCAAAATGGGTGATCTGCGCTCCACAATGATGGCAAAGATGTTGCTGACAAAGAGAAGTGCCCAAACATAGGCCAATCGCACTACACATAGTGCTATCGTCCACAATCACAAGCATTTATTCACCATGCAGTTTAGTGTGAGGAAAGGGTTAAACGTTAGTTCATTTAGTGATACTGCATGAGTGCATCGGAATTGTCATTGGGACTGAACATCACAAACATCACCAATAAACTCTAGTACATCAAACATTCTACATACAGATCACTCTCATTGCGCCCTCGTGAACATGTCAATCGGATAGGGCCTATTGATGCTGCACTTACCTCATTCTGTATGCTGACCGGCACATCTTTATTCAATAACCCTTAACAAAGTCCAAATGCCCTCACTTGATGCCTCCATCAGTGCGGTCCATATATGTACAAAAAACACACAACCCCATTTTCCATCCCTGCACATGCAGAAGATAGAGAGTACGAAAGTACTCACAGTTTAACAACACAACATGCTTCACACTGTGAGGTCTCAGTGGTATGCTGCACCTCACCCCCTGAACATCATACTGTTATTCACCTTTTACAAGTAGAGTAATTGACATTGACAAAGTGGGTGATGGTGTGCATTCCCTAGGTCTAGCTCATCATTAGGTCACGGAGGGCAGTTTGGGGATAGGAATTCTACAGAGTCCCATAACCTTGGCCACCACATTGTACTCCTGCAATGGTGCACTCTAATCCAATAGTTCCTTCACACATAGCTACTTTCTGTAATGAAATGTTATGAGCAGCAGCCATTGGGAAGTACGAGGCAAATTATGTCCTTTTGGAAGTTTCGAACCGACATGTAATTTGACTATGAAAAAAATGCTCAATCAGTTGCAACCTCTGAAACGTGTAACAACTTGTATTGGGAACAGCAATTATATAATCATAATTAAAAAAATTACATGTCGGTTCGACTTCATAAATAAGCTTTTCCTTAAACATGATACAACTAGCTTCCAAATAATCATTGATGCGCAATCGATACTGGAGGTGCAAAGCAAATATGGATACATTTTTTAGTTTTTTGAAACACAACCAAATTAGACATGCATGAACTTCCAAAAGGACATCATTTGCCTCGTACTTCCCATGCTCTGAGCCATGGCTGCTGCTACCGCATAACATTTCATTACAGAAAGTAGCCATGTGTGAAGGAACTATTGGATTAGAGTGCACCATTGCAGGAGTACAATGTGGTGGCCAAGGTTATGGGGCTCTGTAGAATTCCTATCCCCAAACAGCCCTCCGTGACCTAATGATGAGCTAGACCTAGGGAATGCACACCATCACCCACTTTGTCAATGTCAATTACTCTACTTGTAAAAGGTGAATAACAGTATGATTTGCAGCGCAAATAATTTTCACAGAGCAGGAAATGATTTACCTATTGAAGGCTAGCGGGATTCGATATAACTTTAAAAACTTGCTTTTTGGTTGAAACTGACGTCGATTTGAACTAAGTAAACCCACTTTCTGCCTATCGCGTTCAAGTTGTGGGACACGTATATGTTTATCACATGCAGTCACGGTAACCACGCGGATTGGCTATTTGGAAATTTCCGCAGCGCAGCGCCAATCCACAATCAGTTGCTATGACAATGAATATTTGGGACAGTTTCCGCGAAAATTGCCCCACGGATATATTATAAAATGTTATAAAAATGCATCGCGGGTGAATCGCTATAACTTCCCAACGGTTAACGCTATCGACCTCCTATTTCCAACACTTCATACTACACCATTTCACTACAGGGAAACTTATTTTGGGGCCTTGCACTAGTTCCTTGCTGATGCTACGAAGTCCGATACCCCATGGGGTTCAAAACCGTCACATCTTCAGCTAGGAGAATTTAAATCGCTTCAAATTCCGTATGTACATACAGGGGTCCTGTTGCTATTGATGTGTTCAGTTCGTTAATTTTTACTCTATCCGTCACGGAGATACAGCTGTGCAAAGTTAATGCACATTTCCCGCTCGATTGCACCATTTTTGCATGCAACCCGTGTTCCATTCTCCCAATCTACAATAAATTTTGATAACTTCTTTGTTCCGCCCATTTCTCCCTTAAACTAAGCTAGCCGTTCCCAACTGTTTTTGTCTCACTCAGGCAGTGAGTTTATGCGGGAAAGTTAAAAGAAGAAGAACGCTGCTCAGTTCCAGACGATCGTACCAAATTAACGGACCCCAAGTGAATATAACCTTGCGCCTCCCACGTCGCCGGCAGTATTCAAAACGGCACGCGTAAGGCTATTTGCTAGCACTCACATCATCCTCTAGTCGTGTAATAAAGCTTTTCTATTTGCCATCATCTTGCTAAAATCATCGTCTTATATCTGCCACGCCCACTCGGCTACGATTTCGGTCTCACACAACTTTCAGCTCACACATAGTACATGAACTCATGCTGGCTCACACTTGTGCACACACTTGCATTGTTGCGTACATGGCCCTGTACACTATCGTATGGCATATTTTCTTATACACACACACCACACACACACACACACACACACACACACACACACACACACACACACACACACACACACACACACACACACACACACACACACACACACACACACACACACACACACACACACACACACACTCATGTACAGCATACTTGCACACACCAGTTATACATGTGGCAAACAATACACCTGTCTGATGATGGTACAAACACTCTCACTCACAAACATTGTCACATGCACATGTATTCTATTCAATTCAACTGTACTTGTGCTTGCCTGTACAGACCACTGATTCTATGTAAATTTGTGTACCAAGCTTTCTGTACATGTATCGTGTCTCCAAGGATTGAATACATTGTGTCCCCATCTGGTATTCTAAATGTACACAAACATTGCACACTTGCACACACACACCACTGTATAAATGTGGCAATACACATGCAACAACGCTCACACACAACATATAGATACACAGACACACACATGACATACACCCACAAACACACACACATACGGACACGGACACACAGGTACACATGGACACACACACAACACACAGACACACACAGACACACACACACAGACACACACACATAGACACACACACAACATACACACAGACACACACACACAGAGACACACACACACAGACACATACACAAACGCACACACACACAGACACACAGACACACACACACATAGACACACACACAACATACACACAGACACACACACAGACACACACAGACACACACACACACAGACGCACACACACAGACACACACACACACAGACACACACACACACAGACACTCACACAGACACATACACACAGACACATACACACAGACACATGCAGGCATGCACAGACACACACACACAGACGCACACACAGACACACACACACAGGCACGCATAGACCCACACAACACACTCTGACACGACAGACACATACACAGACACAGACACACACAGACATGCACAGAGACACACACAGACATGCACATGAAATACACAGACACACACACGACATACACACAGACTCATACACGACAGACAGACACACAGACGTGGGCACACATGGACACACAAGCATAGACACACACATGCACAGACACACACTTGCAGACGCACACACATGCACAGACACACACACGCACACACAAGATACACACATGCCATACACACACAACAGACACAGACACACAAGCACACAAAGACACACACACGAAATACACAAACACACCTACAGACACACACATGAAATACACAGATACGCACACAGACATACATGCACACAGACTCATACACATATAGACACACACACGAAATAGACACACACAGAGACACACATGCACACACATGGACACACAGATACACACACGACATGGACACACAGATACACACACGACATACACACAGACACACACATATACAGACACACATGTAGCTACATGTACCTGTGTGTATGTACCGTCTCTAAAGTGCGAGCTCTATGTCATATACTCCCAAAGAATTGGTCCTCAGCCCCCATAGGATTGGTGTCCCGTACCACTGTATGCATGTGGCAAAGTATATCACTGTATTCACCACAGCACTGGGCCCCATGGTACAATATTAAAAAGTGTGTGTGTGTGTGGGGGGGCTGGCTGATTTCTTTTGAGCAAAATGAATAATTAAATATACAAGTCTACATGTAGAGATGCACGAATTTATTTTTAATAATGATGCGTATGATGTTGTCATCGAAAAAGTTGTTGTCGGCTATCATTCCTTGATGAGATTTACACAGTTGGCCAAAAATTGTGGTGTGTGTGTGTGGAGGGTCCCTGCAGCAACGTGCATAAGACTTTAAGTTCTTACACACTCACATCCATCTTTTTGTAGTTAAGTACAATTGTGTAATAAAGCTTTCTTGTTTGGCAAAATCCTTGATCCTTGAACAACTTCTTATCATTCTTTAAGGCCGGCATACACGGGGCGACTTCCTGCCGATTTGTCGCATGCAACTCAAATGAATATGGACAAATGTTCCGCAAACCATCAGTAAACTAAACAATTACGGAACTTTTACCCATATTCATTCGAGTTGCATGCGACAAGTCGGCAGGAAGTCGCCCCGTGTATGCCGACCTTTATGCCTCCACTACTCAGCTAGGTGGCTTGTGTACCAGTTGCAGAGACTTGAGTCTCTCTTTGCCCATACAATATTTAGCTCACACAGAGTACATGAACATGCCCTCATGTTGATTCACACACCCTGATGCATGTGTATATGTTGTGCAAATGCGTCTGTACATCCTGAGCGCACACACACACACACACACACACACACACACACACACACACACACACACACACACACACACACACACACACACACACACACACACACACACACACACACACACCAATCTCTGTGTGTTTCCTTTGTATTGTTGCAAGCAGACGTATACTCTTCTCTCATCTAGCACTCTGTACAAGTGCTCGTCTGACCTGTAAAAAAGCCTTTTCGGAGTACAGTATAATGAATATCGTTACTAGCTTGCTATCGATATGTCTGTGTAAACTTACCTGACCTACCACGATCTGCAACGATAAGGGAGGTACACTGTACCATCGCAGGTCTCACAGGCCTACTGTTTTCATCAGCACAAAGTTGTGTGTCCCATGTCGTACTAATTGAATGCAGCAAATTAAACGAGTGTACATGAACTCAGATTGCTGTTCCTCACCATAAGTACAAAGTATGTAGTAGTGCCTTCTACGAGTAGTCATTTAATTTACACATAAAAATTAGTACAGTGTGCTCTTAGTCTCGTACCCAGAACCAGATTCCCAACAGCTGCGCCACCCGCAGCTGTTGGGAATCTGGGTCTGGGTACGAGACTAAGGCTGCCTCTTCTAGAAGGATGTACCACGCAGTTTTTTATGAAGGGCGATGGTTCTGCCTGGCGATGAATTACCCTATCATTGCTGATTGCGGTAGGTCAGGGCCATGGTAAGTTTACACAGACACAATGGATAGCAATATTCATCATTCCACAAGCACTCAAGATAAACAGAAGCCTCTTGAGCTTGTTAGCAAACCATGGCATATCCTTACATGTATGACTGTCCCTTGTGTCAGGGGACAGTCCTATAAGGACACAATGTATGCATAAAGGACCACTCCTATGACACTACAGTGTACACGTTGCTACATGTACCTACATGTGTAGACATGTCTCATGGTCTCATGAGCTGTTCAATGGATAGATCAAAAATGCATGTGCAAAGAAGGCATTCAGTGAGAGAAAATGTGTGTACCATCATTATCAGAGAGCACTACTGTTTTTTTCCACATGAACAACAGTGTGTGCTTTGTGTAACACGTGTCTGTGCACATGTGCGAGTCTGTGTGTATTGTGTGTGTATCTGTGAGTGTGTGTCTGTTGTGTCTGTGCATGTGTGTCTATATGTATTTTGTGTGTGCGAGTCTGTGTGCAAGTCTGCGTGTCTGTGTGATTCTGTGTGTGTGTCTGTGTATTTCGTGAGTGTATATATTTCGTGTGTGTGTCTGTGTGTGCTTGTGTGTCCGTGTGTGTGTGTGTGTGTGTGTGTGTGTCTGTCGTGTGTGTATGTTCCTGTGTGTGTCGGTGCATGTGTGTGTCTGAGTGTTTTGTGTGACTGTCTCGTGTGTGTGTCTGTCTCGTGTGTGTGTCTGTGTATTTCGTGTGTGCCTGTGTATGCATGTGTGTCTGTGTGTGCTAGTGTGTGTTTCCATGTGTGTGCATGTGTGTGTGTGTGTGTGTTTGTATATGTGTGTGTCGTGTGTTTTGTGTGTCCATGTGTGTGTCTGTGTATCTGTGTGTGTGTGTTTGTATGCGTCTGTGTGTATGTCATGTGTGTGTCTGTGTGTGTGTTAGTGTGTGTGTGTTTTTTTGTATGTGTCTGTGTATGCCATGTGTGTGTCTGTGTGTGCGTTTGTGTGTGTGCGTGCATTAGTGTGTCTGTGTGTGTGTGTTTGTATGCATCTGTGTGTATGCATGTGTGTCTGTGTGTACCTGTGTGTGCTAGTGTGTATTTCATGCATGTGTGTCTGCATGTGTGTCTGTGTGTGCTAGTGTGTATTTCCATGTGTGTGTACGTGTGTGTGTATGCGTGTGTGTGTTTGTCATATGTGTGTCGTGTGTTTTGTGTGTCCATGTGTGTGTCTGTGTATCTGTGTGTGTGTGTGTGTTTGTATGCGTCAGTGTGTATGTCATGTGTGTGTCTGTGTGCGTTTGTGTGTGTGTGTGCGTTAGTGTGTCTGTGTGTGTCTGTGTGAGTGTGCGCATTAGTGTGTCTGTGTGCGTGTTTGTATGCGTCTGTGTGTACAGTGTATGTCATGTGTGTGTGTTAGTGTGTGTGTGTGTGTTAGTGTGTATGTGTGTGCATTTGTGTGTCTGCGTGTGTATGTCATGTGTCTGTGTGCCTGTGTGTGTGTGTGTGTGTGTGCATTAGTGTGTCTGTGTGTGCATTTGTGTGTCTGTGTGTGTGTGCGTTAGTGTGTCTGTGTGTGCATTTGTGTGTGTATGTCATGTGTGTGTGTATGTCATGTGTGTGTGTGTGCCTGTGCGTGTGCATGTGTGTGTTTGGTACACAAATTGAAATGCAGTCTGTGTGTGCATTTGTGTGTCTGTGTGTGTATGTCATGTGTGTGTGTTAGTGTGTCTGTGTGTGTATGTCATGTGTGTCTGTGTGTGCATGTGTGTGCTAGTGTGTATTTCATGCATGTGTGTGTGCATGTGTGTCTGTGTGCTAGTGTGTATTTCCATGTGTGTATGTGTACGTGTGTGCGTGTGCGTGTGTGTGTTTGTCATATGTGTGTCGTGTGTTTTGTGTGTCCATGTGTGTCTGTGTATCTGTGTGTGTGGTTTGTATGCGTCTGTGTGTATGTCATGTGTGTGTCTGTGTGCGTTTGTGTGTGTGCGTGTGCGTTAGTGTGTGTGTGTGCGTTAGTGTGTCTGTGTGTGTATGTGTATATGTCATGTGTGCGTGTGTGTATTTGTGTGTGTGTGCGTTAGTGTGTCTGTGTGTGTGTGTGTGTGCGTTAGTGTGTGTGTGTGTGCGTTAGTGTGTCTGTGTGTGTATGTGTATATGTCATGTGTGCATGTGTGTATTTGTGTGTGTGTGCGTTAGTGTGTCTGTGTGTGTGTTTGAATGCGTCTGTGTGTATGTAGTGTGTCTGTGTGTGCTAGTGTGTATTTCATGCATGTGTGTGCATGTGTGTCTGTGTGCTAGTGTGTATTTCCATGTGTGTGTGTACGTGTGTGTGTGTGCGTGTGTGTGTTTGTCATATGTGTGTCGTGTTTTTTGTGTGTCCATGTGTGTGTCTGTGTATCTGTGTGCGTGTTTGTATGTATGTCATGTGTATGTCTGTGTGCATTAGTGTGTGTGTATGCGTTAGTGTGTGTGTGTGCATTAGTGTGTGTGTGTGTTTGTATGCGTCTCTGTGTATGTCATGTGTGTGTGTCTGTGTGCGTTTGTGTGTGTGCGTTAGTGTGTCTGTGTGCATTTGTGTGTCTGTGTGTGCCTGTGTGTGTGTGTCTGTGTGAGTGTGTGTGTGTGCGTTAGTGTGTCTGTGTGTGTTTGTATGCGTCTGTGTGTATGTCATGTGTGTATGTGTGTGTGCGTTAGTGTGTCTGTGTGTGCATTTGTGTGTCTGTGTGTGTATGTGTGTGTGCGTTAGTGTGTCTGTGTGTGTATGTCATGTGTTAGTGTGTCTGTGTGTGCATTTGTGTGTCTGTGTGTATGTCATGTGTGTGTGTGTGTGCCTGTGCATGTGTGTTTTATGCAAGCTTGGTACACAAATTGAAATGCAATCAGCTGAATTGAATAGAATACATGTACTTGTGCATGTGACAATGTTTGTGAGTGAGAGTGTTTGTACTATCATCAGACAGGTGTATTGTTTGCCACATGTATAACTGGTGTGTGCAAGTACGCTGTACATGTGTGTGTGTGTGTGTGTGTGTGTGTGTGTGTGTGTGTGTGTGTGTGTGTGTGTGTGTGTGTGTGGTGTGTGTATAAGAAAATATGCCATACGATAGTGTACAGGGCCATGTACGCAACAATGCAAGTGTGTGCACAAGTGTGAGCCAGCATGAGTTCATGTACTATGTGTGAGCTGAAAGTTGTGTGAGACCGAAATCGTAGCCGAGTGGGCGTGGCAGATATAAGACGATGATTTTAGCAAGATGATGGCAAATAGGAAAGCTTTATTACACGACTAGAGGATGATGTGTGTGCTAGCAAATAGCCTTACGCGTGCCGTTTTGAATACTGCCGGCGACGTGGGAGGCGCAAGGTTATATTCACTTGGGGTCCGTTAATTTGGTACGATCGTCTGGAACTGAGCAGCGTTCTTCTTCTTTTAACTTTCCCGCATAAACTCACTGCCTGAGTGAGACAAAAACAGTTGGGAACGGCTAGCTTAGTTTAAGGGAGAAATGGGCGGAACAAAGAAGTTATCAAAATTTATTGTGGATTGGGAGAATGGAACACGGGTTGCATGCAAAAATGGTGCAATCGAGCGGGAAATGTGCATTAACTTTGCACAGCTGTATCTCCGTGACGGATAGAGTAAGAATTAACGAACTGAACACATCAATAGCAACAGGACCCCTGTATGTACATACGGAATTTGAAGCGATTTAAATTCTCCTAGCTGAAGATGTGACGGTTTTGAACCCCATGGGGTATCGGACTTCGTAGCATCAGCAAGGAACTAGTGCAAGGCCCCAAAATACGTTTCCCCGTAGTGAAATGGTGTAGTATGAAGTGTTGGAAATAAGAGATCGATAGCGTTAACCGTTGAGAAGTTATAGCGATTCACCCGCGATGCATTTTTATAATATATCCGTGGGGCAATTTTCGCGGAAACTGTCCCATTTATCATAATTCGCACACAACTCAGTAGTACATCTTCATGACAAAACAGTGATGCATCAATTAAACCATAAATTGGTCAATTCGACATTTTTCAACAGTTCCATTCCCCAACAACAGCTTATCTTAACATTCCTGAATAGAAATAGTACAATTTAAAAAATATAGCATTACGTCATGTCACGTGACCGTAAACTACTGTAGTTACTACTACGATACTGTGCAGCCAGCCCAGTGCCGTGTAAGAATTACAAATGCGTACACGATGAACATGTTTATGCTTTAGGTGTAAGTGTGTTACTTGCTACAATGCTCGAGATAGCGTGCCGGGGACTAATCTCGTACCCAGACCCAATATACGTCGCAGCACGCTAGAAAGTAGATCGAAATTTTTGGATCTGAGGAATTTTTATGCAATTGTGTCGACTACCGTGTAGAATGAATTGCTGCAAAATGTGCTTGGTATCCGTGTCCAACTACAAAGAAAGAAGAGCATAGGAAATACTGTGTTCCAGCTCATGTGCTATTCAGTTTGCTGTGCAACTTAGGAAGCACCTCAATAAGATGCAAAACGCGCTCGAGATCTGACAACTCTCCTTGGTTATAAAGGTCTAGGCTCCACCGCACATTCATCACACATGCGCATTTTCACTGCAATGCAACTACACTGATGTATCGTGTGAATTCGAAGAAGGTAATGTTACTTGTGCATGTGCGCAAGATGTTGAACTTTTATAAATATTGATAGCTATACCAGTCCAACAGAGAAACCTTTTTTCTCCCCTCTTAATAGATTGCTGGTCCATTGTCCCATTCTGTATCCGCCCCTGGCATGGCATGGCTACTGCTACTGCATAACGTATTTCGTTATCTAATTTTGGAAGAAGAAACTATATTCTCGATACAATGTCAGATTTCCATACTGCTGTCCTCCAAGACGATAACTGTTGGGTTGATTACATGGAAGTGTTGTTACACAATTATCGCCATGTATGGTGAAAATTGATGAATAAAGTGACTGGCATAATAATGTGGGGCAAATAGTATTCACTATCAATGTGCACCATATATGGTACCAGTAATACCAAATATGGTAAAAATTGATAGTCAATATTGTTTTGCCTTCCCCCTCTGGGCTGCCTACGCCCACTAATTCCTGGATACTCAGTCCACCGGTAAAACCATTGTGATCCGAAGTATGTGGATACAGGCGACATGGTAAGCATATTTAGGGTGTGTAGAGGTGCGTGTTGAGTCTGCAATGAGAGTTGAAAGCGGATTTAGGGGTACGTGTGGTGCCATAAAGAACATTTCATGGTGCAAAGTAAAAAATAAGGGCGGGACCTAACCAGCGACGGCGTAGCGTCAGAGGCTAACGACGAACTAGCTTCGTGATGTCTAGTCAAACCATTGTGAAAACTCAAGCTGCATTTCGGTGCTCCATGCTTTGCGCACGTGTGGTGGGAGTTCATACACATCAATATAGACCTGGATGATCCTTAAGACTAGAAAATGAATGCATTACTGTGAAGTAATGTATGTCGGAGGATACAAAATCCTGTCTGGGAAATAAATTCAGTGGGTGATTCTGCATAACCGTGGATAATTACAAATTGAAAAACAAAATTGTCGTGTACATCACAGCAATTCAGGGCTTTGATTGTGGGCCCATGACAGCATGCGATTTCAACCGGAAGATCACGCTTCCGAGTTTTGTGCGCCTTTTGCTCACGAAATCGGGGGTGGACAGATTTCATACAAATGATTTCACGATCCCCGCGTGATAATTGGGATGCACACCATCGCACGCGCACGTATACAAGTTCGAACCACATATCGTGTACGCATGCATTAATTATTGTATGTTGTAATGGCTGCGGTTGTTCATAATATATATTTCGCATATTACAAACTAAAGAATATAGCATAGTGTATTCTGAACAGGAACAGAGCCTGTTTAAACAAAAAGATGCCATGTCTGATGCACCAGAGCTGTCGAAGGCCAGGACAGATCCGTACTGAGGCCGGTGTAAGCGCCTTTTAGAGACCCCTATTATCGGAGACCCTGGATCCCCCCCCCCCCCCCCCCCCCCCCCCCCCCATATCAGTGGCGTATCCAGGATTTCAGCGGGAGGGGTGCTTAAGGTCAGGCCCCATACAAAAAGTGGAGGGGGGGGGGGGGGGGGGGGGGGGGGCGCTTCAGGTCCAATATACGAAAAGTGGGGAGGGGGAGGGGAGGGGGGGGCCATTCCGCTTCAGGTCCGATACCTTTGGGCACACAGAAATTACCTACATGATCGAATATACGCGGCGACTAATTATTAATAATACAAAGTATCATTTTAAATAATTTTATCACCTAAGGGGTGCTCAAGCACCCGGAGCACCCTCTCTGGATACGCCACTGCATATGGCTAGCGAAATAGGGACCCCCGTCCCCAAATCGCTAGTGTTATGAGGATCCCCTCACCCAATATCGCTAGCATTTTAGAGACTCTCTAGCGTTTAGTGGGACCCAATGTAATTTGACATGCAGACGAAATACTGCCAATACATGAACACGACGCACGAAAAAAAAAAAAAAAAAAAAAAAAACTGATGTAAAATCAACAATCCTAGGCAGTTATGAGACACATTATAGACGGATACTGTATTTCTTTTGCCTACATCTCTTGACAGGAGCATTAGTTTGGAATGGCATCCGCTTCTGACTTTCAAAGCACTTTAATAACTCATTGCATCCTGCTGAAGAGTTAAATCCTGCAAATTATCTCCTTGTGCCCAAAGGCAATAAAAAATGCTCCACAATCCAGTCCTCTTTCTTTTTTTTTTGCTGAATAGACTGATGTGTTATATTTAGTGCGGAATTTCCCTCAGTGCAAATGTTTTGGCCAACTGTATTTCTAGTAAAGGTGAAATAATTGTACTGTGCAGCTCATTTTTAGAAAGAACAGTGATTACTCAGTGAGATTCACCAATATGATGAATTTGTGCTGCTTGCACTAAGGGGAAAAAAAATCATATAATTTATATAACTACATTAGTGTAATACATTCTTACCATTAATATCTTTGTCAACTGAATGGTAGAGCTGAATTTGCTGTACAAAAGAGTAGATTGAAACCCATTGATGTGCACATACAGCATGCAACCTGTTTGATGTACATGTGTATCATGCAACAATATCAATCAGCATTGGGGTTTCATAATTCAATTACTTGAATTTCACTAGATGCACTCATCTCAATCTTTCTCGTCCCAGCACTGAAAGCATCTTTTGTCTTGACATGTGTCCAAATTATCATCAGTTCTATCGATCCTCTCACCCTTGCTACTCTCACCATTGCATTTATAATTTTTTTCCATTTCAGCAGCAATCTTTCCTTGGTTAAACCTAAAACAATTCCAACAATTCTACAGTTATGAAACAACTCTGAATTAAATACTATATACCTTCATTCTTGCAATGTTAAACTTAGCCTTTAGCACCATTTCTTTTGTCTTCCTCAACTCTTGTGAACTTTTTCCAATTCTCCTATTAATTGTATACGGTCCTAACCACTTTTCATCCAGTTTCCCTCCTTTCGGTATCTTTTGTTTTGTATTTTCAAAAAGGACCATTTCTGCTTGTGATAGTTCCTAATGTGCCTCTGTATCATGAAGCATTGAATTATGTACACAAATAAGAACATTCATATATATTTTACCTGTGGCACATGTTCTGACTTTCTTGTGTACATTTTATGTTCCTTACTGCCTGTGGTTTCAGATCATCACAAACTTGCATCATATCTTTTACAAAGTTGTCTACTGAAGTAACGTTGTCATCATTGTTGTGGCAAATTGGAGATATGCTAATATCCACTGGAAGATGAGCTTCTCTTGATATAGCATGAGAAATGGTGAGCAGCCTGTACTTCTGTGCTTGGCGACTCGAGAATTAAATCTAACTTTTCATCCCAGTCACTGTTACTGGTGATCTTTATTAATTCAACCAGTGACCGACATAGCATCTGATTAAATCTTTCAGTTGATCCATTAGACTGTTAAAATTAAAATACAAACAATATTTAATTAATCATAAAATTTAATCAAATACAAAGCACATTGATGTACCTGAGGATGATAGGCACTGTTTTAATGTGATGCTCCACCTTGGCTTTGTTAAAAGACCTTGTGATAATGCATTCACAAATTCCCTTCCTTGATCAGACACAATTATTGCAGGACAACCATGGGGAAAAATAACCTATTCATGTATAAACATTCCTTATGTTAAAAATTAAAAACAGTATAATCAGTTAAATTATAGAAAAAAGAATATCAGCAACTGATGAGCTGTTTTATTTTTCAGAGGAAATGCTTCAGCCCATTTTGTGTAATAATCAGTGATTGTCATTGTATACTTGTCACCCTCTGCAAGTCTCAGGCAAAGGACCCACTAAATCAATACCTACTTGATACTAAGCATCATCTTTTACAGGTATAGGATTGCAATGTTGCATGTAGCTTCCGAAGCTTTGTTGTATTGTTCCTTTAACAAGGATCACAAGTTCTTACCAATAGCATTATAACAAAACAAGTGTTAATTTTAATATTAAATTGATTCAACCACTTACATATGCACACACTTCATTATACATATCTGGCCAGTAGTATCGTTCCGTTACTTGAGACAAGGTTTTGTCTCTTCCAAAAGGAGCCAACTCATGAATACTGCTAATAATTTTCTTTCGTTGACGTTTTTAACAACTAAGAGAGGCTTCCCTTTTCCGCTTCCAATAGCCTCCCAGCATCAGTACTTTCTCAATCCATGCTTGTACTGCTTATCAGCATTGTCAGGGTACAGTCTTTTAGCAAGATAGTTAAACTCTTTGAATGGATACTTTTCTGGGCAACTGTCATTCGTAGCTTTGTCCATTTCACAAATCAACACATTTTTTAAATCACGTGGATATAGTCGAAGTGTGAAGTATGCTCGCAATTTGTTACTGCTGTTCCATAATTGATTCATGTATACCATGCTTACCTATGGGGTCCCTAAAACTCTAGAAGGGTCCCTTAATCCCTAGTAATAGGCCCTAAAACTCTATCATTTCAGGGACGGGGTCCCTAAACGCTCTTACACCGGCCGCCTGGCCTGAAGTCCAATCTTTTTTTGAAATGTCAATTACTTGATTGCCAGCAATTAAGTTTTGTGTTGACGTGCATCTCATCTCCATCGATTCCTTTGCCTTCTGCTCAGCCGCCCAAGCCTGTCTCCAACTCAAATCTGTCCGAATACAATCCCAAGGGAGTGAAGGAGCTTGTGAGATTCACGCCGCACAAGCCCGCATAGATTGATGACCTAACATATCAGCGGTCTGGCAGTCGCATTTCAAGGTCCATACATTGAAGGAAAAAGGGTACGCAGCTAATACTGGTGTGAGAATTGCCCACAAGCCTTTCTCCGGGGACACTCCACTCTTTCTAGGGCATCACAAGGATCAACTAAAGAATGATGTCTTAGTAGTTACTTAGTGCCAAATATAAAAAAGCAGTTCTAACACTGATCCAAATGAGAAATCGTAGCTCGAGCAGTGTTTTACATCTAATCAGTCTCACACAAGTTAGTTGAGCTTTGAGACGGTTGGCAATGCATGGTGTGATAATTTGCTCCCTAGTCATGATTATGCTCGGAACAAAGATTTTGGCATTAGGTGTTGGAAGCAGTTAAAGTGACTCCTTGTTTAGCTCAACCATCTGATGATGACACAATATATTATTATGTTTGTGATAATCATGGCACAGCTGCAAAGAAAATGATGCCATGTGCAACAGAAAACCACTGCATGCAGGCCCTGTGCTTCCATCTATGCAAGCATCACATGACCTTTCACCATCATTGCCTATCTTGGATATATATCCAGCCACTTCCACTTCAAAGCCAAGATGGAGATTCTGAGGTATAGAATTGACATCACCGTTTGGTATGGTGATACTACCCTGACATGTAGGGCACTCTAAGTTATGTTTGGCCCCAGACCTTTTTATCTCCTTATGTAGACACTGCCCACAGAATGAATAGAGACATGGAATAATTCTCAGTTCCTTGCAGGGCTTAGAGCACACCTGACATACAATGTGTGGAGGTTGCTGACCACAAGACGTTCAGTAAATAAACATTGCTTACATCTTTGACTTGGTATATCAACTGTAATGGCTGTGACCTGACTATTTAAATTCAGTTTTTCCCACGAGTTCAATACATCCCTTAATCATTTAGATACCAATGTGCATAATTCGTGCTCTGTCATGTATCATATTAAATCAAGTGCCAATCAAACTGCAAATAGTAGCATCATGTAGCTAGTATCCTGCTGAGTTGGACTCCAAATACTCAGTATTGCACAATGTAGTACTATTCTAAAAAAGGCTGAATCGCAAAAATATGTAGACCTATTCAGGGGGTGCAGCATGAATTATTTGTATGTAGCACAGTAGGAATTTGAATAGTGATGCGAAATATTATGCCTAGGCCAAGTGGGGCGGTCAATTAGAGATGTGATTAATATATAGTGGTGCACAGTCTCGATCGACGATTATCTTTGGTCTAGACAAGAATTGCAAATAGACATCGCCAGTATAAACCCCACAAAAAAAAAACAAGCGACATACTATCGCTCTACTTCAGCCAAGGTGTTACAGGGTATAGACACGACCGGCGCCCGGAATCCTTCTTTTTCAGCCAACCAAAGAGCACCATATTCAGCTTCCTTAGCAAACGACTACAGAAAGGGCAAAAACAAAATTATTGTATCTCACTTTGTAAGCAGCGTTACCTTGCATTCCAGGAAGCTGCAACACAACTGCATGCAAAAACGTGCCAAAATTGCTTCGTCAAGCGATTCAACTATGATAGCCGTGAGCGCACGTACACGCATGCTTGACTGAATGCAATGACCCGCGATCGGATGGCCGAATCAGATATAATTTCTGGCCGAATTGCTGTGGATGGTGTGAAGTGACATACGTGTAAGTAATACAAATTCAACTATTCCATCACTGTAGGAACATAAAGAGGAGCTAAGAGATGCAGCAGATGTGGAGAAGATTGTTACACTTCTCCATCAAGGCGCAGGCATTAATGGTGCTGATAAGGTGAGACTTGTGTCCATCGTTTTATTATGTACATGTAAGTGTAGCGTCCTATGAGCAATAGGATGCCACGAGGATGCATACACCATTAGCCAGGCTGTGCGTGCAACTACAACCGTCGATGATCCCGGGTCAGGATGCCAGCTATCACCAAAGCAAATAATCAATAATTGAATTTACACCTGATACACATGCAATACGCATGATAGTAGAGATTCATCCTGAATCTTTGGGTTTGTTTCCTTTGCTAGCATTTTGCCCCCCTGGGGAAATCTCACCAGTAGCAGCCACTTAGCCTGAGATTTTGTGGTTCACATGTTTTATTGTAATGGTCCTTCTAGTGTCTGTGCATTTCCATAACTAGTTGAGTAGCTGATGACAGTGACAGCATTAGTTGCATATGGTAATCCAGAACATCAGTTGGTGTGAGAGGTTGTTGGTAATTGAATTTTGATGCCATTAAGTAGGATTGAAGGTTTTTCCTTGTAGAATTCTGTGAAGTATTCCTGTATGCCCATAACAAAGTGACACCAGCCAGGAACTCATTACACAGGGACGAAACCTTGCAACATCCTTTTAGTTTTTTTTGCAGTTTGGGATTTAGTTCAAAGATCAGTAATAACTTTGATGGTGGCAGTCGGTAGCCATTCTCTAGTCAGATTTCCACTACAGTGCTCTGGTGGGGCTGTAACTGCGCTGCCTTCACCAACTACATCCTAATGAAAGGTACTGTATATTTGTTCCTTGTTTTGCTTTCCAATATAGCAATTCCCAGTGGTAGGTACTGATATTGAGCTGTCTATACACTCCTTCAGACAGTAGCAATTCTACTGGTGTATCAGCCTTGATATATATATAGATGTCATCACCATCTCCTGGAACCCAATGTCCATGTTGATTCTGTCATCACTTGAAATGTGATATCTCTAGTCATAGTAGTATGAGACAAGACGGCCCTTCCACACGCAACATGGCCCCTACCAGAAACAAGAGCATGCAAGAACATGAAACAAGTGCAAGCTGCTCCTTATTCTTCATACGGCCAGAGCTCCTGATCTGGTCAGATCATCAAGGAACCCAACCACTACACAGAATTTGTGACTCTGTCAACAAATGAGCAGAAGGAAGGGGATGTTATGAAGATTGCATGATGACTTCACTAGTTTGGGGAGGCTATTTATAACAACTATGATAAAAACATGGGGTTGTGTGATATTTGTATATAACATTGATGATACTTCTTATGATGTACACTAATCCGTACAGGATAGATGGACCACACTGATGGGCGCATCATGTGAGCGGCATTTGGAATGTAGGAAGGAGTTATTGGATAAGGGTGCACAGGTCAACATGCAGACGAAGGTGAGTACAGTTTCAAGGTTACAGTATCTGTTAGAGAAGGCACAATGAGAGTGATCTGTGTGCAAAATGTCGACTGATGTACTGGATTTCTTTGGTGACGTTAAAATCCCAGTGTAAATCCCTATCACTTGCATCAAGGTAGGCATAATGTAATGATAATATGATTGTATGCAGGGAAACAGAATGATGTAATGTACATGTGGGTGTGTGAGTGAGGCCCCTCCCCATCCTGGATAACATTATACTACAGTGCTTGTCCATGCTGTGGCAGGAGGGACCGTGGAGAAGTAGGGATTTGGTGTGACTGTAGATTATTAAGACTACTTACCGATCCAACAACCAGCTGGGGGTGTTACAGATCCTGTGTAATGTAGTACGAAATGACCTAACGTTTAAACCTTCCTCACACTTAATTGCATTATGAATAAATGCAAGTGCTTATCTGTTTTGCACACAAAGCTGGTCATCTTATCTGAATCTGTTGCCAGCTTCAAGTCATGCATAATAATAGCACATATATGTCACACATGCAACACCAGTTTGATTAGAATTTATAGTGGCATGGTTGAGGCAAAGTAAGAATGTGAGGAATTGGGGCTTCATGCGTTTCAGAATCATTTTATATCATGTTTTTAAGGTACTAGTGCATTGTTTATCATTGGAGATTGTGATAACATTTGTATACAAGTGCACTGAGAGAATTTAAGTATAAACTAGTGGCAAACAGATGACCTGGATGTTATAGTTGTACATTTAAGCATGGAATGTGTGTAAATTGTTGTGCAGATGTATTTTCGCCTTGATGCAATAAATTGTATTGAATAATACAATCTCATCTTCCCAAAATTATTAATGTGGGGATTCAGTAAGGGTATGGGACCCAGTAGAATGTCCTATCTTCCACCCACCTCCTGACTCAATGATGGGTCAGACGTTTGGAATGCTCTCCATCACCCACTTTCACATGAAGATTAATATAGGTTAATAGGTCAGGTGATGAGGCACAGCCCACCAATGAGAACTCACTGCATGGGCTTTGTGGTTTTTTTCAACTACATGTTCTTGTGTACTGTCTATCCCTACGTGTACAATAATGAAAACATTAAGGGGTTGTGTGTTATGTATGTGACTTTGGAGGTACTCCATATAATGTCCACTAATGGATACAGTGTGGCTGGACTGCACTGATGTGGGCATCAATAGAGGGGCATTTGGAGTGTGTGAAGGTGCTATTGCAAAAGGGTGCGCAGGTCAACATGCAGACAAAGGTGAGTACTTTCAGGTTTTGCAGTGTATGTTACAGAGGGCACAATAAGAACTTAATCTGTGTGCAGAATGTTTGATATACTGGTTTTCTCCATTGGCATTTAAATTCGTATTGCTTCAAGGATAACCTAATTTAATGACAGTATGATAATGTGTGTTGAAACAAATCGATGAAATTTACAGGTCAGGTGAAAGTGAGACCCCCCCCCCGCCATCCAGAATCACATTATACTATGGTGCCTGTTCATGCATATACTATGGTGCCTGTTCATGCAGTGGCAGATATAGGAGGGAAAGTAGTAGGCTGTACCTTTACACTGTACCTAGATGACACAAACAGCTGTGGTGTACAGAGTTTTGGGAGCAACTGATCCTGTGTCAGTATCACTAAATGAATTAACAATGAACCCATTTCTTGCAGCTCACTGCATGATGAATAAATGCTTGTACCTATCTGTTTTGTGCACAGAAATGGTCATACATGTGTGATCCTATCTGATTGCCTTCCCAACTTCATACATGTACCATACAACACAATTGAACATATAGTAAAAGTAATATCAGTTTGATTCTTATATCATATTGGGATGCGTGTGGCTTGTGTACCTCAGAATCTATTTATGTCATGTTCTTAATCTACTAGTGCATTATCTACATGTATAGCTGTCGTACATTATGATATATGGGACAGTTTCCGCCCCACGGTTATAATGTTACAAAAATGCATCGCATTTGAATCGCTATAACTTCCCAACGGATACCGCTATCGACTTCCTATTTTCAACACTTCATACTACACCATTTTACTATGAAGTGTTGAAAATAGGAAGTCGATAGCGTTATCCGTTGGGAAGTTATAGCGATTCAAACGCGATGCATTTTTGTAACATTTTAACCGTGGGGCAATTTTCGCGGAAACTGTCCCATATGTAATAAGCTTACTTAACATGAGTATATATGTAAGGTACACTAAGAGAAGATCAGAATAAACTAGTGGCAAATGGATGACTAGGGTGGTTATAATTTTTGAGGACTTTAAGTGGTAATGATCGTGCATGCGTATTCTTGCCTTCACGCAATGAATTATAGTGCAATGAACCCAGTTTTGTTTCAGTTTATTGAGAACTGAGGGCTTGTATAGGTGAGGTTGATGGAATGAACTTCAGGAATGCACACTATCACCACTTTCACATGCTGATTACTCTACTTGCTAGAAGTTCAATAAAGTATGATGGTCAGGAGCCCAGTAATGATACTGCACTGATTGAATTATATTCAGTTGAAAACACCTTACAGTATGTACTCTTATTAAATATGTGTACAGTGATGAAATCATGGGGTTGTGTGATATTTTGTATGTGAAATTGCTGGTACTACTTATGATGTGCATTAATCCTTACAGGTTGGAGAGACTGCACTGATGTGTGCATCGTCTAATGGGGATTTGGAGTGTGTGAGAGAGCTATTGGAAGTTGGTGCGTGGGTCAACATGCAGACCTGGGTGAGTACAGGTTGAGATTGCATTAAATGCTTGTGCATGAGAATTATAATATGATGAATCCAGATCAAAAAGTTTGGTTGCATTTAATTAGAACAATACAAGCTCATCATATCATACTGCAAGTAATTAGCTAAAGCAAGAAAAATGACTTATCATGTCATTAACGCCGTGGTCCAATAAGTGTACAGGACCCAGTTGAATATCCTATCTTCCATCCACCCACCATCACTACCTATCCAATGATTGGCCAGACTTTGGAAATGCATACCATCACCCACTTTCACATGTAGATTATACTTGCTAAAAGGATATTGGTTGTGTGTTATTTGTATGTGACATTGGTGGTACTCCTTATGATTCAACACTAATCTTTGTAGGATGGATGGACAGCACTGATGCGGGCAACACATAAGGGCCATTTGCAGTGTGTGAAGGAGCTATTGGATACGGGTGCAAAGGTTAACATGCAGACTGAGGTGAGTGCAATTTGAGATTATATGGTATCTGTTAGAGAGGCACAATGAGTGATCTGTGTGCAGAATGTCTGATGTACTGGATTGCTTTGGTGGCATTTTGTCCTAGTATTAATTCCTATGGCTTTAAGGATGAAGTGCGCTTCGTTTATATAATTGTATAGACGTTACATGTGCACACACTTGCATTGTTATGTAACTAGCCTGTTCACCATACTCATTGGACACATACACACACACATACTCACACACACTCACACACACAGACAGGGCTTGTACCACTTGTAGTGACTTTGGGTTCTTATTTCTCATGCTGTTTTTACAAAGCGGACATGAATTTACACACCTGTGTACACACTTGCATTATGTCAATAGCATATTCGTCCCACACACATACAAGCACACACACAGACTGGTTAAATGTTTGCCATGGTGTGTGTGTGTGTGTGCAAGCGTATTGTACATGAGTGTCTGTGTGTATTGCGAACAACATTCCATTTATGAAACAATGCAAGTGTACTGACGTGAGTATGTGTGTGTGTGTGCAGTGTTTTGAAAAAGAATACTGTGAACAGGTCAATTTACATAAGAATGCAATTGTGTGCAGAGGTGTGTACATTCATGTGCATGTACACTTTGTGAAAAACAGTGTGAGAATATTGCACTGCTCTTCTTTGGCAAATAGTACAGTGTGAGTTTGTATGCTAGTGTAGAATGCATGTACAGAGTACACAATGGGACACAATGGTTTCCCATTACATAAATGGTCCTATGGAACACGATGTATGTATAGAGGACCAATACTATGGGGACGGACATGATGCATGTACATTGTATGGGACACTACACGTACAGACGGGTAGCGTGCACATGTACATGTAACACAGCTTGAGTCAGCAGTGAAAGAGTCTGTTCATGTACATGTACATGCACTTATATAGGTACAGAATGGATGCACAGCATGTGATATGTGCATGTCAGGTGAGACATGCCACTAGACAGACAGATGCTACATGTCACATGTCAGCTGAGTTCAGGTATATGGCATGTGCTACACAGCTCCCCCTTCTCAAAGAGTGTGTCCTCACACTCCCAACAGCAACGTTCTCAGGAATGCTGTCAGGGACATCAGCGGCTGTCTGTAGTGAGCGGGAGGTGTTGTTCTTTGGCCTGATCTCAATAGTGGGGCTGGGATGGGATCCACTTCCGGTTGCATGTGGGATCTCTTGTAGTAGATCATTGGGTCTTTGCTCTCTGTTCTGCTGAAGCTGGTGCAGGTGCAGCATCAGTGTTAGGTCCCTCTATATCAGAGTAGATATACTCACCCTCATCTTCCTCATCTTGCAACTCTGGTGGTCTCTTGCTTTAGGCTATAGGCATTTCTATGCTCACATGTTGCAGTGATTGACCATTATCATTTTCCATTGATTCTGGACCTATAGGTGCTGGTTTTAAACTGCTAAAGTGTACCACTTTCCACTTTTGAGGGTTACTGTAGTCGACGGTTTGATACATATTAGGACTCATTATTTTAATCAACTTAAAAGGCCCCAGCCGTGGTCTGCGGAACTTCTTTGAGTGCCCTTTGGGAACAGCTGCATTGTGCAGAAACACCAGATCATTTACGTGGTATGGATGACCCTGTACCTTCTTGTCAAAAATATCCTTCTGGTGCCTCTGTTTCTTTTCTGCATGATCCAAAACTAGTTGATATCCTCTCTTTACTCTTTCTAACAAGATATGGCTGTACTGCTCAGGTGATGTATATTCTTCAGCTGGAATACCCAACATAATGTCTTCAGGGAGACGTGGCTCACGTCCAAACATCAGACTGAATGGAGTAGTGCCTGTAGTTTTCTGAATACTGGTCCTGTAGGCCAGCATTTCCTGTGGCAAGAGTAGGTCTCATCCATGCTCATCTTGCTGAACCGCCATACTCAACATGTCCAGCATTGTTCTGTTAAATCTCCCACAAGACCACCTGACTAAGGATGATAAGGAGTTGTCCAAGTCTCTTTCACGCCCAGTAGCTGGTAGATTTCTTTGATTAGGGCTTGATCTGTATGAAGAGACTCAGGCCCACCACATCGTCAAACAAACTCATTCACAAATGCTCTTGCTACGGATGTAGCCTCCATATTCTTCAGTGGATAAGCCTCCTTCCATTTTGTGGAGTAGTCACCTATAACCAGAATGTACTTACTTCCTCGTGGTGTCTCAGGAAGAGGACCCAGGATGTCCATTTTGCTACACGCTCCAGTGGCCTACTCACCATGCTCACTTCCAGTAGTGCCCGTAACCTATGAGATGACTTCCGTGAACAGCACACTGCACACTTACCACACCACATCTCCACCTCTTTTCGCTATCCTGGCCAGTAGAACCGGTGCTGAATCTTTTCAAGTGTTTTTCTGACACCCAAGTGTCCTGCAATGATGGAATTGTGACACCCATATAGAACATCAGGGATCCCAGGCAGATGGTAGGACCAGCTGGAGGTGTTTATTCCTTCTCTCCTGGGATTTCCTCCCACTGGCGATACGGGATGCCATCTTTCAGCAACAAATTCTTCCTTTGAGTCCGCAGTGATCGTAGCTTCCAGCTGACACTAGATATACATTTATCTGGGAAAATATTGCACTGCAGCCATCCCCTAACTATTTCTATATCACTGTCCTGAGTTTGTTGTTCCTTTATTTCTCTATTAGACCATATGGGCAAAATGATCTGTGTGGCTAACACCTCTGCAGCATTCAGCTGTGCCTCCGATGTAATTTCTTCCCCACCAACCTGGGTCCCACATTGCTTACACATATTGCATGACAAAGCATCTGCAATTTGGTGTTGTTTACCAGGATGGTGTACCACTTCATAGTCAAACTCTGCCAATGCTTCAAGCCACCTAACCACTTGCTCCTCAGGCTCCTTGAAGTTATGCAGCCACTTCAAGCAGTTGCGGTCCGTCCTGAGTGTGAATATCTTTCCATTAAGGTAGGGTCTGAAGATGTGAACTGCCCACACCTGCCAACATCTCTCGACGAGTTGCACAATACTTCCTCTCACTCCTGGAGAGGACCCTACTTGCATAGGACACCACACACTCATGACTATTAACCACCTGAGAGAGCAATGCTCCAAGCCTTCTCAAATAGCATCTGTGTCAACCATAAATCCAAGGTTGAAATTTGGTAATGGCAGTATAGGTGTGGATAATAGTCTCTTCTTCAATTCAAAGAATGCTTCAAAACACATCTGGGTCCATTCCCATTCCCTTCCCTTTTGTGTGAGAAGGGGCGGCTATTTGTGCAAAACGTCTAAGAAAACGGCGGTAATATGAGGTAAGACCCACAAAACACAGCAGTTGCTTCTGATTCACAGGTACTTGCCAGCCCTGCCACACACGTTACATTTTCTGGATCTGTCTGTATCCCTCTATCAGATATGACATGCCCCAAATAACACGCACTACAGATGACACTTAGCAGGCTTAACCTTTAACCCAGCATCCTTTAAATGGACAAAAGCTGTTTCAAATGCTGTTCGACATTGTGGCTGAGTATAATTATATCATCAAGACAAACCAGGCATGTGACCCAATGGAGACCAGTTAGCACATGTTCAATTAACCTTTGAAAGATATCTGGAGCATTGCGTAAGCCAAATGGCATGATATTATAAACTGGTAAAGCCCATAGGGTGTTATTTATGCAATTTTCTCTCTATCTGCTGGGTTCACTGCCACCTGCCAATGCCCATTTGCTAATTCTCATGTAGAGAAATAGTGTGCACTCCCAATGGCATCCAGTGTGTCATCAATTCTTGGGAGATGCTGAGCATCTTTTTGGGTACAATCATGAACCTTTGGAAAATCCACACAAAATCTTACAGACCCATCTTTCTTTTTCACTAACACCACTGGTGATGCCCAAGGCCCATGGATAGGCTCAATGATGTCCCGCAACAGCATGGTATCCAGTAACTAATGCACAACTGGCTTCTGATGTAAAGGCAGTCTTCTACCTTGTTGTCGGACTGGTTGACTACTCCCAGTCTCAATTGAGTGCTGTGCGATGCCAGTGAGGCACAGATCATCTTACCCCAAAGCAATGACATCTTTGAACTCAGATAGGAGTGCTACAGCTGCACCCCTCTCTTTTTCAGTCAGCTTGGTGGTACCATGCAGCATCTGTTGAACTGCGTCCTTGATTATGATCTTTATAGAGCTATCATGTTCTGCCTCTTGTGTGGTATTACAAAAAATGTGGTTGATCGACTTTGCCACTGCCACCTTCTCGTTTTCGTATAGGGCCACTGAAACTGGAGAGGGGTTAAGAACCTGAATTAAAGTATAAGCTCTGAACTTGCCTGGGCCAAGGAACCTGCCACCACTAAACAGTGCTGTTCCATGAAGTCATCCAATGGCTCCACAGTACTTCATTCTGCCCTGTCATTTGGGCCCTAGCAATTCCCCCAGGGAGGTGTATCTGACAACAAGGGGGCACCTCAGTGGTCTCTGCCATACGTACAAAACAGACAGCATGACTCTCGTGTACACCGCCGTCAGGTGGACACACATACACATGCTTTCTGCCAGCATACAGCACTTGCTGCTGCAAATCAAACACACAATGATGGCGAGACAAAAGGTCAGCTCCCAGCAGACACTCTTGTGTAAGCTTTCTAACTATCAATATGGTATGTGCTACCATCACAGGCTGCCACAAACTGAACTGATACAAAATGCAGTAGTATGTACACACTCCAAATGCCCCTCACAAACCGATAGGTTTTGGCCACCATACGTTTGAAATGGTGTGGTGGTCCAGCATACTCACGCCGGCTTGTTGCCACCCTTTGTGTGTTTTCATTCTGAAATGAAGTTATTCTGTAACACACTCAAAATGTATAAGCTGAAAACACACCCAATCCACCACAGCCAGGTTCATCCCCATGTCAAAGGTCTTGTCCTGAAAGTGGGCAAGTAGGTCAGCAGCTGGTGGTTGAAAGACTCCACCCAATAGGTATCTCGGCACTAATAAAACAAACCATAACTAATAACCACATTTTCAATGCGTATTTTTACATACATGACAGAATGACCCAGCCCAGCGGTAGATGAGGGTTTTCTTGAGGGCATTTTTGTATGATTGTATGGCTGCAGGCATAGTGAGGATCTTCCTTGTATGGTTGCTGACAGGGACTCTCTGAATGGCAGCTGAGGTGACAACCCTGTGTAGAAGATGATTGCATTTGTTTAACCTCGATACAAAAACATGCCCTCACACATGTACACAATTAAAAAACTCACATAACCCCTCACAAAGATGCACACACCTGAAAGTGCTTGCTTATGTCATAGCACGAAGTCTATCAGGGTCACCATCACAGTTCCTCATACACCAGTACAGGTGTACTTTGGTAGTTCTTGCTAAATGACAAAATACCGTAAATTTGTATTTCCATATGACCACACACACACACCCATGTTGGAGAGTTCACTGAACCATGTGTTGTCTCTGTTCCTTACAGTATCAGTACAAATCTTCCTCATTTCCTTAGCCACATTCTTTGTGCCTGCACAATTCCAACTAATGCACATCACAACTGTTGAGCTGTGGTCATACCATACCATGCCATGTGTCATAGGAATTGATCATCCCCAATCCTTCCACATATCTCTTTATAGCGGTTTGGTAGTCATGGGCCACCTTCAAATCTTCGAATACATATAAGACATCGAATTTTAATAAAATACATGTAGCACACAAGATGCAAACCTCTGGCAATAACTTGTGGCAAGACAATCTTAGTGCACACCACCTCCCTTGTCTGAGCTACCCTGTGAACTGGTCTAGAGATAGTGGCTATCCCAACAATCCTACGTGTACTGCAGTAGAGTATAAGTTATATACATATAGGCACCAGAAAACAGTACAAACCTTCCAGCCATACAAGGGAGTGTGGAGTGATAGGCATTGGCAGAGGAATTGTGCCTTGCATCAGTGATCACCCACTAATTGTTATTTTATTTATTTATTTATTTATTTTGGGGGGGGGACTTGTTTTGCAGTTCAAAATGAATATAACAACAATTACCTCACCACATGTAGCATAGTGTGGGTATGTCTTGACCTGCTCTACAGCAGCCTTCATCGATTCCTCTGCTACATCTGCTACAATACGCTGGTACTGCCTCTCTGTGTACACTGGAGTTCGACAATAGAACTTGTCATGCGGATTAAACTGATCACAGGCACTAACCTGAGTTGATATATCACTGCTTCACCTCACTCAACTCAGCAAATGTGCAGAAGCTAATAAATTGGCGTGGCAGCATACCAGCACAGGTGAAGGCGTGGACTAGCCTAAATAATACAATATGAGTGCTACTGTATTATATGACTACAAGTAAATAAAAACATTCTCTACGAGAAAGTTGGTGGGATATAGGATTTGAAGGCAATTGATGGTGTAAAAAGCAAGGAAACAAGGTCTTATCAGAAGGGAAAATGTAATAGTCCTATATTTAGCACATTTCTAGGGCGTATGTTGTTTGTGTGCTAAATATAGGACTATTACATTTTCCCTTCTGATAAGACTTTGTTTCCTTGCTTTTTACACCACCAATTGCCTTCAAATCCTATATCCCACCAACTTTCTCGTAGAGAATGTTTTTATTTACTTGTTTTCTTAATTTTTTTTTCACACCCAATGTCTAATCATACAAGACATAGGCTGATAGTCGATTGTGTATCAGAGTATAACATCGATTATTTATATAAAAGCGAGTCCTCCATCCGATTCTGAAGCTAGTGGTGAAATTTTGATCGCTTAAAAGTGTTCCTGTCCCGAGTTATGCGTTGCCAAGAAGGAGGAGAAGACGACCCGCCCCTTGTTCCGAGACTGGGTACGAGAACTGGCAGTACACTCTTGTTCTCTACAACCACGCGGTTCTGCGACATGAAACAAAAACGAAACTACTCATTTTGACTTCTAGATCGATTGCTAAAACAAGCTACACGATCCGATCGTCGGGAGTGTTGTTACAGACGGGTCGCGTTTTTTTAATGACATTCATAGTCGGGGTCAAATCCTATATGGAAGTTTCTAACGAAACTTACGATAGTACTTACTTTTGATTTGCCAGGTAGTGACCAGCAAGGACTCAAGAACTAGCCAAGTGTGTGCCTCCTTGCAGTATGGGCATTTAAAGCAGATTCCCACAACAGTTCCTCGCTACTTATGAAACACATGATCAGTTTACAAATATTTTGGTACCTTCATGAAGGACTCCAGCTTCCACGAGGGATGTGATCTGCAGCAGCATTGTTGGACCAAGCCCTGGCAGAGACTCTTGATGGCTTTGTGCTCCAGCACGCAGAGGCTCTGGTCTTCTGGGTCATCGTCCCCTATGTACATGCCTAAAAAATACCAGCACCATGCATGTAATAGGACACTGTACACCTATGCTATAGAGTCTATATAGACAGGGTAGACCCACAAAGACTACATTGCCTACCCGAGACCCAAGTAAAACAACAATAATAATAAATACAGGCCTATTTAAAATAACCATGGGACCAGGGGAAATGCAACGATGACATTGTATGTACCGGCTGTTTCCATAAAGGATGAAGCCACCGTAGGCCCCGTACTAGTAGCGGGCGAAGGGGTTGCCAACACAAAATCTAGCATAGCACTCAGTAGCGCAGTGTTTTCAGGCTGTTTATGAATTCTTCTTGCTTCACCCAGCCGATAAAGGAATGCATCCTTATCCTCTTGTGAAGCAAAGTTCACGACGAACGAGAATCGATAGAACGGTAACGATGTCGATCCTTAGCTATCGCCAGAACTGAACCCGTCACGTGTGCACTTTGAATAATAGTTTATTGACCATACACAAGCTAGCTGAGAACTAGCTTTATCACCCAGTACATGTACACAAAAATTTGGCCGGTTTTCCGGCCGAAATTGATCAGATCCTGTTCTTGTATAGCGCCAAAATAATCATTGTGCATTGCCCTACCAATTCAAGTTTCTTTCCACTCGCTATATGACAACTCTTTGAACGGGTGATTCCAACCTGTGACTGTCATTTTTCAGCTTCAATTCCTTCCACACATCTTTCCTTATCAAAGTTATTGCTGACCCGGTATCCAGTAACATCCGCGTACTCCGCCCAAAGACATAGCCAAATACCATTAATGTTGAACTTACAGCTGCACAGTCCCTTTGGCCTTTGTTCTTTCAAACATGGACAATTGCGTTTAATGTGACCACGTATGCCACACGACCAGCAGAGCGTATTGCGCATTCGATCTTCCTGGTTGGCGAACTGGTCTCTGGGACATGACGGGAGTTGTCTTGTTCTGCACGTTCTTTTCTGACTCAGCGTCTTTTGAGCTGCTCCAGCTGTGTTGTCAGTTGCCGCACCACAGTATATCAGACTCGCGAAGTTGCCTCGACAACATAGGCGTAGAGTTTCATTTATCCCGGGGGGGGGGGGCTTGTAAATTTTTGCCGGGGGGGGGGGGGGGGGGGGGGGGGGGGGCCCGGGCCCCTTAAACCCCCGTACTCTACGCCTATGCTCTGCTGCATCTGCTGAACTCTGCGAACCTTTCGGCAGCTCGCAAATCTTAACAGAAGTGGTCGATTCGCTTCATTTGATAAATTGATAATTAGGCCTACTGTACGTGTGGAATATCGCATGCGCAAACGATCGGTACAATTATAAGAGCGCGTGAATAAATTAATGATACAGGTTTCCCGGGGGGGGGACTGAGCCCCCCCGACTTTTTGCCGGGGGGGGGCCCGGGCCCCTGAGCCCCCCCGTACTCTACGCCTATGCTTGACAAACATTCAACGTCTGGTGTGTGCTTACCCCTGGCGGATCGAGGAGACAGTAGATTCATCCTCTAGCTCCTTCAGGGTGTCCAGCATGTACAGCCATTGACTCGTGGGTGCTCCTTTCCCGGTGTAATCTCTTTTGCGCTGCTTCAACTGTTTCTTGCTGAGAGGCTAATCGTACCGCATCCGCCAGCGTTGCGGGCATTTCGCGCATCAGCTTCAACTGAATACTAGAGGAGCGAACACCTTGCATAAAATGATTTCTTATCATTTCTTGTCTCTTCTCCCCCGACCAGTTCGGGTACGCCTTGTTTGCCAGTTGACCCAGTGCACCAGAAAATTCTATGAGGCTTTCCTCGGGTTTCTGGGTCTGCTGTTGTAACCTGAACTGCCATTCAAGTTCATTACCGTCTGGTGCAAACTGATTTTTTAAGCAGCGGGACGACAGCTTGGTAGTCTGTAGAAGTAGCCAATCCCTGTTGTGAAACCATTCGAAAACGGCACATCCTCTAGTAGCGGTAAGAGTTCGCATTTCCACTTCTCTTAAGGAATCTTCGCCTGACGTGCGTAAAGTTCAAACCGCGTCAGCCATGGCGGGGAGGAGGGCGACGACTCATCCGCACAACCTGCATTGGTATCTCTCTTGCGATGGCCTGCGTCTCTTGGGATTCTCCATCAGATGCCATTCCACTTCTGACACCAATATAACATAGTTTGAGTCAGCAGCAAAAGAGTCTGTTCATGTACATGTACATGCACATATATAGGTACAGAATGGATGCACAGCATGTGATATGTGCAGGTCAGGTGAGAAATGCCACTTGACAGACAGATGCTTCATGTCACAAGTCAGCTGAGTTCAGGTATATGGCAGATGCTACATACACTTGTGCAGTCAAAGGAGGATGTAGAGAGAACCAGTCATATGGGAACTCCCCATGCACGGAGAGTTGCCAAAGGAATACAGTTTCATTTACACAATGTGTGTATGTGCATAAGAGTATGAGTGTCACTGTGAGGGCATGTTCACATACTATGTGTGTATTGAAAGCGTGAGAAATAAGAAACCAAACTCTTTGCAAGTGCTGCATGAGTGGGTGTAGCATAAAGAAGTTTAGCAAGGGTTACGCCAAATGGGAAAGGGTGATGTAGGTACATTGGAACCTAAAATGCCTTCAAGTTGCATAGTGTTTTTCTTTGCCACGTGTATAACTGTGTGTGTTTGTGTGTGTAGTGTGTGTGTGTGTAGTGTGTGTGTAGTGTGTGTGTGTGTAGTGTGTGTGTGTAGTGTGTGTGTGTGTAGTGTGTGTGTGTGTAGTGTGTGTGTGTAGTGTGTGCAAATGTTTGCATAATGTACTTGATCGTTTAGGGACACGGTATATGTACATCCTACTATGTGTACCTATGCACATTATGTACAGAGAATCAGTCATAAAGGAACTCCACATGCATTGAGAGGAGTACATGCAATTATACAGAGGAACACACTGAGAGTATACACAAGCCCAGTCTCTGTGTTGTGCGTGTGTGTGTCTGTGTGTGTGTGTGTGTGTGTGTGTGTGTGTGTGTGTGTGTGTGTGTGTGTATGTATGTGTGTGGCATGTGTGGTTTGAGTATGCCAGGTGTACAGTAGATGGGTGTGTGGCAGGTAATAATGCAAGTGTGTAGTGCATGTTCACGTGCTATGTGAGCTGAAAACTGAGATATAGTATCCCTGCAGTGTAGCCGAGTGAGGGTGGCAGGAATGAAGTTTAGGAAGGGTATGCAGCCAAATGTGGGAAAGCTTTATAATATACTACTAGGCTAGGAAAGGGTGGGTGTGATGCGAGCATGAGTAGGATATAACCCTTACACGTCGTGATGCGTACTGTCTTCTGCAACGTGGGTGGTGGCAACAACCATTAACTTGGATTAACAATTAACCCTTTCCTTGCAGCTTACTGCATGATGAATAAATGCTTGCACCTATCTGTTTTGTGCACAGATATGGCCATACATGTGTGACCCTATCTGACTGTCTTCCCAACTTCATACAATACAACACAATGGAACATACAGTAAATGTAGTATCAGGTTGATTCTTATATCATATTGGGATGGTTAAGATGCGTGCGGCTTATGCACCTCAGAATCTATTTATGTCATGTTCTTAATCTACTAGAGCATTATCTGTTGTACGTTGTGAAATGTATTTAGCTTAAACATGAGTATATATGTAAGGTACACTAAGAGAAGATCAGAATAAACTAGTGGCAAATGGAGAACTAGGGTGGTTATAATTTTTGAGGACATTAATTGTGCATGCGTATTCTTGCCTTCACGCAATGAATTATAGTGTAATGAACCCAGTTATGTTTCAGTTTATTGAGAACTGAGGGCTTGTATAGGTGAGGTTGATGGAATGAACTTCAGGAATGCACACTATCACCACTTTCACATGCTGATTACTATACTTGCTAGACGTTCAATAAAGTATGATGGTGTAGTGTCGCCGCTGTACACGTTACACGCGTATTGCCAGTAGGTTGGATGGTGCAGCCCAATCACGGGCAGCGGTCAATATTCAAGAGCAGTCACTCACAAAAGCAATACACTTATATAGGAATTCACAGATGGACAGACTGACTGGCAACTATGACGTCACCTATAGAGCATGCACAATGACAGACAGAGAAGGACAGACAGACTAGACATAGCCAACAGTACAAATATCACATTTCCTCCCTCCTTGCAAAGGCTGCTGCTACAAACGATCAGGTGGACGTCGGTACCTGGTAGACCGACGGAGTGGAACTGGATTTGGAATGGGTTCAGGAACTGCCTGGATTACAGCATCAGCTAGAGGTACTGGGATGTCAACCATGGGTGGTCCTTCCTCATCTCTTGTTGCAGCCTCCTCCTGAATGTCTGGAAGGTCAACGATATCATCCTGCTGCACTGCTGTAGTCGTCTTAGGTACTTGTGGCTCAGATGTGGTTGACCGAGCCTTTATATGGTCAGTATGACGACGCACGGCTTGACCATCCTCCAGCTGTATCACCATGGACACAGGACCAGACATAGCGGTGACCACTCCTGGGACCCAAGTAGGAGAACCATGAAAATTACGTGCATACACCAAGTCCCCATTCTGGAACTTGCGATACTTGGCATGTTGATCATGGGCTTCCTTCTGCCGTTCCTGTCTTTGAGTCACCTTGGGTGAGATGTCTGGATGCAAAAGGTCCAGGTGAGATCGTGCACTGCGTGACATAGTATCGTATGCAGTAATATGCAGAGTTTGCCCACGCCATGGTATGCAGATACATATCCAGACATGCACGTGTGCGGACCGATATACATACTCGTACCTAGATATGTCAATGTCCAGTGCAGTGTGCAGATGGGTATTGTTGGAGCGAAGTATCGGGTGCGTACCGCACCCATATCGCGAGCGGCACTTTAGCCCGTAAATTACGATAGTGCGCAATAAATAGGAATATAGGCCGTTTTAACCACACCCATGAAAACGCATATGAGTGTGGCTACTTAATTACCTCGACCGAGTCGCGTACTATTTCGAACTCACAGGTAAGTTATTGGATCCCTATAATCATTGTAAACTTCTGATACCTACATCTGTGACTATTTCTAGCGGGGTGTAGCCTGTAGGCCTATTTGAGAAATTAATTTTGATATCATTTTCTGCGCATGCTCGGTTTTAAGTTTTGCACATGTTGGTCATTAATGGAGGTGACGACGCACGATCGAGCAAAGGAAACAAAAATAGGCAACTTGGTTGAGTACCCAACGAAATAGGAGGAAAGGAAAGTTGGACTACTGGGCTATCTGTGGAGACAGTACTAATGGAGCCCGTTCCCAACGTAAGAGAAATTGGATTGTTGATTTTGATCACTATATAGCTGACGAATCAGTGAGGTGCAACTGTGCAAGATAAAGAGTTCCAAGAGTTTCGGACAACGCGGGTGACAGGCGGAGGTTATAAAGGCATACCGAACGGACTTAAGCAGTCTAGGCTGGTAAGTTGTGCGTGTTTACACTGTACACTATACGGTGTTGCTTATGTCAAACCAGGACAAGTGTGTGATTCAGTAGATGCAGTGAGGCGGCGTTTCAAGTTGTCACAAAGGTTTACGTGCTTACGTCATGTTTGTTCTCTTAAACACAGTGCCGACCAATAGAACGCCATTACGAAGAGCATAGTACGTTGTATGTGTGCATGTGGATTACTCAGTAGGCATGCTATGTCTGACCACAGCTCTTGAGCCGACGCCAGGGTGTACTACGGCCAAATGAAAACGTTTCGCTGCATGGCCAACCAAGGGGATGACGACGATAGCATTGTGAAGCATAAGCTAGCTACCACCGCGGTCAGAGAGTAAGTAAATGCTGAGTTCTTTGTGCATAACCTCTGTAATATTTTAGCGTGTGCTTGTAAGGAAACCGTCGACAAGTGCCGCGAGAGTAGTAGAGGCTCGTGCTCGCCTTCGAAGAGGCCTCTGCTAGGCGGAGAGTGCCCTTCTAACTACATCAGGAAAATCCAGAATGTGATGGAGACTTTGATCACCAGCTTGGAACTATACCTGTTTATTTTTTGACCAAGTTGTATTTCAGCTGTAATTTGATTAAATTTTGCCGTTAAATTCTGACTGGCGTGGTTCAGGGTTTAAGCACTAGCCTTCAAGTATGCAGAACAGAAAATGGATTTGAAACGATTCGAATACATGACGTGTACAGAGTCTGCACGCGTTCATCTGAAGTATGCAGACAGGTGATGACGAATATACTGAATCCATATGCAGACCGCGATATCATACGTATAAGCGAAGTGTTCGTTCTGAGACGTATACAGGCGCCGCATTCGTGACGTATGAAAAACTGCCCACGTGTCGAGTGCAGACGAGTATCGATTAGTATGGGTGCAATATACAAGGCTGCATACGGTACACTGTCGCGCCGTGGTGGCCGCCGACCCAACAACATCTCCGCAGGGGAAAGTCCAGTTGTTGTGTGTGGTGTAAGCCGATACTGAAATAGAAATCTGGCCAGCCTTGCATCCAGATCTCCAGTGGTTTTCAATATGGCCTCCTTGAAGGTCTGGACCACTCTCTCAGCTTGTCCATTAGATGATGGATGATAAGGAGCACTTCTCACATGCCTGATGCCATTTCTTTTAACAAATGTCTGGAACTCAGCACTAGTGAATGCGGAACCATTGTCTGAAACCACCATTTCTGGTAAACCAGGTGTGGCAAAAAGTTTCTCAATATTTTAATGGCCTGCTGAGAAGAAGGTGTTGTTACCACAGCCACATCTAACCACTTAGAATGCGCATCCACAACGACCATAAACATTTTTCCCAAAAACGGGCCTGCAAAGTCCAAATGAAGTCGAGACCATGGTCTGGCTGGCCACTCCCACGGGTGCAAGGGGGCCACCGCAGGGGCTTTACCATGTTCCTGACAAGCTTGACAACCTTTTACTTTGCCCTCTAAGTCAGCATCAATCCCCGGCCACCAAACAAAACTTCTAGCTAGTCCCTTCATACGCGTGATCCCAGGGTGAGCATCATGCAGAGTACGCATCACAGCCTCTCTCCCAGCAGGAGGAATAACTACGCGATGCCCCCACAATACACACCCATCCTGCACACTTAGCTCGCATTCTCTCTGCTTGTATGGACGAAAAGTCACATCTTTACTAGCGTGAGCCTGCCATCCAGTCAAGGCCATGTTTCTGACACGGGATAGAATAGGATCTTTATCCGTCCATGACTTTATTTCGGCAGCGGTCACCGGAGAGTCGCCTGTTCTGAGCGTTTTCAACATGAATATGGTGTCCCCGGGAACAGGCACAACTGCAGTACTCTCACTAAGTGGCAATCTACTGAAAGCATCGGCATTTGCTTGAGAATCACCAGACTTAAACATAATACGATAATTGTAGGCACTTAAAGTCAACGCCCACCGTTGTATTCTTGATGATGCCATCGGTGGTACAGGGCGTGTCTCACTGAAGAGATACTGCAGTGGTTTATGATCGGAGTAGATCGTGAAGCTTCTGCCCACAAGGTACTGATGGAACTTTTTAACTCCAAAAATGATCGCTAGGCCTTCCTTTTCTATTTGAGAGTATTTGGCTTCCGCAGGTGCTAAGGTACGGGACGCATACGCGATCGGCCTCTCAGATCCATCTTTCAGCTGATGAGACAAAACTGCTCCAAGCCCGTAGGGTGAAGCATCACATGAAAGGATTAACTCCTTTTCTGGATCAAAGTGGATCAACAGGCTGGAGGAGGACAGTTGCTGCTTTGCGTGGTTGAACGCCGCATCCTGTTCTGCCTCCCAGCACCAAGAAGCACCCTTCCGGAGCAGCCTGTACAGTGGAGCGAGTATGTCAGCCATGTTGGGCAAAAACTTGCCGTAATAATTCAGGAGACCCACAAACGATCTCAGCTGCCCAACATTCTGAGGTCTCGGAGCATCCTCTATGGCGCGTTTCTTTCCTTCCGCTGGGCGAATGCCATCAGCGGAGATGTGGTGGCCCGGGTACTCGACAGAAGGAGCCATGAAGACGCATTTGGAGAGCTTTAAGTGTAGTCCATGCTCTTCCAAACGCGACATGACACGATCCAGCGTGTGAAGGTGCTCAGCTTCAGTTGAACCTGAAACGAGAATATCATCCAGATAAACAACCACATTGCTTATGTCCCTCAGAAGATTCTCCATTGTTCTTTGAAAAATAGCTGGCGCCGATGCGACACCAAAAGGTAGTCTGTTGTAGCGGTAGAGGCCTTTGTGTGTCGTAATCGTGACGTATTTCTTTGACTCGTCCTCCAGTGCCAACTGTAGATATGCATTTGCGAGGTCCAGCTTCGAGAAAATTTTACCCTTCCCCAGGGATGCCAGCAAATCGTCTATGCGAGGAAGAGGATAACATTCCAGGTTAGCTACACGATTGACCGTCAACTTGTAATCGCCACACAGCCTTATGCTGCCGTCACATTTCACCACCGGAACAACAGGAGCAGCCCACTCTGAAAATTGTATGGCCTCAATGACACCTAATTTCTCGAGCCTCTCCAGCTCCTTTTCAACCTTCTCCCTGACAGCATATGGAACAGCTCGCGGCTTGAAAAAGAGTGGAGTAGCGGTCTCGTTTACATGGATCTTGACCAGAGTGCCCTTCAGCAGACCCAGCTCATCCTTAAACAGCTCTTTATGCTTGCCCAGTATCTCCTGCAAGGCGCTTTGACTGCTGGTATGGAAAATTCCGCGATTTAGACAAGATGGAAACCGAAACTTACCGATCCAATCTCTACCCAGGAGGGACGGCCCATCTCCCCCAATTACTAGTAAGCTCAGATTGGCTTCTTGTTTCTGGTAACGCACCTGAACTGCAATTCGTCCCAGAATTCGCAGTCTTTCACCAGTATAGGTACGGAGCAACGCATTGGTGTGTTTCAAGGGAGGCCGCTCGTTGCATTTTCCTTTCCAAAGCGTCCTGTAGGTGACCTCGCTGATAACCGACGCGGCCACACCTGTATCAACTTCCATTTCCAGACTGGCCTTATTAATCTCCATTGGAACTCTGAACGGCGCTAAGGAAACATCTCTCACGTTGAACAAGGTATACATGTCTTCCACGTCCTCGTCTTCTTCTAACGGCTCTGCGAGCAGATTTGTCGACTGTTTTCCAGCACTATTACCGAACTGTTTTTTAACTGTTTGTTCCTTGCTGCGGCACGTTCTTGCCAGATGCCCCTTTTCACCGCATTTGTGGCACTCCACAGACCTGAAACGACATTTTGAAGCACTGTGCCTACCTCCGCAACGAAAACAAGGAGTAGGATGGTCGGCCGTTTGACCAGCTGTCGCCTTCCTTGGTCCCAGAGCATTGACTGATGCACCCGCCCTTGAAATATCTTGTGAACTTTTCTCAGCGAGCTCGGCCGCCTGCGCCAGCTCGAACGCTTTCGTGAATGTTAGCTTTGGTTCGGCGAAAAGCCTGCGTTGGACTCGAACATCACGTAACCCGCACACCAACCTATCCCGTAACATCTCGTCCAACGAACCCCCAAACTCACAGTACTCGGAGAGACGGCGAAGCTCAGCGACAAACTGGCCCACTGTCTCAGTCTCTTTTTGGAAACGGGAGTTGAAATAAAACCGTCGCACGATACACGAAGATGGTGGTGTCAGGTGGTCCCGAACCAACTTAACTATTTCTTCGAAAGTCTTGTCGGCCGGCTTTTCGGGAGACACCAGGCTGCGAACCAGCTGATATATGTGAGCTCCACAGACGCTGAGCAAGATAGCGCGACGTTTCTCGTCCGTCTCGACGTCGTTTGCAGTAAAGTAGTGCATCAGCCGCTCGCAGTATGCCGGCCATTCTTCCGCTTCTTCATTGAACTGACCCACCGCGCCGTGGACTGCCATGTGTGTTTGCCCTCGTCGCCAATGTAGTGTCGCCGCTGTACACGTTACACGCGTATTGCCAGTAGGTTGGATGGTGCAGCCCAATCACGGGCAGCGGTCAATATTCAAGAGCAGTCACTCACAAAAGCAATACACTTATATAGGAATTCACAGATGGACAGACTGACTGGCAACTATGACGTCACCTATAGAGCATGCACAATGACAGACAGAGAAGGACAGACAGACTAGACATAGCCAACAGTACAAATATCACAGATGGTCAGGAGCCCAGTAATGATACTGCACTGATTGAATTATATTGGGTTGTAAAAAACCTTGCGTACTCTTTTAAATATGTGTACAGTGATGAAATCATGGGGTTGTGTGATATTTTGTATGTGAAATTGCTGGTACTTCTTATGATGTGCATTAATCCTTAGGGTGGAGAGACTGCACTGATGTGCGCATCATCTAATGGGGATTTGGAGTGTGTGAAAGAGCTATTGGAAATTGGTGCACGGGTCAGCATGCAGACCAAGGTGAGTACAGGTTGAGATTGCATTAAATGCTTGTGCATGAGAATTATAATATGATGAATCCAGATCAAAATGTTTGGTTGTATTTAATTTGAACACTGCAAACTCATCATATCAAACTGCAAATAGCTAAAGCAAGAAAAATGACTTATCATGTTATTAATGCCGTGGTCCAACAAGTGTACGGGACCCAGTTGAATATCATATCTTTCCAATGATTGGCCAGACTTTGGAAATGCATACCATCACTCACTTTCACATGTAGATTATACTTGCTAAAAGGATATTGGGTTGTGTGTTATTTGTATGTGACATTGGGGGTACTCGTTATGATTCAACACTAATCTTTGTAGGATGGATGGACAGCACTGATGCGGGCATCACATAAGGGGCATTTGCAGTGTGTGAAGGAGCTATTGGATAAAGGTGCACAGGTTAACATGAAGACTGAGGTGAGTGCAGTTTGACGTTGCATGGCATCTGTTAGAGAGGGCACAATGAGAGTGATCTGTGTAGAATGTCTGATGTACTGGATTGCTTTGGTGGCATTTTGTCCTAGTATTAATTCCTATGGCTTTAAGGATGCAGTATGGACATTGCGCTTCATTTATATAATTGTATGGAAGTTATAAAATTGCCTTACGCATGAATCACTATAGCCTCCATACCATTGACACTACCAACTACTTATTTGTACCACTCCATACCACACCATTTAACAAATATAATTTGGTGTCTTGCAATATATCCGTGTCGATGTTACTAGGTCTGATACCTCATGGTGTTCAAACACCACCACAGTTTCAGGCAGAAATGTTCAGATCACTTCAAATTTGGAATGTGCATAGAGGGGTGCTATTGAATCATTTTATTTTTGAATTTTAATTCTATCTGTTATGGAGATACAGCTGTGCAAAGTTAAAACACATTTCTCGCTTGATCTGTGCCAGGCAACCCGAGTTCCATTATCCCCATCCACCATGAATTTTTATAACTTCCCTGTTCCCCCATTTTCCACCTATTCACAGCCTTAAACTAGGCTACAGCCGTTTGCAACTATTTTATTCATCGCGGAAGGCAGTACGCATCACAACGTGCATAAAGATTTTTTAACCTACCACTCGCATCACCAATCAGTACCCACCCTTCCCTAGTAGTGTATTATAATGCTTTCCCATATTTGAGATACCCTTGCTAAACTTCATTTCTGCCACACCCACTCGGCTACACTGCAGGGATGCTATAAAAAACTTTTTTAGCTCACAAAGCATGTGAATATGCATTATGCACTTCCATTGTTACCTACAACTCTCGCACACTTGTACATGAACATGTCCATGCCACACACACACACACACACACACACACACACACACATGTGCACACACTTTCATTGTTATGTAAAATAGCCTGTTCACCATATTCGTTGGACACACACACACACACACCACACACACACACACACACACACACACACACACACACACACACACACACACACACACACACACACACACACACACACACACACACACACAGGGCTTGTACCACTTGTAGTGACTTTGGGTTCTTATTTTTCACACTGTTTTTACAAAGCGGACATGAATTTACACACCTGTGTACACACTTGCATTATGTCAATAGCATATTCGTCCCACACACATACAAGCACACACACAGACTGGTTAAATGTTTGCCATGGTGTGTGTGTGTGTGTGCAAGCGTATTGTACATGAGTGTCTGTGTGTACTGCGAACAACATTCCATTTATGTAACAATGCAAGTGTACTGACGTGAGTATGTGTGTGTGTGTGCAGTGTTTTGAAAAAGAATACCGTGAACAGGTCAATTTACATAAGAATGCAATTGTGTGCACAGGTGTGTACATTCATGTGCATGTATGCTTTGTGAAAAACAGTGTGAGAATATTGCACTGCTCATTTTTGGCACATATTACAGTGCGTGTGTGTGCTAGTGTAGAATGCATGCACAGAGTACACAATGGGATACAATGGCTTCCCATTACATAAATGGTCCTATGGGACACGATGTATGTAGAAACGGAATGATGTATTGCACAGGTGTGGTGTGGGTGAATCCCACCCTCAGTTAACATTACTATAGGGTGTGACAGAGTGAATTAATGATGAACCTATCCTCCACTTTTAAAACATAACAACATGATAAATAAATACTTTGCAGACAGAGCTTGTCATTCATATGTGATCCCATCTGACTGCCTTGTTAATGTCATACCATACAATGCAACAGTAAATATAGTACATGCAATATATCAGTTTGATTTTGACATGATTTTGGAATGGTTGAGGGGAAGAGGGGATGTGGGTGCATTGGGGCTTCTTGCACCTCAGAATCCTTTGATGTTAGATGTTTAAGCTACTAGCTATAGTGCATTATGCATAATTGGGATCGCTTTTGCAAAAAGGGACCTAACGCATGCGTTTGACTTCTTTAAATGCACTGAGAATAGATGTATCAGTCATGGAGTTATAAGGCGCTGAATTCTTGATTAGCCATACATTTCAATGCAGGCGTTACATTTCTATTGCTCGTACTGGAAATTTTTTAAAGTGTGCACTAAGCCGGAACAATCCTAATTGTTGAACATTATGATATGTGTGTTACTATAAGGTACACGCCATGAAAAGATAAGTATTAACTATTAGTTAATGGATGACTAAGATGTTTTGATTTGTGAGGACATGAACATGCAAATGATTGTGCATTGAAGTGTAATGCAAAATTGTTTGCATTTATTTTGAAAAGTATAAGCTCATCTTGACAAGCTACAAGTAATTAGCTAAAGCAAAAAAAATGACTAATACTGATATGGGGTACAACATGGTATGAAACCCAGTAGAATGTCCTATCTCCCACCCATCACCAATACTAAATGATGGTCCAGACTTTGGGAATTCACACAATCATCCACATTCACATGTAGATTTCTATACTTCCTAAAAGGTAATAACAGTATGATTGAATAAGATACAGCCCACCACTGTCAGAAGTATTTTGTGTTGTTAAATTATGTGTCCTTGTGTACTCACTATCCCTCAGTGTACAATGATAAGATCATGGGGTTGGGTTTTACATGTATTTGCATGTGATAGCACTTAGATTTTTTCATTATTAATAATTACTGTGGAACCTATAAACTTGTAATTGTTTGGGGTGACGAGGTCCATGACATTCATGGTACTCCTTATGATGTGCACTAATCCATAAAGGCTGGAGAGACCGCACTGTTATGGGCATCATATAAGAAGCATTTGAATTGTATGAAAGAGCTATTGGATCAGGGTGCACATATCAAAATGCATTCCGAGGTAAGTACAGTTTGAGGTTGTGCAGTATCTGGTAGAAAGGGCACAATGAGAGTGATCTGTGTACACAATCAGTGTGAATTTATATTGCTTGAAGGATGGTGAAATGTAAGAAAACTAACAGTGTGAAGCAAAACAGAATATGTATTGTACAGATTGACACCCCACCCAATCAAGGTCACATTATGGTATGGTGCTTGTTATGCAATGGCAGATCAAGGAGAGAAGGTGGGAAGTATACTCTGTCGCTAGGGGTTATTGGTAACCCATCAAACAACTGTTGTGTAGTACGGTGTTTTTCCACCAGGGCGCGATAGTTTCTGTGTCAGTATCACTAAACGATAATCACTAACCTTTTATCGAATCTACTAGCATAATGAATAAATGCTTGTAATTATCTATTTTGAACACATTGCTAGTCATAAATGCACATGTGTATCCTATCAGATTGTCTTGCCAACTTCGTATCATACAGCCCAATAAAACATATAGTGCATGCAATATCAGTTTTTTATGACTTTGTACTGGGATGGTTTATAGAAATGAAAGATGTGGGCTTCTTACACCTTAGAATCATTTAATAAGCTCATATTGCATTATTGATGATTGTTGGACATTATGATATGTGTATTAGATTTATTTACATATATTTGGGGCAGTTTCCGAGAAAATGAGCCTTCGCTATATATATATAAAAGTTATAAAAATCATTCACGTTTGAATCGCTATAACTTCCGAACGGTACACGCCATTGACTTCCTATTTTCAACACTTCATACTACACCATTTCTCTACGGTAAAGTACTTTTTGGGGTCTTGCACTTGCTCCGTGCCTGTATTGCAACGTCCGATACCCCACAAGGTATGAACCCGTCATAACTTTCGGCAGGAGTAATCAAATCGCTTCAAATTCGGTATGTAGATAGAGAGGTCCTATACCTATCGATTTGTTCTGTTCGTTAATTTTTATGCCATCTGTTACGGAGATACAGTTGAATAAACTACGTGCACGTTTTCCCGCTTGATTCGCGCCAATGTAATAATCCCCGCCTCCCCATACATTGAGCGGAGCGCAATTTGCCCAAATCATTGGCGCGAAACGAGCGCGAAAATGTGCACGTAGTTTGTTCAACTGTATCTCCGTAACGGATTGCATAAAAATTAACGAACAGAACAAATAGATAGATATAGGACCTCTCCACCTACAAACCGAATTTGAAGCGATTTGATTACTCCTACAGAAAGTTATGGCGGGTTTGAACCCGGTGGGGTATCGAACGTTGCAATACTGGCAAGGAGCAAGTGCAAGACCCCAAAACATATTCTGCCATAGAGAAATGGTGTGGTATGAAGTGTTGAAAATAGGATGTTGATGGCATGTACCGTTCGGAAGTTATAGCGATTCAAACGTGAATGATTTTTATAACTTTTATATATATATAGCGAAGGCTCATTTTCTCGGAAACTGACCCATTTTACTCAAATTTATAACACGGATCCGAGTCCACAGTTTGCTAATAGCTTATACTAATTTTCTCTTGTATAAATGGTTTTGCATGTGTATTCTCACCTTATGCAATGAATTGAAGTGTAATGAATCCAGCCAGATTCACAAATTTGGTTGCGCTTATAGAACAGCACAAGCTCATCCTAACAAACTGCAAGTATTTAGCTAAAGCAACAAAAAATGATTTATACTGATATTAGGTAGGGGCCCAAAACAATGCTCTATCTCCCATCTTATTAACCAATAATGAGACAGACTTGTGGAATGCACACCATTACCCAGTTTCACATGTAGGTGACTGTACTTGCTAAAAGGTTAATAATAGAGTGGATGAGGCACAGCCCACCAATGACACCTACCTGTGTGGTGTGTTGTGTTGTTAAATTGTGAGTACTTTTATTCACTCTATCTCTATGTGTACAATGATGAAAACATGGGGTTATGTGTTACATGTATTTGTATATGACATTGGTGGTATTCCTATTACGATATGCACTAATCCTTACAGGCTGGAAAGACCTTGCTGATGTTGTCATCACATGGAGAGCATTTGAATTGTGTGAAGGAGATACTGGATCAGGATGTGCAGGTCAACATGCATACAAAACGAGTACAATTTGAGGTTGTATGGAATCTGTTAGAGGCATAGTGAGGGTGATCTGTGTGCAGAATGTTTGATGTACTCGATTCTTTGGTGACATTTAGTCCAGTGTGAATTTATATGTCTTCAAGGATGGCATAATATAATGAGAATATAGTAGTGTGCACTATACAGAATGATGTACTGTGCAGGTGGGTGGGAGTGAGGCCCCATCCCACCCAGGATATTGTTATATTTGGGTGCTGTCAATGCAATGGCAGGTCTTGGAGGAGGGAATGTGGAAGAGTGTACCCAGTGTATTTGTGAAGATATTAAATGGAAATGCCATGCGTGGGCTAACTTTATAACACATTCCCTGCTATCTTATGAGCTAGACTTTGGGAATGCACACCATCACTGATTTTCACATGTACATATTACTATAGTTTCTAAAAGGTTAGATACACAATGATGAGTCCTTCTGTGCTCTCAATCTCAATGTGAACAATGATGAAAAACATGTACATATATTTTTATGTGACATTAGTTGTACTCCTTATGAAGTACACTATACTAATCTTTCTAATTTCACAGGATCTTTCGAGCACACTGATGTGGGCATCACATGATGGACATTTGCAATGTGTGAAGGAGCTATTAGATAAAGGTGCACAGGTTAATATGCAGACCAAGGTGAGTACAGTTTGATGTTGCATGGTATCTGTTATAGAAGGCACAATGAGCGTGGTCTGTGTGCTGAAGTGATGTATTGTGATGTTTTGTCCGATGGCTTTAAGGATGGTGTAATGTAATGAAAGTATGGTAGTATTCAAGGAAATAGAATGATGTACTGTACAGGTGGAGTGTGAGTGAGAGCCCTCACCTCCAGGATCACATTATACTGTACATGCAGTGGCAGATCCAGGATGGAAGGTGGGAGAGTGTACCTCATGCAATGTAGCTAGAGGTCACATCAAATAGTACTGTGTTTGCCCAATAGGGGCATGACACATTCTGTGTCAGTATTTCTAAGTCAACTAACATTTAACCCTTTCCTCGCACTTAACTGCACGATAAATAAATGCTTGTACCGATCTGTTTTGCACACAGAGCTGTTCATACTGTGTGTGTGTGATTCTATCTGATTGTCTTGCCAAATTCATACCAAACTACACAATAGCACAACACAATGTTGATTTCATATTGGGAAAGGAGGATGTAGGGGCATTGAGGCTTCTTGCACCTTAGAGTCCTTTGGAGTCATGTGTTTAAGCTACTAGTGCATTATTTATAATTGGTAAATGTTTTGATATGGCATTGTGATAGTTTACATGTGTAAAAGTTACACACCAGAAGAAGATTTAGTATGAACTAGTGATTGGTAAATGGATGACTTAGAATGTTATAAATCTGTACACATTATATGTATTACTCATTGTGCATGTGTATGCTCGCCTTTATGCAATGAATTGTAGTATACTTAATCCAGTTCCCCAAATTTAGTTTGTATTTAAGTACAAGCTCATCCTTCCAATCTGTGAGCCATTAGCTAAAGAAGCAAAAATGACTTTAGTGATGTTGGGGGTATATAACATGCATCCCCCATTTCTTAATGATAGGCCCGTTGTATAGTATCTTTGGTAATGCACACCATCACCCACTTTAACATGCTTACTAAATGCTCTATAACAGTATGATGGTCAGGGTATGAGACACAGCCCACCAATGAGACCTCACTGTGTGCAATATGTTATGTTGTTAGTGTGCCTGTGTCATCCTCACATGTACAGTGATGGAATTATGAAGTTGTGTGTTATTTGCATGTGACATTGGTACTCCTTACGATGCTTTACAGGGTAGATGGACTGCACTGATGTGGGCATCTTCTCATGGGCATTTGGAGTGTGTGAAGGAGCTATTGAATAAGGGTGCGCACGTCAACCTGCAGACCAAGGTGAGAACAGTTTGAGGTTGTACGGTATGTGGTAGATAAGACACTATAAGAGTGATCTATGTGGAGAATTTTTTATTTATATGTATTGGAATGGTCTGCATGGCGATGTGTAAAATCCTATGGCTTCAATTTTATTTTAGTGCTTAATTAGAGTTATACAGGCAATCGACCCAAAACCCTTTATTAGCTAAAACAACAAATATGACTGATACTGTTATTAATGTGAGTGTCCCACAAGGGTATGGAACCCAGTAGAATGTGATCCTGTCTCCCACCCCCAAAGACCCAGTGATGACCATCAGACTCTGATAATTCAAATCATCACCCACTTTCACATGTGCATTACTGCATTTGCTAAAAGGCTGATAGTAGTATGATGGTCGGGATATGACCACCAATGAGGCCTCACTGTGTGAAGAATGTTGTGTTTGTAACTGTGTGTCCTTGTGTACTCTCTATCCCTATGTGTACAAGGATGAAAACATTAACCTCTGTTAATTGTTCCTTAATGTGCACTAATCCTTACAGGACGGAGAGACAGCACTGATGTGGGCATCATTTGGAGGGCACTTGAAATGTGTGAAGGCACTATTGGATGATGGTGTGCACATCAACATGCAAACCAGGGTGAGTACAGTTTCAGGTTGTAGAGTATCAGTTAGATAGGGGCATCGTGAGAGTGATCTGTTTGCAGAATATGTGATATACTTTTTTTTGGTGATGTTAATTCCCCAGGCATGTGAATTCCTCTGGCTTCAAGGATGGCTTAACATAATGACTCTATCATAGTGTAACGTGAAACAGAATGATGTAATGTACGCTGGGGTGTGAATGAGGCCACGCACCCCTTCATGATGACAGTATAGTATGGTCTTCTTCATGCTTCAGAAGAATGAGGAGGACAAGATGGGGAAGAGTACCCTTTACACTGTAGCTAGGGGGTTATGTGTGACCATCAAACAGCTGTAGTATACATGTAGTACAGCATTTTGCACAAAACAGATGCGACAGATTCTGCATCTGTATTACTGTCCTTGCACTTAACTGCATGATGCCTATTTGCCATACGTGCTACACAATAGCCTAAATAGTACATGCTATATCAGTTTCATTTTAATCTCATATTGGGATGGTTGTGGAAACCTTACAGGATGGAAGGACCGCACTGATATTGGCATCACGCGGGGGGCATTTGGAGTGTATGAAGGAGCTATTGGACAAGCATGCACAAGTCAACATGCAGGATGAAGTGAAAATAAGAGTGATCTGTCTGCAGAATATTTGATGTACCCAGATTTCTGGTGAAGTTCGGTCCAAGTGTAAATGCCTACATTATGGCTTCAAGGATCATTTAGTAATTTACAAACAATGTTATAGTGCGCAATGAATTAGAATGATGTAATGTAGAGGTGGGGCTGCAAATGACCTCCAGAATCACATTAAAATACGGTGCAATGTTCATGCGTATTAGCAAGTCCAGGAAAGAAGCTGGGAGACTGTTAGACTGTAGCTCAGGGTTGTGTGTGTCCCATCAAATAGCTGCAGTATAGTACAGTGTTTTGCCCAATAGGGGCACAACATGTTTTGTGTCAGTAGTACTAAGTGACTAATGATTAACCCTTTTTACTCGCACTTAACAGCATGATAATAATATACTTGTTACTATCTGTTTTGCTGGTCATAAATGTGTGATCTTATGAGAATGTCTCACTATTTTGATGTCATATTGGAATGGATGACAGAAAGGAGGATGTGGGCATTGGGACTTCTTGCATCTCAGAATAATTTGATGTCATGTTTTTAAGTGACTGCATAATTATTATAAAAAGTTGAACATTATGATACTGTGTATGTGGATTGTAAGATACACACCGAGAGAAGATTTGTAATAACTAGTAACAAATGGATAAATAGAATTTATAAATTGGAGATGTCAATGTGTAAATGGTTATGTATGTGTGTATTCTCACCTTCATGCAATGAATTGTAGTGTAATTAATCCAGAACCAATGTGTTTAATTAAAACAGTACGTGCTGATCTTACCAGAATTCAATTAACTAGCTAAGGTACCAATATGGCTTTCATACTGTTATTAATGTGAGGGTTCCACATGGGTATGGAACCCAGTACGATGTTCAATCTCCCACCCACCCCACCCCCACTATCTAATGATGGGTCAGACTTGGGGCTGCACATCATCACTCGCATTACATGTAGATTACCATACTTGCTAAATGTTTAACAATAGTATATGATTGGGATGGTTGAGGGAAATGAAGATGTGGGGGCATTGGAGCTTATTACATCTCAGAACCTTTTGATGACTTGATTGTAAACCACTGGTGAATTATTTTAAACTGCTGAACTGTGTAAGGTATTAGATGACTTGGATGTTCTAATTTCAAGATGTTATATGTGTAAATGATAGTACTTGTGTATTCAAAACGCAATTAATAGTAGTGTATGAATAAAGAGTTGTAAAATTTGTTTTTGTTAATTAAAACAGTCCAAGCTCATCTTACCAAAATTCAATCAAACAACAAATAAAATTTATTTTATTTAATGCAGGTATGGGTCCCAGGAGTAGGTTCAAACTCCTATCATCCCCCCCTCCCACCACCCTCAGCTACCTAATGATGGGTCAAACATTGGGAATGCACATCATCACTTTACTATACTTGCTAATTGGTTCATAACACATTATGATGGTCTAGAGATGAGGCACAGCCCACCAATGAGCCCTCACTGTGTAAAGTATGTTATGTTGTAAACTGTGTTTCCTTTCTGTATCCCAACATGTACAATGATGAAAACAAGGGGTTCTGTATTATTTTTATGTGACATTATTGGCACTTCTTATGATGTGTACTAATCCTTACAGAATGGGTGGACCGTACTGATGTGGGCATCCCATTGGGGGTGTTTGGAACTTGTGAAGGAGATATTGGATAAGGGTGCGCAGGTCAATATGCAGGCCAAGGTGAGAACAGTTTGAGGTTGTATAGTGTCAGAGAGGGCACACTGAGAGTGATCTCTGGATTTCTTTGGTGGCCATTAGTTCCAGTGTGAATCGTGATGGATTTGAGGAACGTGTAAAGTAATGACAATACGATAATGTGCAATAATACAGAATGACTTACTGTACAGGGGGGATGAGTGTGAGGCCTAACCCTCTCCCCATTAACCTTATACTATCGTGCTAATTTTTTTGATTTCATATTGGGATATCGTTGTGGGAAAGGGAGGATGGGCAAGCATTGGAGCTTCTTTCATCTCAGAATCAATTCTAAATTATTACTGCATTATTTATAATTGGTGAATGTTTTTTTTTTAAATTTTTTTTAAATTTTTTAAATTTTATATGTGTAAAAGATACATGCCAAATAAAGATTTGTATAACCTTGTGGTAAAAGGATCACTAGGATGTTATAATGTTGAGGACCATATACATTATGTGTAAATTTTTGCGCATGTGTATTCTTGCCTTCACGCAATGACTAGTTGAGTAGTGATTTCAGACTTGATAAAATTTGTTTGTGTTCAAGTAAACTGGTCTTACCAAACTGCTAGTTATTAGCTAATGCAACACAAATGGCTTAATGCTCTATTATTAATGTGGGGATCCAACAAGTGCTTTCTCCCACCCACCCTCACTAACATTACTATTCTTGTTACAAGGTTAATAATAGTTTGATGGTCAGGGGTTCAGGCACAACCCATCAATGAGACCTCACTGTGTGAAGCATGTTGTTTTTGTTAAACTGTGCGTCTTTGTGTACTCTCTATCCCTTTTGGTTATAATGATGAAAACATGGAGTTGCGTGGTATTTGTATGTGACATTGGTAGTACTCCCTTATATGTGTGCTAAATCCTACAGAATGGAAGGACTGCACTGATGGAGGCATCAAGAAAGGGGCATGTGGATATTCTGAAGGAGATATTGGATAAAGGCGCCGAGGTCAAAATGCAGACCAAGGTGAGTTCAGTTTGAGGTTGTACAGTATTTATTAGAGAGGGTACAATGATAGTGGTCTGTGTGCAGAATAATTAAATGTGTACTGGATTTTTTGGTGACATTTAGTCCCAGTGTCAATATCTATGGCTTTAACGATGGTTTAATGTGACTAGAATATGATACTGTGCAGTGAACAGAATGGTGTAATGTGCAGGTGTGTGTGAATTAGCCCCTCTCCCCACATTATAGCAGAGCTGTTCTTGCAGTGGCAGATTCAGAAGGGAAGAACTAAGAGTAAACCCTTCATCGCACTTAACTTCATTATGAATAAATGCTTATACCTATCTGTTTTGAACACATTTGCTGGCCATGCTGTGATCCAGATAGTATTACCAACTTCATACCTACAACACAATAGAGCTTATAGTACATACTATCAGTTTGATGATGGGATGGTTGAGAGGAAGAGGGGATATAGGGACATAATGGCTTCTTGCACCTCAGAATCATTTGATGTCATGTGTTACTAGTGCAGTATTTATAATTTGCTAACATTATGATATGTGTTTTATGCTTAGTTTAGTTTACTGCAAGCCAAGTGAGGATTTGTATAAACTAGTGACAAACGGATAACGAGGATGTTATAATTTAGAGGACGTTATACGTGTAAATAGTTGTGCATGTGTAGTCTCCTCTTCACATGAATTGTAGTGCAGATTTGCAATTTCTGTTCATGTTTAAGCACGTGCTGGTCTTACGAAGTAAATGTAATAAGCTAATACAACAAAAGTAATATTGTGGGGGTCCAAGTATGGGACTTAGTAGAATGTCCTCACTCCCGCAACCGATTGATAGACCACACTTTGGGAATCCACAGCATCACCCACTTATACATATTCCATCCTAAAAAGTTTAACAGTATCATGGTCAGGTGATGAGGCACAACCCACGATTGAGACCTCACCATGTGAAGTATGATGTATTGTTAAACTGAGTGTCCTTCTGTAATCTCTATCCTAATATGTACAATGATGATAAAATGGGGTTGTATTTTATTTGTATTGGTGGTACTCCTTATGAAGTGCACTAGTCCTTACAGGATGGAATGACCTCACTGATGTTGGCATCATGTAATGGGCATTCGGAGTGTGTGAAGAAGCTATTGGATAAAGGTGGACAGGTCAACATGCTGAGCAAGGTGAGTTCAATTTGAGGTTATACCGTTTTGCCCAATGGGGGCGCAACTTGTCTTGTATCAGTAGTACTAAGTGAACTCATGATTAACCCTTTACTCGCACTTAACAGCATGATAAATATATACTTGTACCTATCTGTTTTGCACACAAAGCGGGTCATTCACATGTGATCCTATGTGAATGTCTCACTCTTTTGATTTCATATTGAAAATAGATGAGGGAAAGGAGGATGTGGGCATTGGAACTTCTTGCATCTCAGAGTCTTTTAATGTCATGTTTGTTACTGCATAATTATTAAAAAAAGTTGAACATTATGATACAGTGAATGTGGATTGTAAGGTACACACCAAGAAAAGATTTGTATTAACTAGTGGCAAATTGATGGCTTAAAATGTTATAAATAGGAGACTTCTTATGTGTAAATGGTTTTGTATGTGTGTACTCTCACCTTCATGCAATGAATTGTAGTGTAAGGGGTCCACATGGAGTCCCACCCATACCACCCCTGCTATCTAATGATGGGCCAGACATTGGGCTGCACAATAATGAGGTGCACTAATCCTTACAGGACGGATGGACCGCACTGATGTAGGCATCATGTGGATGGTGTGTGCAAAGGAGTTATTAGATAAGGGAGCACAGATCAATATGCAGACCACAGTTTAGTTGTACAGTATCTGTTAAAGTAGACACAGTGAGAGTTCTCTGTGTGCAGACTGGATTTTGACAATTAGTCCCAGTGTGAATTCTTATGGCTTCAAGGAAAGTGCAATGCAATGACTATAAAATAGAATAGCTAATATAGTACATGCACTAAAAGATTGATTGATTTTGATCTCATATTTGGATGGTTGAACAAATAGGAGGATAAGCGTTCTATCAGGCTTCTTGGAGTGAGTTGGACTTCAGAATTGTTTCGTGTCATGTCAGTAAATTATTTATAATTGTTGAACGTTATGATATGTGTATGAAGTTTATTTGCATTTGTGTGAGGCATACATTAAAAGGTGATTAATAATAGTATAAACTGTGGTTAATAGATAAATAAAATGTTATACATTTGATTTGTTACTGGTTGTACATGTTTATGCCCACCTTCATGTAGTCCAGATGTTTGTGTTTATTTAGAGCAGTATAAACTGATAATACCAAATTGCAAGTATTTACAGGGTCGCTAAAGCAACCAATATGACTTAATATGTGGGGGTCTTACAAGGGTATGGCGCATAGTAGACTTTCCTATCTCCCACCCACCCCCATTACCTAATGACAGATCAGACATTGGGAATCCACACATTCACCAACTTTCACTTGTAGATTACCATGCTTTTAAATGCTCTATAACAGTATGATGGTCAAGGGATGAGGCACAGCCCACCAGTGAGATCTCACTGTGTGAAGTATGTTGTGTTGTTAAAGTGAGTGTCCTTGTGTACTCTCTATCTCAATATAATAAAATAATAAAAATATAAGGTTGTGTGATTTTATATGTGAATTGGTGGTATTCCTTATGATGGGCATTACCCTTACCAGATGGATGGACAGCACCATCATTGGCATCATGTGATTGGCATTCTAAGTGAATGAAGTAAAGGTGCATGGGTACACATGCAGACCAAGGTCATTTCACGGTGCAGTATATAGAGATGGTACAATGCGACTGATCTGTGCGCAGAATGTTTGATGTTCTGGATTTTTATTGGTGACGTTTAGTCCCAGTATGGATACCTATGGCTTCAAGAATCGTGTAACATAATGACAATATGACAGTTTGCAGTAAAACAGTATGACATAATGTACCTGTGGGGGTGTGAATGAGTCCCATCCCCTCCAGGATTACATTATACTACAGTGGTTGTTTATGCAGTTGAAAATACAAGAGGGAAGTTGGAGAAATTACACCCCAAGCAATGTACTGTACATGTAGCTAGGCATTGTGTGTAACTCTACTCAAACACTCCTAGCATGGGTGAGGAGGAAATATAACGTGGGAAAATATCCTCTCCCTTCATGGACATCCCTATGCAATACTTTTAAGACTTGTACTGGAGGTTACAACCCAGCGCTTGCTGAATAGATTGCAAAGATGTACAACTAAACAGACATATTGAAAGCCCATCACACAGCTGTGGCATACAGTGTTTGTCCCAATACAGGTGCAACATATGCTTTGCCAGCAGATCTAAATGAACTTCTTTTCTCTCTCATAGTTGCACGATAAAATCTGTTTTTGCACACTAAGCAGGTCATACATGTGTGATCTTATGTGATTATACCTTGCCAACTTTTCATACCATACAATGCAAAATAACATACAGTACATATTTTGATTTCATATTGGGACATGGAGGGAGGATGGGCAACCATAGAGGCTTCTTTCATCTCAGAGTCCTTTGTAAACTATTAATAGTACAAGCTCATCTTTCCAATCTGTAAGCAATTAGGTTAAGAAACAAAATATGACTTTAGTGATGTTGGGGGTATGTAACATGCATCCCCCATTTCTTAATGACACTTTGGTAATGCGCACCATCACCCACTTTCACTTGTGATTACTAAATGTTCTATAACAGTATGATGGTCAGGGTATGAGGCACAGCCCACCAATGAGACCTCTCTGTGTTCAGTATGTTATGTGGTTAGTGTGCCTGTGTTATCCTTACATGTTCAGGGATGGAATTATGAAGTTGTGTGTTATTTGCATGTGACATTGGTACTCATGATGCCTTACAGGATAGATGGACTGCACTGATGTGGGCAACTTCTCATGGGCATTTGGAGTGTGTGAAGGAGTTATTGAATAAGGGTGCGCACGTCAACCTGCAGACCAAGGTGAGAGCAGTTTGAGGTTGTATGGTATGTGTTAGATAGGGCACAATAACAGTGATCTATGTGGAGAATATCTGATGTATATGTATTGGAATGGTCTGGTGAAGATAGTTCCTGTGTGAATTCCTATGGCATCGATTTATTTTAGTGCTTAATTAGAGCTATACAGGCAATCTACCAAAAAATCCATTTATTAGCTAAAACAACAAATATGACTGATACTGTTATAAATGTGGGTGTCCCACAAGGGTATGGAACCCAGTAGAATGTGATCCTATTTCCCACCCCCAAAGACCAAGTGATGACCAGACTCTGATAACTTGAATCATCACTCACTTTCACATGTACAGTACTGTATTTGCTAAAAGGCTGATAGTAGTATGATGGTCTGGATATGACCACCAATGAGACCTCACTATATGAAGAATGCTGTATACTCTCCAATCATGGACAATCCCTATGTAATGCTGTTAAGACTTGTACTGGAGGTGACAACTCAGCACTTGCCGAATAGATTGCAAGGATGTACAAACTAAACAGACATATTGAAAGTCCATCTCACAGCTGTGGCATGCAGTGTTTTTCTCAATACGGGTTTGGCATATGCTTTGCTAGCAGATATAAATGAACTTCTTTCTCTCTCATATAGTCGCACATGTGTGATCCTATCTGATTATACCATGCCAACTTCATACCATGTAATGCAATATAACATACAGTACATATTTTGATTTCATATTGGGACATGGAGGGAGGATGGGCAACCATAGAGGCTTCTTTCATCTCAGAGTCCTTTGTAAACTATTAATAATTGGTGAACATGAAGGAATGTTTATTATGCTTATTTACTTGTGTAAAAGGAACACACCAGGTAAAGATTTGCATAACCTAGTGGTAAATTGATCAATAGGGTAGTTGAGGACCATATACATTATGTGTAAATTTTTGTGCATGTGTATTCTTGCCTTCACGCAATGACTAGTTGTAATACATTCAGATTTGCTATTTTTGTCTATTATTAATGTGGGTCCAACAAGTGCTACCCACCCCCACCCCCCCCACTACCTAATGATTTTCACATGAACATTGCTATTCTTGCTACAAGGTTAATAACAGTTTGATGATCAGGGGTTGAGGCACAGCCCACCAATGAGACCTCACGGTGTGAAGTATGTTGATTTTTTTCAATTGTGTGCCATTGTGTACTCTCTATCCTTTGTGTATAAGGATGAAAAATGGAGTTCTGTGTATGTGACATTGGTAGTACCACTTATGTGTGTACTAATTCTTACAGAATGAAAGGACTGCACTGATGGAGGCATCAAGTAGGAGACACGTGGATATTCTGAAGGAGATATTGGATAAAGGTGCAGAGGTCAACATGCAGACCAAGGTGAATTCAGTTTAAGGTTGTACAGTATCTGTTAGAGAGGGCACAATGATAGTGGTGTGTGTGCAGAATAATTAAATGTACTGGATTTTTTGGTGACGTTTAGTCCCATTGTTAGCGTGCAGTGAAACAGAATGATGTAATGTGAAGGTGTGTGTGTAAATTAGGCCCCTCTCCCTCCAGAATCACATTATAGTACAGTGTTTGTTCATGAAGTGGCAGATCCAGGATGGAAGGTGGGGGAGAACAAAGAATTAACCCTTCATCATACTTAACTTCATGAGAGTAAATGCTTGTGCCTATTAGTTTTTCACACGTTGCTGGTCACACAGTGATCCAGATAGTATTGCCAAAACTTCATACTGCAACACAATAGAACAAATAGTACACACAATATCAGTTTTATAATGAGATGGTTGAGGGGAAGAGGGGATGTGGGGGCATTTGGGCTTCTTGCACCTCAGAATCATTTCATGTCATGTTGTACTAGTGCATTATTTATAATTTGCGAATGTTATGGTATGTGTTTTATGCTTAGTTTAGTTTAGTGCAAGCCAAGTGAGGATTTGTATAAACTAATGACAAACGGATGATTAGGATGTTTTTTTTTTAGGAAGTTATATGACTGTGTAAATAGTTGTGCATGCGTATTCTCACCTTCACACAATGATTTATTGTGCAGATTTGCAATTCTGTTCATATTTAAGCACATGCTGGTCATACCAAGTAAATGTAATAAGAGTGCAACATAAGTGACTTAATACAGTGGGGGTCCAAGTATGGGACTTAGTAGAATGTCCTCACTCCCGCAACCAAATGATGGACCACACTTTGGGAATCCACAGCCATCACCCACTTAGACATATTCCATCCTAAAAGGTTAATAACAGTATCATGGTCAGGGGAGGAGGCACAGCCCACGAATGAGACCTCACCGTGTGAAGTATGATGTATGGTTAAACTGAGTGTCCTTCTGTACTCTCTATCCCAATATGCACAATGATGATAAAATGGGGTTGTGTTGTGCTCCTTATGATACCTTACAGGATGGAATGACCTCACTAATGTTGGCATCATGTAATGGGCATTCAGAGTGTGTGAAGGAGCTACTGGATAAAGGTGCACATATCAACATGCAGTGCAAGGTAGTTCAATTTACAGTATCTGTGTAAAATGTTTTGAAGTACTATACTGGATTTAATTGGTGACCCTTAGTCCCTGTGTGAATACCTATGGCTTCAAGGATTGTAACAAATATATGATGGTGTGCCAGTGAAGCAGAGTGTCTTAAAGTGTAGGTTAGGCTGTGAATGACCTCCAGAATCACATTAAAGTATGAATCATTTTTATGCAGTGGTAGATCCCGGAGGGAAGCTGGGAGAAAGAACCCTCCGGACAATGTAACCATCATACAGCTGTGGTATAGGTTTTTCTCAATAAGGGTGTGACAGATCCTGTGTCAAGTGAAGTAATGATTAGCCCTTTCATCTCACTTTATTGCATGATAAGTTAAACTTACCTATTTTTTCACATAGAGCATAATTTGAATATCATATAACACAATAGAACATATTGTATAGTACTTTGATTTTGATTTCAGATTGGGATTATTAAAGGAAAGGGAGGATATGGGGGTGTGGAGACTTCTTGCATCTCAGAATCCAGCTATGGTGTCATGAATAATAGTATTTAGGACAGTTTCCGCGAAAATTATTAAAATTATTATTAAAGTTTAATGCATCGCGTATGAATCGCTATAACTTCTGAACGGAAAATGCTGTCGGCTTCCTATTTTTAACACGTCATACTACACCATTTCTGTGTGTGGAAATACACTTTGGTGTCTTGCACAAGTACAGTGCTTACGTTACGAGGACTGATACTACATCGGGTTCGAAACATCTACATTTTCTGGTAGAAGCATTCAAATCCCATCACATTCGGTTTGTAGGTAGAGGGGTCCTGTTGCTATAGATGTGTTCTGTTTGTTAATTTTTAATTTATCCATTATGTTGATACAACTGTGCAAATCAATGCACATTTCCAGCTCCATTCGCACAATTGTTGCTTGCAACCCGTATTTCACAATAAATTTGATTACTTCCCATTCTCCATGGATTCTCCGCATTACACTAAGCTAGCCTCTCAGCTAGCCGTTTGCACTATATTTGCCTCACCTAGGCAGTGAATTTACGCGGGTAGATTAAAGAGATAAAAAGACGATCGGACCAAATTAACGATGGACCGAGGGAATCCCAATGTTGCAGTAATCTTGCGCCTCCCATGACAGTATCCAACACGGCGCGCGTATGACTATTTGCTACGAATCCTCTAGTCGTGTATAAAGCTTTCCAATTCGCCATATAATTGTTAAAATCCTCGTCTTATTCCAGCTTCGCCTACTGGCTACGATTGCAACGATTTCGAGTTGTTATTTTTGTACACAATTTACAGCTCACACATATTCAAGAACATGCATGCGTTCATGCTGGCTCACACTTGTGCACACACTTGCATTGTTGCACACATGGACCTGTACATCATCGAAATGGTATATTCTCACACTCAAGTACACTTGCACATACCAGATGGTTATGCATGTATGTGGCATACAATAACCTTTACATGAGCCTTTACCATCCTTGAATACAACACTTGCATACACACATACATACACACACACATACACACACACCACGGATGCACTTATGCACATGTGGCAAAACATAACACGTATGCAAGTTTTGTTTTCAAAAATGGCAAGATTCATGTACACAATGTATATTGGTACACATGCATAAGGATATGTGAACGCAGCATGAACTAATGGAATGCATGTGCATGTCACAATGTTTGTGAGTGTGCGTACCATGCATCATAACCATGCAGACAGTTTTATTGTATGCCACACGTGTATAACCTTGTGGTACGTGCAAGTGTACTGTGTACTTGAGTGCGTTAGAATGTGCCATTACAATGATGTACGTGCAAAAATGCAACCAATAGTGCTCAAGTGTGAGCCAACATGAGCGCATGCATGTTCATGCACTATGTGTGAGCTGAAAATTGTGTAAGGAAATAACAACTCGAAATCATTGCAATCGTAGCCGAGTGGGTGGGCAGGAATATGTCGAGAATTTTATCAAGGAATATGGCAAATTGGAAAGCCTTACACACGGCTAGAGGATTATGCGAGTGCGTAGCAAATAGCCTTACGCGCGCCGTGTTGGATACTGCCATGGGAGGTGCAAGATTACTGCAACCAGTCCATTGGAATTCCCTGGGAAACCGTTAATTTGGTACGATCGTCTTGCAAAGTGAGAGGTCCTCTTCCTTTTCTCTTAAATCTATCTACATAAACTCACTGCCCGGGTGATGCAAAAATAGCGCAAACGGCTATCCTAGACGTTAGCTTAGTTGGGAAATAATCAAAATTTATTGTGAAATCGGAGAACGGAACGCGGGTTGCATGTAATAATTGTGCGAATTGAGCTGGAAATCTTTGCACAGCTGTATCTCCGTAAAGTAACGCCACCACCGTGTTTGAGTAAGACAGCAAAGTACATTTTACACAGTTTGGAGCTTGCACCAGTTCCTTGCTGATAATACTAGGTCCGATACCCCATGAGGTCCGAAACCGCCTCATCTTCAGGTAGCAGCGTTCAAATCGCTTCAAATTCAGTACATACGTACAGGGGTCTGTTGCTATTGATTTCTTCTGCTCGTTAATATTTACTCTATCTGTCACGGATTTACAGCTGTGCAAAGTTAATGCTCGATATGCGCTTTTTTCGCTAACAACCCGCGTTTAATTCACCATTCCACCACTAGGAAAAAAAGCGTCGAATCATTTAGAAATCATTGCGTGATTGAATAGAAAATCACACAAAAATCACACGCTTCTATTGATTTTCGTGTGATTTTCTGTTCAATCACGCAATGATTTCTAAATGATTCGACGCTTTTTTTCCCTGTGCACAATAAATCTCTTCGTTCCGCTTTAAACAAATTTCTCTCGCCTTAAACAAAGCTAGCCGTTCGCAACAGTTTTTGCCTCACCCAGGCAGCGAGTTTATGCGGGCATATTAAAAGAAAAAGAAGAAGACTGCTCATGTCGCCAGACGATTACGGATCCGAGTGAATGGTTGCAGTAATCTTGCTCCTCCCACGTCGCGGGCAGCATTCAAAATGGCGCGCGTAAATACATCATCCTGCAGTCATGTAATAAACTTTTACTATGTGCCATAATTCTTTCTAAAATCGTCGTCTTATATCTACCACGCCCACTCAGCTACGATTGCAATGATTTCGGTCTGTTTCATGTTGCATACATGCATAAAGCAGTTAAATGGAGTACAATGCATGTCCATGTGTAGAGAACAAGTCTAGCAGAATAGACCTTACGTGCAATGTACGTGTATGTGTGTGAGTGTTGTGTGTAGTCAGGTTTAATGTTTTCATGGTGTGTGTGTGTGTGTGTACAAGTGTATTGCATGCATATGTGTTGTGCACAAGATTCAATTTCCGTAACAATACAAGTGTACTGTACGCGAGTGTGTGTGTGTGTGTTTGTAACGAAAATGGTGTACAGACTATTTACATAACAATACAAGCGTGTACACATGTGTTTACATCCATGCACATGTATGCTTTGTGAAAACAGTGTGAGAAATAAGAACCCAACGCCCAGACTATGAATACGTGTGTGCATTGTGTGTGTGTGCGTGTGTGTGTATATATATGGGTGTGAGTGTGTGTGTGTGTGTGTGTGTGTGTGGCATGGGCGTGTTTGTGTGTGCAAATGTACAGTAGGTGGGTGTGTGGCAGGTAACAATGCGCGTGAGTGCGTAGTGCATGCATGCATAATACTGATGTATAGCATCCCTGCAGTGCAGCCGAGAGAGCGTGGCAGCAAATGTGGGAAGGCATTATGATACACTACTAGGGAAGGGTTGGTACCAGAGGGTGATGCGAGTGAGTAGGAAAAAAAAAATCCTTACGCGCGTACTGCCTTCCGCGACGTCGGAGGCGACAACAACCATCAGGCTGACAACTTGGATCCGTTAGTTCGGTACGATCGTCATACGAAGTGATAAAACTCATCTTCTCTAACCCATATAGATTCAAAAATAAATAAATAAATAACAAACCAGTTGCGAACGGCTATAGCTTAGTTTAAGGTGGAGAATGGGTGGAGAATGGGCGGAACAAGGAAGTGATTAATTTCATGTTGAATGGTTGCCTGCAATTTATGGCGCAAATCGAGCGGGAAATGTGCATTATTTTGCACAGCTGTATCTCCGTAAAGGATACAGTACAAATTAACGACAGATCAAATGATATATATGACCTCTCTACTATTTGAAGTCCTTTGATTACTACTGCTGAAAGTTATGGCGGGTTCAACTTGTCGGGTATCGTACGTTGCAATACTGACACGGAGCTAATGCAGGACCCCCAAAACTGTAGAGAAATGATGTAGTAAGTTATGAAGTGTAGAAAATAATGCGTTGATAGTGTTTACCGTTCCGATGTTATAATGATTTAAACGCAAATAAAAACATTTTATAATATATGGGTCAATTCCAATTTTCAAACTAGGTAACATGTCTGTCTTGGTCAATTACTGTCTCGATATGGGTCATGACATTTTGTCGTGAACTGTTCCAAATACGATAATGTTTAAAAATGCATCCTTATTTCCCTCAATAATCCAATTTGAAATCAAAATCAAACTACTATACAGTAAGTTCTAGGATGTTATAGTTTGGACTTCATGTGTGTACATTTTTGTATATTCTCGCCTTCACACACGGTATCACTGTGTAAAACGGCTGATATGCACTAGTGTAATAATATGTATATTGGAATGTTATATACACGTTATACGCAATGTATTGTGTATAAGTTTCCAATGCACATATCATTAGCCAAGCCTTTTTACACAGTGTAGTGTAATGTAATGAGTCCTGATTTTCAAATTTAATTAGAAATATATTATATTATTAAAAAATTGTACAGGAAATATGAGACAGACAACAACACAAAAACATAAAACCAGAACCCAGAGCATTCCGGGTCTTCAATTCAAAGGCGAGGCCCAACCTAGCGACAATGGCTCTAGCATTGGATTGCATCAGGATAAAACTCAGCTAGCCAAAAATTTCGCCAAGAATCTTGGATTTGGAGTGTTGGTCATGTAAATAGAATAGCACAAGCTCAACTTACCAAAATTCAATTAATTACTGGTCTTTTAATATGACTTCACCACCCACTATGTATAGATGGGCCAGACTTTGGGAATGCACACCATCACACACTTTCACATGTAGATTATTATATTTGCTTAAAGTTTGATAGTCAGGGGGTGTGGCAGAGCCAATGCACCACTGAAATCTTACCATGTGAAGTATGTTGTATTGTTAAACGGTGTGTCCTTTCATACTCTCTATTAATTACTATGTGTACAATGATGAAAGCATTGTGGGTTATTTGTGTCTGACATTTGTGGTATTCCTTATGATGTGCACTAATCCTTACAGGAAGGGTGGACCGCACTGATGTGGGCATCACATGGGAGGGATTTGTATTGTGTGAAGGAGCTATTGGATAAAGGTGCACAGGTCAACATACAGACTAAGGTAAGTTCAGTTGGAGGTTGCACAATATCTGTTATATAAGGACCATTAAAGTGATCTGTGTGTGATGTACTGAATATCTTTGGAGATGTTTAGCAGCAATGTAAATTCCTCGCTTCACGGATTGTGTAATTGCATAACAAAATGATTGTGTGCAGGAAACAGAAAGATGTACTGCACAGGTGGGGTTTTAGTGAAGCCCACCCCCTCCATCACATGATAATACAGAGCTTGTCCTGCAGTGGCAGATCCAGTAATTAAAATGGGAGAGACTACCCCTGACACTTTAACTAAGGGAGATACTGAAGTTATGATCAGTCATAAAAGAACTGCATGTGGTACAGTGCAGTGTTTCTCCCAAAGCAGGTTGGCAGGAGAGGAGGGGGCATGGGGTGATTGTGATGCCTCCCTTTTTGTTCAGATATAACGCTTCATTTCAAATGTGATACATTACCCAAAAATGCCTTGAACTAGTCTAATTAATGTACAATTCCAATTTTCAAACTAGGTAACACGTTTGTCTTGGTCAATTACTGTCTCAAAGCAATGACCACCTGTTATCAACAAAACAGTAGTGATGACCCAAACCACAACCCACTGGCTAGAACCAGTATGTGTGTTATAAGTTTCATTTTACTAGGTGGCTCTATACGCAAACATGAGCCATTACAATTACCAATCTATTGTCACACTAAATTGTTGGAAGCCAAGATGTTTTCATTTGTTCTCAATTTTACAGTCATATATTTTATGTGTAACTGGTTAACAATGAATTTTGCAGAGGAAATAATATCAGCAGTTTTGACACAATTGGCAATTAATAAATTTGATTATTTAAATATATATAATGATAGTGTCTAACCTCTGTAGGATGGCAATACTGCATTATACATGGCTGCATGCAAAGAGAAATCATGAAGACTGTATATGGCGTCTCTTATCTACACCAGGGATCGATACTAAACTAGTGAACCATAGAGGCAAAACACCTTTACAGCTGGCTGCTTTCTATGGCGTTATAACACTAATTCATAAGTACACCACGAGCTTTAAAGACGTTTGTGTTCACACATATGGAAAACTGATCATGTGTGGAAACAGTGATGCTGGGAAAAGCACACTGACTGAGGTGAGGCACTGTTGATATATTGATGTGTAGCATTTTCTATTCTCACTGTGAATAATGTACATGTAGTCAGGGATACCATATTCAATACATGATATGCACATTTGCATTCATGTTGTATGATGGACGTTCAATTGCAAGTGCAAAAGTGTGTTCTCTATGCAGTTGTGTGTAGCTAGAAATATCATCTGCCATGATGAGATGTGAGATATGGCTTCATTTATACATGTGCCTAATTGACTGATGATGAGTCCACGAGTGAAGGTGGAATGGTGGACCATGTGTGTGAGGACTTCACCAATTAGGTGGTTAGCCCTGCTCATTTGTATATGGCTTAGTGACCTAGAACATAACATGACTGATATCACATCATCAGACAGTTGTACTATACATTCCATTTAACTTCTTGTAACGTTTCCATCCAGCCTTCAAAGAACTACAAGTGCTGACATATCTTCTTGTTGTATCAATTGAGAAGTCAAAACAGTAACGAAAAAAAACACACGCTGCAACAATGGCATGATTGTAATGATTGATATTATAGATTCAGCTATTGGTAGTGGCATACAAACCGTCTATGGTCAATTGAATTTGCTTCATTGTTATAGTGCACATGCTGATTGCAAATTATAATAAAAAGCAATCAATTGAACCTTTGATGCTAAAATTTTGAAATGCTAGTAAACTTTGTACTCAAGTGGATCATACAAATCTTACATCTACATGTACATCAATTATATTTAAATACTTATTATATCGTTTTAATACGATATTTACACTTCTTTGTGTCGGCGTGTGTGTTTATGTTTGTGTGTGTGTGTGTGTGTGTGTGTTGTGTGTGTTTGTGCACCTGCAGGCAGTGAAGCAATAAATGAAGTGGACGAGATTTGATGTACTTTTGTACAGCAGCATCTATGAAAACTATTTCAAGCATCCTAGTTTAGTGATGACTACATGTATTTGTACTTTTGTGCATTGCTGATATTAATTAATCTGGGGATGCGATTGTGCTTGGGTCGGGTCTCCAGACTAGGCTGACATATTGTGCTATTGGAAGTTTATAGCCATTTTCTGGTTATAGTTTAACACACAAAGCGATAACTTCTAGTACTCTGCCCCAAACCCTGATTTGAAGGGGGGGGGGGGGGGGGGGGGGGGGGGGGGGATATGGGGGAAGCTTACAGCACTCCCTAGCTGAAGGTAGGACATTCATTATCATACCAAACTCCCCTTTCCAAAATTCATGTATCCACCCCTATACTGCTAATACTGTGTTCATCAGGCCACATTCAGTGATTTTCTTATAATTGTGCATATGTACGTCATCCAATCACACATTGTACATGTTGTCTGTATGCAATATGTTCTCTAACTGGAATGCACATTTGTAAAAGGAAGGAAACAAGGGTATAACAAGGGAAAATGTAATAGTCCTTTAATTAGCACACGAATAACATAATATCCTACACATGTCCTATAGGACTATTACATTTTCCCTTATTGTTATGCCGTTTTTTCCTTGCTTTTTACACCACTATTGCTTTAAATCCTATATACTACCATCTTTCTCACAGAGAATTTTTTAGTTACTTGTTTCGTGGATTTTTATTCAAGGACAGCATTCCCAGACCATACATTGCTGTTTACAGCCTCAGTATAATAGGCCACACAGTCTCGTCCTCAGTAGCCTTGGCCACATCCTCTTTCCCGTCCTCGTCCTCTGATAACCTCATAAGTGGATCATCCTAATAGAAGGATGCAATGGTTGGAGCTCTGAAACACATAAGTAAATTTTTGCGCACTGAATAACCCGTGTGGAAATAATCGCTATAAAATCGCCATTTTCTTAATCGCGGCGATAATCGCGATAACCGCTCAGAAATCACGTTTTTTTTTGTTATCACCCAAGCCATCGCCTCGAAGTGTTGATATAAGCCATGGGCGTCCCCAGGGAGGGGGGGGCAGGGGGGCCATGGACCCCCCCCCCCCCCCCCCCCCCCCCCATTTGGTCTCTTTGGCGCCCCCCTTCCCAGCCGCCGCCCCCTTATAATAAAAACTCTTGAATTATTTAACCCGTTCCCCGTTACTACGCACATGCGCTAAATGGCATCGATATGAAAATGGAGTGGTGCTGAAAGTCGGAAATCAAAGCGGCAGCGCGAATTATTGCGAAGTGCAGTAGTGATAGAAAGCATTACGACCTTATTTGCTCGTACGGCTTGTAGTGCGGTCTCGACCTCGGAAAGTTCGCTTGTTCTGCGTTACCTGACAGTGACTTGATCGGGCTGATAGATTGGAGATTATCCAAGGTGCAAATATTGCAGTTGGCATCACTACCTCCAGCGATGAAGGTGTGCCTTGTGTTCATCCTCTTTGGAACATCCCACAAGGAGACAGTGTACTATCCACTTCTAACCATCTTACAGGTACTAGTGCTGCTGTATCTTACCAGTATGACATAGCAGAAGTACTATATGGCACAAATGCATCTACAGATGTTGGGGAATGGTCGAATTGTGAAGAATCCCTTAAAAAATTAACAGAGCATGATAAGTATACCTTGTATTTGAAGCATCACGTACGACCAACGACTGAAGATGCATTTCCAGTTATTGTGCAATCAGGACGGCACAGAAAATGCATCCCGTCTATGTTGAGCAATAATTTTGTTTTCAGTCCCTCTACAAATAGCATCTTCTGCTTGCCATGTAGTTTGTTTATTCCTCTACATGCGACTAAACGAGGAATGAAAGATCATAGTCGCATTGGTTGTTCAAATTACAAAAAAATGTATGAAAAAGAGGCTATCCACAGCCAATCAGAATATCATCAGGATGCATGCTTTGTTGCTGAAGGTATTAAACATCGATTTGAACAACCAGAAAAAACTATTAGTTTCCAAGTGACTTGCAGAATAGACTGAAATTGTATAAACATATTTTAACAAGAATTGTTCATGTTTTTCACTTTTCTGGTAAACAAGGTATTGCTCTGAGAGGTCACAATGAAGACACAAGTGATTCTCATCATAACCCTGGCAACTATTTTAGCACTCTTACAATTGCTTAGCAAAAATGACCCAGAGCTTGAGGGACACCTAAAGAAACCATTGATGAAAAACTGCACATATGTCAGGCAACGCAGTCAGATTGATGGTAGGTAAACAGATCATTCAGAAAGACATAATCAATGAAATAAGAAGTTCTGGGATGCACTCAATCCTGTGTGATGAGGTCAGCTCCTCCAATGATGAGATTCTATCACTATGCATCCGTTTTGTTGATTCCAAGAAGCAGACACATGAGGAGTTTGTAGATTTTATTGAAATGGACAGATTACTGGTAAACGTCTTTTCCTTTTTGCAGGCTCTGCTGGGGCCTTGATGTACAAGTCCCTTTATCAGTGTAACCTTGATGATCTAACGCATGCGTGATGAAAACGTGAACAGCACCAGGACATATCCCATTTAGGCATGTGTATATATGTTGTACGTTTCGTGCATTGAGATATAGAGTTATACCGGCGTGCATATTATACGTTTCGTGCTAAACGTTACATTGCACTGTTAAAAAAAGGGTGTTGCCACAACACACTTAGGGGTGTTCGTACGCCTGTTTAGGAATAACACCCCATGGAGTGTAGTGGTAACCGCTCAGGAGTGTTACAGCCAACACCCCTGAAGTGTAGCCAATACACTCTATAGGGTGTTGACAAAGGCATCAATAGTTCGTGCATGCACCGTAATCTTACGATACAACATAAATTGATCTTAATAAACTATACAACAACAGTTGATGATTTTAATAAAAAGTTGACAACAAATACAAACATACATGTACAACAAAACTATAAACATGTCTTTAGGGCCTATACGACGATCGAGTAGTCCTGGAGTGTTTCTCTGCATGCTTCGGACACTAAACAAATGAAGGAAACACATGCATATATATAACGGTCAGGTTCCAATATGAGACATGTCTAACCTTTTTAAGTGAATCTTGGGTGCAGCCATCAGTCCGATGACGGTCATGTTCGCTAAGCAGATCGGTGACAATAACAACATCAATCGTACCGATTTTTAAGCTTACCTCGAAGGCTTGCTAGAGCCATGCAGCGTGTCATATGACCTTTGTAAGGGCGTTCGCGACAAGGTACTTACCTGCCTTAAGCAGTGGCTCATTATAGTGGGTAGCGCAGCACACAGTAGTAGCCGAATTTTCCTTAGCTAGAGCGTATAAACAGGCATTCCGGTCCGATCGCGAACTGCTGTTCTCGATGAACTCTCTTCAAAGCGCTCAACTCGTCTTACTCAAATGCATCGCTCAACGCTGGAAGGAAACAAATAGCTTACCAAAAAGTCGTGTAACACCGAACTTACTTGTTCATAAATAACACAACGTGTTTCTAAAGGTCACGCATGCGCAACGAAATATATTTTTAGCATGAACTTACATGTATATTTGTTCAACATGTCTCACGATGACAAGAAAGGACACAAATAGCTAGGGTACACTGTAGGTATTCAGGATGTCTAAGATATAGAGTTGTCCAAATGTGAGGAAAGCTATACAGGACTTTTGAGTAGTTCCAATTGCACTTCTCTCAGAGTGTCCAACAGTATTTCTGTATATGTGTGAATGTGTGTGTACATGTATGCATACACATACACACATGAATTATACACATACACACATGTGCATGTGTGTTAATATGTGTGCATTGTGTGTGTGAATTCGTGTGTATGTGTGTATGTGTGTATGTGCATGTGTGCCATGTGTGTAATCAGGCCTGTAGCCAGGGGGTTGGTCAATCCCCCTTGTTTGATGCCTGATTGTGAGGGCCCCCCCCCCCCCCTTTTCATATATGGCTAAATGTGAGGTCCCACCTCCCCCCTACCCCAACAGTCCTGCAGTCCTATTAATCGACCCCCCCCCCTGCCAGACTTCCTGCCTACGAGCCTGCGTATGCATGTGTACATGTGTGCATTGTGTGTGCATGTGTGTGTATGTGTTCAGATGTGTAAGTGTGTGTCTGTCATGCACATGTGTGCATGTGTGTGCATGTGTGTGTGCTTGTGTGTGCATGTGTGTGCATGTGTGTGCATGTGTGTGCATGTGTGTATGTCTGCACGTGTGTGCATGTGTGCATTGTGTGTGTTAGCATGTGTATACGTGTGTGTTGTGTGTGCACATGTGTGTGCATGTGTGTGTATGTGTATGTATGTGTCTGTACGTGTGTTAGCATGAGTCTGTCATGTACGTGGTATATGTGTGTGTGCATGTGTGTGCATGTGTGTGTGCAGCGTGTGTGCATGTGTGCATTGTGTGTGTGTGCATGTGTATGTGTGGCATGTGTGTGTGTACATGTGTGTGACGCACATGTGTATACATGTGTGTGTGGTTATGTGTATTTGTGTGTGAGTACATATGTATGTGTGTACGTGTGTATACATGCATGCGCATGTGTGGTTATGTGTATGTGTGTGCAGCTCGTGTAAAAAATTGTACGTATTAGTGCATCTGTTATGCAAACATGTGCATGCATATAGACATTGTCAAACAATTAATAGTTATTGCATTTATCTCGTATCAGTCATTACACCAAACCAGGCATACATTTTGACCGAAATGTCACAAAAATGATATTTAATCCCACAACAACACTGTACCCACAAAAAGGGTTCAAACACTGTCACTAGTGAAGTACTTTAGCCTACCCTTACAAGTGTTTGACAGCATTCATTCATCCAGCATATTTCTTCACGATAGCTATCAGGATCTGCATGTGGTATATAGACATATGTAGCCACATGAATGCATGAACACTTTTAGCATACACCCAATGTTCAAGCTGCAACAGGTCTGTTAAATATTTTTTAAAGGACTACCTACATGCTTTATGCTAGATGTCATGCAATATGCTGCTTCCTTGAGCTATATGTGATATTACATGCATACATATAATAAATACTTGTGAGTAATAATGTATATGTTCCCATGCCATTTTACTAGGGTGTGGTCTAAATAGAATCCAGATGAATTTTAATACACAGTCACTGTTACCACACAAGCACTGCCATTGTACTTAACCTTCACTCTCAGCACAAAGTGGCATGCAGGATAATAAACAAGCTTGCATCAAATTTGACATTTAGCAGCATACTGGGGTACTACAACACGCTAGCGAACTATACACACAGCAGTGCACATTCTTGAACATTGCACGCAAGCCTTCATAAGCACATCGAGATTACATGCATGTATACGGTAATTACATGTTGAAAAAGCAGCGTGTAGGCCTATACTAGTATGCCTACTAGATATCCACACGCGCACGCGCCACTCGGGTCACCAACGCACGGGCGATGGCCAGCCTATGGTAGACGTTTTGTACTGGTACGTTGTGTCACATGTGTGCGTGCATACCACTTGAAGTCCAGTCTCACCTCCAACTACGAAGTCACAGCTGCCATCTCATATCATCTACCAAACCACGCCCTCTCCGTCAGAAAGTAATTACTAAACAAGGCTGGGAACTATCCTACTGGGGTGTAAATGCGGTAAATCAGTGTAATGACAACACACCTTTAAAACGACCTAACACCCCACCCCTGCTGGGGGTTGCTCCTAACACCCTAACGTAGTCTGCCAACACCCCAAAATGTCAGCTCAACACCCTTGTTGTGTTGCCATAACACTCCTTGGGCTGTAACACCCCTCAAACCTAACACCCCTCCGGCCTTTTTTTTAACAGTGTGCTGGCAGCGGTGGGATATCCGTCGAAGAGGCTCTCTGATTGGTGGTCCCGTCGTCTTGATAGCATGCTTCACCACCGAGGTTCTTCCCAGCGGTCCACCCTCGGAGACGAAGAGTCCACGAAAATCATAGAGCAGCTTCTCCAGCTTCTTCTTCTCCTGAGGTGTGATGCTGGACAATGACAGGTCTACCTCAGGCATCCGATCATTCTGCGCTTTCAGATCGCCCTCATCCCCGACGCTCATCACGCACTGGCCCGAAGTGAACGCCCCCAAGTGGGTACCCTTATGAATTGTTGTCTCCTCGTGCCCGACATTCATTAACGCCTGCACTTTGATTTCAAGGGTACTCAATTTCTGACAGATTCCCTCCATTTTTTCATTCACTTTGGCCATCTCATTGGCGACAAGTGATTTGACGTCATGCCACATTGCAGAAACTGCATCTACTAGAGCTGGTGTTCTACTACCGCGAGAGACGACAGATCTTGGTGAGCTGAGGTCATCATTATAAGGAAGTGCTGTATTTACTGGTACACACACACACACGCACACAAACACACACACACACACACACACACCGGCACACAGCACACATACACACACACATGCACGAACACACACACGCACACACACCGGCACACACACACACCGGCACACACACTCACACACACAGACACGCACACACTACCTGCGGAGGGTCATCTTGCCGGAGGTGTTACTTCACTCGTTTCTATTGAATATATAAATGTAGAACACATGCAACATTGTATTCCATAATGTGTAACATACTTATGTGACAAATTCGAGACGAAGATCTCCCAGCTGATCCGTAAAAACAATTCAGCATTTTGCAGGCCTATCTCAGGTGATACTTCAAGAGAGTCGACGAAACTGTTAGGACCAGAATATAATGATCTTCTTGGTGAACACGTTTACCTGTCCATCAAAAGACTCGAGCAGTCGATTTTCAATGATTCATACTCCGCAGCTGCCCATGCGCACGAGCATTTCGTCATAATTAATTCTAATTTCACATCAGCTTTTATTTTTACCCTCTTACAAATCAAGGAAGGGCCAAATAAACGATACAGATGCTGGATGTGTCAACAAGACTTATCACGATCTGTCTTATTACAGGCATATGCAACGAAATGGATGTTCCGCTTTGGTCAGAATGCCAACAAAGGAATGTCATACGACAAAGAATACTAATATGTCACAAGAAAGAAATAACTTCAGCGTTGATATGGAAGAAGAGAGCAGCGATGTGGATAAGGTATATATATGGTGACAAAATTAATGCATTACTTTCATCAAACCATCATGCAATTCTTTCAAAGTGTTATGAAAGGTATTTAAATGACACAGAACTTACTGCTTTGTCGGCTGTGTATCACATTCTTATAGATGCCACCTCTACGATGGGGATCAAGTGGCGATGCTTGATGTGTTCCCATTGAGGAGGATTGATCTGTTTAAGGTCAGTACACGTGTATGTGTTAGCACACACTCTCTGATAATGTATGTATTGCATTCTTATAGATGCCCACCTCTCCGATGGGGCTCAACTGGCGATGCATGATGTGTTCTCATTGAGGGGAATTGATCCGTTTAAGGTTAGTACACGTGTATGTGTTAGCACACACTCTCTGATAATGTATGTATTGCATTCTTATAGATGCCCACCTCTCCGATGGGGCTCAACTGGCGATGCATGATGTGTTCTCATTGAGGGGAATTGATCCGTTTAAGGTTAGTACATGTGTATGTGTTAGCACACACTCTCCGATAATGTATGTATTGCATTCAGTCAGAATGCCGAGACCGAGGCAAATCTAAAGCAAAGAAGGAGCAGTAAATTTATTATGTACTTTGTTGCTGAAATATATAATTATCTCTTTGTAAAATGTTAAAATGTATATTATACTTAACATTTACAAATTTCTTGTGTTAATCAAGGATGCAGGATCAGTTTGTGGGTTGGATGTTAGATCATGCCCAAGATCTAGGGGGCAAGGAAGCAAGATCTGCGGGCAAGGAGGGTCATGGCCAAGATCTAGGCAAGATCATGGCCACGATCTGGGGAGGCTAGATCATGGCCAAGATCTAGGGGCAAGGAGGCAAGATCATGCCCAAGATCTAGGGGGCAAGGAAGCAAGATCATGGCCAAGATCTGGGGGCGAGGCAAGATCATGGCCAAGATCTAGGCAAGATCATGGCCAAGATCTGGGGGCAAGGAGGCAAGATCATGGCCAAAATCTGGGGGCAAGGAGGCAAGATCGTGGCCAAGATCTGGGGGCAAGGAGGCAAGATCATGGCCAAGATCTAGGGGGATATGAGGCAAGATTATGGCCAAGATCTAGGGGGCAAGGAGCAAGATCATGGCCTAGATCTAGGGGAAAGGAGGCAAGATCATGGCCAAGATGAGGCAAGATTGTGGCTAAGATCTTGGGTCAAGATGCCAAGAAATTGGCCGCCATAACCTTGGCCATCTAGATCTTGGGCCATAAGCTTGCTCAAGATCGTACTCAAGATTTTTTCACTGGGTCAGGCGTAGATTTTACTGGGTTGGGCAGCGCAGGGATGGTGTGATTCGTGAATTTCGTGTGGGTCGACGAAGTCGCCACCTAAACACCGTCACGCTCCATTGCAAGCGGACGTTTCTACAACCCCTATGCAACGTATGGCGATGGATATCCTGGGTCCTCTACCGTTGACACCTCATTCAAATAAGTACGTGTTGGTGATTATTTTACCAAGTGGACGGAAGCGTTTGCTATTCCAGACATGGAGACAGTTACAGTAGCTCGTGTGTTTGTTAATGAGTTCGTTTCCAGGTTTGGTGCACCGACACACCTCCATACAGATCAGGGTAGAAGCTTTGAATCATCCCTAATAAAAGAGCTCTGTCAGCTGATGGGAATTGTCAAGACCAGGACCACGCCCTACCACCCGCAATCAGACGGCATGATTGAGCGTTTCAACAGGACTTTACTATCGATGTTGAGAATGGCAGCAGTTGATGACGAAAGCAACTGGGACCTGAAGCCATGTATGACATGGTGGTAGTGCCACAGAACCAGGCTGCACAAATAGCACCAGCTGATGAGGAAACTTAAGAGCCAGTAGAACTTAATCATGAAGATCCAGTAGAGGAAGTTGGTGAGCAGGATGACGGTGATGACACGGAGCCTCAACAAGTTGAACAAGTCCCTCTGCGTCGTTCTAGCCGCAACAGACAGCCTCCAGAAAGGCTGCAAGTTGGACTTATTTTTAGCATGACACATGGACGTGTCCTCTTCAAGGAGGGAGCAGTGTAACGACATCACGTGCTGATCTGCTCTAGAACATTCTTTTATGTTATATAAGAAGTCACTTGTATGCATGTAAATGTTTTTCTCATTTACCTATTTCCTGTGTATGCGTTACAGAAGCATACAGTTGCACCTCTGAACTGCTCAACCTGTAATGAGCTGCAGGAGACATGGCTCTATCTTCATCCATTCTTCTATCATGGCATACTTCTGACGATTTACGTCAATAATACGCTTATCCCCTTCGAAAAGGGCCTTCTTTAATGAGGACAGCTCTATCTTTGTGTCATGAGAGTGGTCTGAGCTTCCTTCAGGAGGATCGGAGATTAGTTCAGACACTTCTAAATGTGGACAGAATTCTTGACATGCTTTCCTAATGGCTTCAAGAACAGAGTGTACTAGTTTTAGGTACTTTGGATCGGTTTTGTCAGGGGAGGACATAACCAAGGAGAGGGACTGGAATGTTTCACTCATCTCAACAACGGTAGTCACCCCTGTCTAACTGAGCGATTTTATACCCCCCTCCACACATCACAGCTATGAATGTGGTAAGATGCCATGGTTGAGGCCTGTACTGTAGGTAATGCAAACTCAGAGGGCAGTCCATAAAGAAGGACATGAAGAAAACGTGTCGTGAAGAAATGATTTGTAGACTTGACAATCATGAACCAACCAAAACTATTGCTGAAGGCTGTGGCACTAATTGGCGTATGAACACTGACAAGAGCTGGGAAGAAGAGAAAAAGACCAAGGTCTGAGCTGGTTGAACCTTCTGGTGCCATGTTGGTGTCTGCAACTTGTGATAGGTCTACTGCTTGACACAGCTCAAAGTGGATCATAAACTGAGTTATCATTTCGGCATTGTACTCTGGAAAATTTTTTTTAATAACTGATCTGGGTACTATTCCAGCATTGTTAGCTACAGGGATATACTATTTTAAAGATGGATCAGCAAACAAAGCTCCATTAACCTTCTTAAGGATACTCGCTTTGCAATGGACTCCAGCTATTGCGTGGGTCATCAAATGGGATGAAGAGAATCAAACCCTTTTCTGATAAAATCTCTAGAATTGGGGCAATTTTAGTCCTATCATGTCAATCAGTTCATCCTGATCAACCTTAATATATTCAATTAGATCAGAGAAGGCTATAGCAACCATATCAGGATCAGGTAGCTTCTCTTTCAAGAAGGCAGGCATCATGTGATACATCATGGAAATGGGAGGAGAGGTGCTTAAAACATCTTTATTTGTTTTGCAAAGCTGGTCCTTAAACTGATCCATCTCTCCACTATACATCTTTGTAATGTTCAATGGTAAGACACTTACTAATTTCTGATGGCTAATGGATATCTCGGCAAGGGATTGCAGATGGGTCAATTTTCTTGCTAGCTGCTCTCGTGTTAAAATGTCAGCATGTATGCCCACTACTATGACTGATGACTGCTGGGGGCACTTGTGGCACACACCATCAATCACAGACCAGTAGTACACCTCGTTAGTCATGACAATTAGGGTCTTTTGTTAGGTCCTGCATGAGGAGGAAGATGGAAGAAGACCTTGCTATTGAAGAAGTATCTTACATGAGAAAAGATTTTGATAGTGTATGGTGTGAGTGGTTTGGAGAGGCTGAATCATTGGCTACTGACATAGGAGCAGTAATTACAATTCCTAGGATTTGTAAGTATCAACAGCATCATTCAAATGTTCCAGTTCACCTAGTGAATATTATGAGATGTTTAGGTATTCCATTCTCCACATGCTTTTGCAAATACATACTGCAAGCTCAAAATAATATCTTATGCATAAATATACTGATACCGTTCTTACATAAATGACATAATTGAATTACTAGGTCTGCTTAAAAGAATTTTCACATGCATCTGCACCCATTCACAGTAACTATGAACATACTACAGTAATATAATGCCCACTATGATTTTATCGTGTCTCTTTTATTATTGAAGGCTATCATCAACATTTCAAAGTCAATTGCAAAAACAACTCATTTTGTAAAGGTGAGAATGTGCTATAATGGGGGGGGGGGGGGGGGGGGGGGGGGGGGGCTATGGATTAAAATCACTCTACACCAGGTGAAGGGAGGGCGTTTTTCAAGATAAACACATCATCCTCTAACTTTGTACAAAGCATTGTGAGATATCAAAAAAAAAAACTGGTCTTACTTTGTACTGAAAAAAAGAGCAGTTAGTTAAATGTTAAATTAAACAATTCTGACCTATTTATCTGGTCATCAGTTTAACAAGTAAATGCTGTAGATTGCATGGTTTGGCATTAGTAACATCTACAAATCTTACGCAAATACATAATATTTGCATAATGATCTGTAACTTCATCTACCATTATGCTGTAATATTTGCCTAGTTTAAGAGGTTCCAGCACTTACTCAGGCAAACATAATGCAATTACACGGATGATTTCATTTTGAATAGTCTTTGATGTATACCTTTGGGATTTTTTTACCTTTCTCTATGTTCCTTAATATCTAGAGGCATATTCCAAAATACCTAAGAAGTTTCCTCAGTTTGTAAAACACTCAGCAGTGCTGTCATCTCTGTGTCCCCTTAATGGAAAACATTGCATCCCACATACCTTAATTTACAGATGAAATGTTTTTCAGTTGTGGTATCGAACCTTGTCCAAATAATGAAGCGGTGCATGTCTACCTGCCATTGATTTATATATGTTGCTTACAATCAGTCTACACAGACTAGAGTTGATGATTGCAGAAGAGAATATCACATGATGTAATCTATCGCTTGCACTACCTTTTCCAGCTCAGATGTCTGTAGAAAATATATAAGTGCATCTGAGCTCTAATTTGTTGTACTATTCTTGGAAAGAGTATTGAGATATACTGGAATGGTGAAGATGGAGCTCCAATGCTGCATACTGATGAAATCTCTTGATCATTATTTCATTACTGTCATTTTTTTTTAATTCAGTCTACTTACGCTTGGTGTGTTTATCCATATTTAAAGGAAGTAAAATGTAGTTTGTAAATGTTTATACAGTATAATGACATATTGCAAACAGATACTTTACACAACAGCATGCATCACCCATGTGGTTTAGTTTAAAACTACCAGGTCAGTTCGATCTGACAAGGTTGAGCATAGGTATGATAGGCTAAGTCTGCTTGAAGCTACTCCCTAATGCTGAGCCACTGTCCACCTCCTGTAGATGTGCTCGAAGGTTTCTCTCATCAATACGTAAAAGAAGCATATTTTTTGAGACACACATCAACAGCACAAAGAAAGGTTTTATTGCTGCAACACAGGATTAAACGTAGCTAGGCTGGTCATCTTCTTTTGCTCACATAATTCTCCTTGCCAAAGAGTGTAATTGTTATGTCTCCCCATGCAACCTCAGTCAACCTCACATAGTTCTGTAAACCAACACACACACACATACAAACATGCACTCACAAACCAATACACACATCACAACACATGCACGTGCACCAGAGCACTCACACAATGCAACAGATACACACGTACACATACATTGTCTGAAACTCCCATGCTCTTTGTGTTCCAATTTTCCTATCTGTATCCTTATGGGGGTGGTCATATAGCACGCATGGCGTGGCTGGTGCACTGTCGAGGAATTTATTGCATACAGGGACTTTTATGCTTCCATCCCTTCACCGTGCGATAGGAATGCTGATCAGCACAAATTGCACAATTTTGTTTCACCATTTTGGTGCCTCATTAAGTACCGTATGAAGAGAGATCAAGAGAGCTAGGATACAGTAACTAATTCAATGGATGTCAGGGAAGTTGCTATAGAGATTAATGCAACGTATGACAATGTATATTACGGAAGAAAGGTAGATGTTATATAGGAAGGAAAAAGTCATCTGCTGTGATAGAGGGTATCTTTGCAAGAAAATATGTGTGTAAAATGTACATAACCCAAGCAGTCACACAGCATTTGTAGAGAAAGGCAGTGTGGCAAAGATCAACTCAGAGAAGTCAGCAGCTAAGGTGAGATATCCTCCTTCAGGGTGTCATGGGTTTACAGGGCAGCAGTTGCATTCTATACGGTAAACTCAGAGATGGTGTTTTACAGAGTAGCAGCAAAAGAGCAAGGATACTCTGCTCATGAAGATTAAATTGAAATGTACTAACACATCTAGATTCTATATCTCGAGCAGTACTTACCTTTGATACTTCTGATTATCTCCCCTGTTGTTCATGCCAAAAATATATGTAACTTCAATAAGAGGGTTTTTAGGGGATGACAAATTCGACCCCATTTAACCTTCCTTGAATTAGTTTGAGTAACGGAACATTTCAAATGCTGCAGGATGTAATGTTCAATTGCACATTATGCCTTACCCATCAAATACAGGCATCCAAACGGCATCAGTTCGCCATAGCCATCGCAGAACTAACACTAACACTAATTTGGACCATTTCACCTTTCATATCATGTTGTACTGGAGCAGCCGCCACATGAAACCGATATATAGCCCGCTCCCAGACCTAGTATTACACACTACCAGATACAAAATGCAACAGTATAGAATATGTTATAATTTGTGCTGGAAAACTGGTGGTGAGGCGGAAGCTAGAAGTTGTGAGGAGTCTATATGACTTTCTCACCTTTCCCCTAGCCACTGCCAAAAGGACACCATTTGCCTCGTGCTAAGCTTCCTGTACTCCGCATCCGTAGCCCTGGCTGCTGCTACCGCACAACATTTGATGATAAATTTGGCAGCCATTTTGATACAATTTTGGAATTTTGGTCTTGTTCAATTCAGCAGTAAGTCTGTATAACCCGTCGTACGAGATGCCGTAATGTAATCTCCGGCTGGGTTAATTCTGAGATGCCACTGATAAAAACTGTTGTGATCCGAAGTATCTGCAATATACATGTAGACGCCGGTAAGGATAATCGGTATGGCAGAGAAGTTTACCAGGCGTGGGTGGGGAAAAAGTTCAATGTTTTGCGCCTGCGCAGTAGGTACTAATGCGGAGGAGGATGAGAAACAGTCCAACCGTTGGGTTGAATCCGAAATGCTCAGTCTACTGACAAAAGCTATCGTGATCCGAAGTATGTGCATACACTAGACGACATGGTAAGCATACAGTTACTTCGTGTGTGCATCGATATCGTGGAGATCTGTAATGGCGGTTAAGCGCTGGGTGGAGCAGCATTCGTAAAGGATGCAGCCACACAAGAGTACATGTACCATGGTACATAGCACCTTGCTAAAGGTACACAGATTAATACTAAGCAATCATTTATTAATCTAAATCATGAAGAAAAAAAAAAAAAAAAACTGGTGGTAATGGCCGGTCGTCGCAGCTACAGTGTAAGGCGAAACGCTCGAAGCTAACGCCTTATGAACCCATTTCCCTGACAACTAGCCGCGTGATGTCTGGGGAAACCATTATTGCGAGAACCAGTATTTTTTGCTTCCAGTTTCAATTCAGTGGCTTTGTTACACGTGTCGTGTAGCCTAGTGACAAAATCCAAATGAAATTATTCCATCGCTGCAGGAGCATGGAAAGAAACTAAGAGAGGCAGCTAAAGATGGTGATGTGAAGGAGATTGCAAGACTTCTCAACCAAGGTGCAGAGATTAATGGTGCTGATGAGGTGAGATTAGCAACACATGTGTTACAGCTGTGGGATCATAAAGGGTTTGCAGAATAGAGGTTTGATGGGCTGACCTTGTGACAGCTTCACATAATGATGTTCGACCCTTTCCTCGCATATGACTTCATAATGATTAATGCATTTAGCCCGATTTGTTTTGTACACTAACCTTATCCCAGTATCCGTACGCACTGACAGTAAAATCTGGCAATATTTTGTAATATGATGATTCAGGGTGTTTAATTGGCTACTGAACCTAACTTTCTTGTTTAGTCTGATGTGTAATGAAGTAATTCAAGCATTGTTCGACTTGTTTGGGTTTATTTAGATCAGTCCATGCTCATTTCACCAAATTGCAATTAATTAACTTCATCAATAAATTTGACGATAAATGTGATCTACAGGGTTGTGGGACTCAGTAGAATTTCTATCCCCCACCTGCTTTCCATAACCTAATGACGGGCCAGACCTGGGGAATGCACAGCATAACTCACATTCAGATGTCCATTACAATACTTGCTAAAAGGTGAATAACAGTATGATGTTCAGGGGGTGAGGTGCAGCCTACCACTGAGACCTCACAGTGTGAGGCATGTTGTGCTTTTTCTCTGTATATCCTAGTGTACTCATTATCTTCTGTGGGTGCAGTGAGGGAAAGATGAGGTTGTGTGTACATGTATGCGACATTGGTGGTACTTGTTGTAATGTGTGCTAATCCTTGCAGAATGGATCTACCGCACTGATCTTGGCATCAAATGAGGGGCATTTGGAGGGTGTGAAGGTTCTATTGGATACAGGTGCGGAGGTCAACATGCAGGATAAGGTACGTACAGTTTCAGTAGGCCCATTCTGATTGATATATTTGCCCAGATGTGAGGCCTCCGTTTGTGAAGACTATTATTTAGTTAAACTGTGTGTCCTTGTGTACATAAAGCACATCTGTGTGAGGAATACAGTTTGATGTAGTCAAGTTCTATTCAAATGTAGACTGTGAATTCCTCTGGCTGCAATAATGTGGTAATGTAAATACGATAGTGTGCAAGGAAACTGAAAGATGTACAATACTGATGTGCCCTTTCCATGCAGGGTCACAGCTTGTAGTACTATAATGCTTAACCAAGAAGTGATACATTCAGGAGGGAAGGTGGTAGAGCATATGTACCCCTTGCACTGCAGCTAGGCGTTATGTGTGACCCACCTGAACCACCAGGGTTTTGCGCAATACAGGTTTGATGGGCACGATTGATTCTGTGACAGCATCACATAATGAAGTTTGATCCGTTCCTCGTACATGACTTCATCATGAATGATGAATTTAGCCCGATTTGTTTTTTACACTCACAATTATCCCAATATCGTTACTGAACTTGTAACTGCTGAATAACAGAATGATGGGGGTGAGGTACTGAGACCTCACAGTGAGAAGCATGTTGCGTTGTTAATCTGTGTGTACTAGTGCACTCTTTTCTGTGTGTGCAGCGAGGGAGAGATGGGTTGTGTGTTATTGGTACACGTATGCAACATTGAGGGTTCTAATTATAATGTGTACTAATCCTTACAGAATGGATGGACCGCACTGATGTGTTCATCATTTGAGGGGCATTTGGAGTGTGTTAAGGTTCTATTGGATAAAGGTGCAGAGGTCAACATGCCGATGAAGGTAAGTGCAGTTTTAGTAGCCCCATTCTAATTGATATATTTACCCTGATGTGAGACCTCCCTGTGTGAAGATTGTTGTGTTGTAAAACTGTGTGTTCTTGAGTATTAATAGCACAATGAGGGTAATCTGTGTGCGGAATGCAGTTTAATTAGTCAAGTTCTAGGAAAATAGAATTATGTATTGTACTGGTGAGGTGTGTGGTCTCATCCCGCATTGTACTACGATGCTTGTCCATGTAGTGGTACATTCAAGAGGGAAGGTGGTAGAGCATATGTACCCTTTGCACTGCAGCTACGTGTTATGTGTAACCCATCAAATAGCTATGGTATCACACAGGGTTTTGCTCAATAAAGGCTTGACGAGTGCTGTGACGACAGCATCACATAATGAAGTTTGATTCTTTCCTCACCACATGACTTCATAATGAGTAAATGCATTTAATACTATTTGTTTTGTAAGCGCACCATTATCCCGGTATCCTTATGCACAGACGGTACCACTTGTAAAGTCTGGTATTATTTTGTATGATGGTTCAGAGTGTTTCATTGGCTACTGAGCCTACCTTTCTTGTTTTGGTCTAATGTGTAATGAAGTAATGCAAGTATTATTGGACTTGTCTTGTGTTTATTTAGATCAGTCCATGCTCATTTCACCGAATTGCAATTAATTAACTTCGTCAAAAAATTTGAGCTATGGTGATCCCACAAGGTTTTGGGACTCAGTACATTGTCCTTTTCCGCACCCTCTGTAGCTTAATGACTGGCCAGACCTAGGGAATGTAATGTCTGCCAAATCCAGTCTAATATGATGTTTCAGGGTGTTTATTTTGCTAAATGAGCCTGTTCTCTGGTTTTGTGTTTTGACGCATAACACTGTGCCAATTAGATGTTTTCCGACCGTGTGTATGCACTCAGCTTACACGTTTATAACACCTGCGGTAAACACGGTGTATACAGCAGTCGATAACTAGTGGAAGGAGACTGTCTTACACTCTAGTGTATGACACGTATATGGAGATGATAACAAGCGCACAACAAGTGTATTTAAAGTAAATGCAACACGAAACTATCTGTACAACTCCGCATATTTATTATGCATTGTGACGATCGCATATTTTTATAATAGTTGGAAAATAAAATCAAAACGTATATGCAGATACATGTAAATACAGTGCATGCACATGATCTGAGATGCCACCAAATTAAAGGCTCAGTGTTTGCAACTAGGATTTCACCATCCAGGCATGCAAACCAGCCGGGGCCGGTAACTGGAGAAGAGGTCCATCAATCCTTCCTTTCCTGGCCACTTTCCATATGTCTGTTCTCCGTCTTTGCAGTTCATCCATCCAATCATTTATCTTTCTGATCTCCAGCGAGGCCATCTTCCCATCACCTCCGACATCATGCCAGTTACAATGCACTTCCATGGCTCCATTTCTTCATTTGTAAGGACTTTACTGCGGTGGTCTAATGACACTATATTTGTAACGCTATGATTATTTCACAAACGTACCCTTTGCTGTCTTGCTCATGCTCTTATTCGTTTTTGGCGATCCTCAGTAACTACTCGCTTTAGAGACTTCCTGTAAGTTCTTATTGCAGCTAGAGAATAGAATAGATATTGAAAACAAATGAATGAATTGGAACAAAACACATGTGACTTACACTGTACTTCTATGTATTGGAATTCACTTAGTTCCTGATGAAGTTTCTTGCAAACTCCTTCGTTATGGGCCCTTCCAAACTATATGCATGTGAATAAAATTTTTAGCAGAACTTACAAAAGCATGCTTGCTTACAGATTTACAAAGCTTATCAGGGTTGATAGCAGTCGTTATACGCAATCCACACCTCGGTGTATAACATGCGTAAGTAGACTGAAACGCTTGTTATACATCGAGAGCAACGCCGTTATATGCCATAGTGGATAACACGTGTAATTCGAGCGAATACACAAGTTATGCATGAAATGTATATGCAGCATTTACACATACGCGTATAACACGTGTATAACGGGCTGATACACCTTGTGGATAGTTTCAATCTGGCATGGTGTAATGAAATAATACAGGCATTTTTTGGACTTCCGCACCCACCCCCTTGACCTAATGATCAGCCAAGACACAGCAAATGCACATCATCACCCACTTTCACACGACGATTACTGTATTTGTAACTGCTGATTACTAAGACCTCACAGTAAGAAGCATGTTGTGTTGTTATTCTGTGTGTCCTAGTGCACTCTCTTCTGTGCGTGCAGAGAGGGAGAGTTGAGTTGTGTGTTATTTGTACACGTATGCGACATTGAGAGTTCTAATTGTAATGTGTACTAATCCTTACAGGATGGATGGACCGCACTGATGTGTGCATCAAGTGAGGGGCATTTGGAGTGTTTTAAGGTTCTATTGGATAAAGGTGCGGATTTCAACATGCCGGATAAGGTAAGTGCAGTTTCAGTAGGCCTATTCTGATTGATATGTTTTCCCTGATGTGAGACCTCCCTGTGTGAAGATTGTTGATTTGTAAAACTGTGTGTCCTTGTGTATAGATAGCACAATGAGTTTCATCTGTGTGCGGAATGCAGTTTGATGTAGTCAAGTCAAATGTAGACTGTGATTTCTTATGGCTGCAAGAATGTGGTAATGTAATGGGAATACGATAGTGTGCAGGGAAACGGAAAGACAGTACTGTACTGATGTGGAGTGAGTGAGGTCCCTATTCCATGCGGGGTCACATCTTGTAGTACTACAATGCTTTACCAAAGAAGTGGTACATTCAAGAGGGAAGGTGGTAGAGCATACGTACCCCTTGCACTGCAGCTAGGCGTTACATGTCACCCATCAATTACCTGTGGTATCATACAGGGTTTTGCGCAATATAGGTTTGATGGGCACGATTGGCTCTGTGACAGCATTATAGAATGAAGTTTGATCCATTCCTTGCGCATGACTTCATAATGAATGATTTAGCCCCATTTGTTTTTTACACTAACCTTTATTCCAATATCCCTACTGAACTTGTAACTGCTGAATAACAGTATGATGGTCAGGGGATGAGGTACTGAGAAGCATGTTGCGTTGTTAATTCGTGTGTCCTAGTACACTCTCTTCTGTGTGTGCAGTGAGGGAGAGATGGGTTGTGTGTTATTTGTACACGTATGCGACATTGAGGGTTCTAATTATAATGTGTACTAATCCTTACAGGATGGGTGGACTGCACTGATGTGTTTATCATTTGAGGGGCATTTGGAGTGTGTTAAGGTTCTATTGGATAAAGGTGCGGAGGTCAACATGCAGATGAAGGTAAGTGCTTAGTAGGCCCATTCTGATTGAAATTTTTATCCAGATGCGAGACCTCCTCCCTGTGTGAAGATTGTTGTGTTGTAAAACAGTGTATCCTTGAGTATAAATAGCACAACGAGGGTTATCTGTGTGAGGAATGCAGTTTGATTAGTCAAGTTCTAGGAAAACAGAAGGATGTATTGTATTGGTGAGGTGTGAGGTCTCATCTCTCCAGGTTGATGTTGTACTACGATGCTTGTCCATGAAGTGGTACATTCAAGAGGGAAGGTGGTAGAGCCTACGTACCCCTTGCACTGCAGCTAGGTGTTATGTGTGACCCATCAATCAGCTGTGGTATCACACAGGGTTTTGTTCAATAGAGGTTTGATGACTGCGATTGACACTGTGACGACAGCATCACATAATTAAGTTTGATTGTTTCCTCACCACATGACTTCATAATGAGTAAATGCTTTTAACCCTATTTGTTTTGTACATGCACCATTATCCCGGTCTCTTTATGCGCTGACGGTGCCACTTGTAAATATGATGATTCAAGGTGTTTAATTGGCAACTGAACCTACCTGAGGCTACTGAGCCTACCTGTCTTGTTTTGGTTTAATGTGTAATGAAGTAATACAAGTATTGTTCGACTTGTCTTGTGTTTATTTAGATCAGTCCATGCTCATTTCACCAAATTGCAATTGATTAACTTCATCAAAAAATTTGACTAATAGCTATGGTGATCCCACAAGGATTTGGGACTCAGTATAATATCATTTTCCACACCCTCTGTGACTTAATGACCGGCCAGACCTAGGAAATGTAATGTCTGCAAATCCAGTCTAATATGATGTTTAAGGGTATTTATTTTGCTAACTGGGCCTGTTCTCTTGTTATGTTTTTGACGCGTAATGAAATAATGCAGGCATTTTTGGACTTCCGCACCCACCCCCTTGACCTAATGACCAGCCAGACACAGCAAATGCACACCATTACCCACTTTCACACGTCGATTACTGTACTTGTAATTGCTGAATAACAGTATGATGGTCAGGGGATGAGGTACTAAGACCTCACAGTATGAAGCATGTTGTGTTGTTAATCTGTGTGTCCTATTGCACTCTCGTCTGTGTGTGCTGTGAGTGAGAGTTGAGTTGTGTGTTATTTGTACATGTATGAGACATTGAGAGGTCTAATTATAATGTGTACTAATCCTTACAGGATGGATGGACCGCACTGATGTGTGCATCAAGTGAGGGGCATTTGGTGTGTGTTATGGTTCTATTGGATAAAGGTGCAGAAAGCAACATGCCGGATAAGGTAATTGCAGTTTTAGTAGGCCCATTCTGATTGATATATTTACCCAGATGTGAGACCACCCTGTGTGAAGATTGTTCTGTTATAAAACTGTGTGTCCTTGTGTATAATAGCACAATGAGGGTCATCTTTGTGCGGAATGCAGTTTGATCAGTCAAGTTCTAGGAAAATGAAATGATGTACTGTAACTGGTGTGGTGTGTGTGGCCAGGATGACGTTTTACTACGATGCTTGTCCATGAAGTGGTGGAGTGTATGCAGCTAGGCGTTATGTGTGACCCATCAATCAGCTGTGGTATCATACAGGGTTTTGCGCAATAGAAGTTTGATGGGCGCGACTGACTCTGTGACGACAGTATCACATAATGTAAATTTCAATGGATTCACGTACTGATTTCTCAAAATGTATCCTGCATCAGAGTAGCTCCAGAAGTCACGGCAGACGTTAAGATGTCCGATAGATACTTTCAGTGCACTACACATGACTCGAAGTACTATACTTCAATAGACACAATCGTGGCTATACATTACTTTCAATTCCACAGTAAAGATGAGATAGCCTACTTTTCAATTGATTCTTGTGCGCATTTCTCAAAATGTATCTGTCATCAGGTTTGACCCTTTCCTCGCACATGACTTCATAATGAATAATGTTTTGTTCACTGACCTTTATCCCAGTGTCGTTATGCACTGACAGTACCACTTGTAAAGTCTGGTAATAGTTTGTGACATGACGTTTCAGGGATTTTGATTGACTACTGAGCCTACCTTTCTTGTTTTCATTTTACGTGTAATGAAGTAACAGAAGCATTGTTCGACTTGTGTTGTGTTTATTTAGATCATTTCACCAAATTGCAATTAATTAATTTCAACAAAAAATGTGACTAATAGCTATGATAAATGCGGTGGTCTCAAAAGGTTTTGGGACTCAGTAGTATGTCCTTTGCCCCACAGTCTGAAGCTTAATGACGAACCAGACCTAGGGAATGTAATGTCTGGAAATGTTTATACACTCACCTTTATCCTGGTATACTTATGCACTGACAGTACCACTGGTATTGGAATATGACGTTTCAGGGTGTTTATTTTGGCTACTGAGCCTAACTTGCTTGTTTTGGTTTTATGTGTAATGATGTAATACAAGCATTATTCGTTTGTTTTAGATCAGTCCATGCTCATTTCACCAAATTGCAATTAATTAACTTCAGCAAAAAGTTTGACTAATAGCTATGATAAATGTGGTGGTCCCAAAAGGTTTTGGGACTAAGTAGAATGTCCTTTTCTCCACCCTCTGTGGCTTAACTCTTTGAACACCAAATGCATATGTACATGCAATCTCATACGACCATAACTATCTGTTGTGTAGATTATTAACACCGGTTCCATGAGAATCGAATGATTTTTAGGCTTATTTTGTCGAGCCTGTATTTTAGAAAATTAGTCGGAAAAGGTTTATCATGCACAAAAGCGTTTGAAACTAGTAGTCCGACTATCTGCGTGAGGTTTAGCGCCATTTGTAGCATCCTATCTACTGTTAGTAGTAAGATGCATCTGTTTTTAGTTAAATGGTTAAAAGCTTCACCGACAAAGGTACACTTTTTAAAATAGCCTTTTCGAGTGCCAAAAACAGTCTTAATATGCTTAACTACGTATGATGTGTAGCATTTGTGCACGTTTTGACTGTTTACTTCTGTGCGAGCATAGCAGTAGCAACGAGTATATCTTGCATCTCTGTGGTGGCTGAGTCCCCAGACCGCTAATTAGTCAGTGCGTAATGTTTTCCCATACATACTAACACACATCAATTGTACTCTCATTATTGATCAAAACCAGCTGCTTTCATTTGGTCTATTATACGCCTGAGGAGCTCTGGCTTATTTCCTGTTTTTGTGATGTGGTGGTGGCTTTAGGTATACCTCTAATTCTTCCTAGAGAGATCTTTTTTTGCATCTAGATGCTCATAGCTCACCCTTGCCTTCTTCTGCCTTCCACTTCCACAGCTCCCTCCATAACCTTCAGGTCTTGCATGCTTATAACCAGCAGCTTTCGGAGGCTCAGATTTCCTACTGGTCTCTGGTACACACCTCTGATTTTGCCTACCAGTGGAAGCTCACTGAGTCTGATTAATTTCTGCAACTGCAGCTCATCTAGCCTGGCAAAAACGCCATCAGGAGATATCATCTCTTTTCCCTGACCCTTACTCTCGCCAACCTTCCAACAAGTATGTATGACGCTATTAACCTCTGAGGTCAGCTCTGGTTGCATGGTCTTTTTAGTATGTGCCCAACCAGCAAAGAAATTTTGCTCAAAGGTTGTACAGGGTGCCTGGTTACCAAACACGTTTGATGCTCTGCAAATAGCACCATTCACCAAAAAATCCATCCTAGTCAAAAGTCCATTGGTGTGCTGCATTGCAGTGCTGAGGACATCTCTAGGCATCATTGCCCCACAGCAAATGTGCTTCTCCAGCAACTTTGTTGAATTGAAATGGTACAGGCACTCACTACATTGTGGATAAGCTTCCTTTATTCTCTTTAATGCCTCCTGGTCCTCTCTTTGCTTACCCGGGAGAAAAAAACGGCGTTATCGCGCGTTATCGCGCTTGAAAAACGGCCATAACAACGCCAAATTACGCGGTCTTCAAAACGCTGTATCTTCTTGATTGTGCAATATAGTGGAGCTGCATTTTGCACATTTACAAAGCGGTCCTGTGTCTGTAGAAGTCCAAAGATGGTTTAGTTTGCGATGCATCGTTCCGAAGATATTCACATTCAAGTAAAGGGCTTGATTTCGCGGGGTTTTGTACTTGAAGCCCGCGAAATCTTGCTCTAAGTTGATTGTGAATATCTTCCGAACGATGCATCGCAAACTAAACCATCTTTGGACTTCTACAGACACAGGACCGCTTTGTAAATGTGCAAAATGCAGCTCCACTATATTGCACAATCAAGAAGATACAGCGTTTTGAAGACCGCGTAATTTGGCGTTGTTATGGCCGTTTTTCAAGCGCGATAACGCGCGATAACGCCGTTTTTTTCTCCCGGGTAGTTACATGCTCCAGCTCTCGCTGGCTCATGTGCTTACTTCTCTTCCTATACCGATTCTCATCCCTCCTTGCTTGCATATACCCACTGTTACTGACACTGTTCAAAGTCACTGTAAACCCCGTGAAGTTGATCCCTTCTGCATCCATTTGTGTCATCAGCGAGCAAGCATGACACAAAGGAATTGACACACAAGCTGACGAAGTCTTCTGTCCAAGGCAATTGTAAAACTGGACTTGTTGCTTTCCTGCAGATATTACATACTGGGCAGCATAGAACTCAGAAATGCCAACAACGGTAGGAATAGCTGCAGCATAGTATGGAACCTGAAAGTTCGGTTTAACCAATACTGTTGTATTGCTCACAGAAGTGTTGATCAGTGCAACAGCAAGCTGCTTGAGGGTTGAAACATTTCGCCCTCCATCTCCCTGCACTAGGTAAGCATCCACTTGAGTTTGTTGATGAGAGAAGTGGGTATCACATACATCTTTGCCACTTTGGGCCTCGTTATGATAATAGGCGATGAGCTTTAACCCAGCAGCAGAGCAAACATAAGGAAGGAGCAGCTTGGTCTGCTTGCCAGCCAAGTTTTTGGCATTGTAATTCTGGACAATGAGCTTGGTGACATGGGGGAACTTCTGTTTCAAAGCATGAAGGGCAGCCTCCAAGCAGCTGAACCTATGTTGGCATCAGCCTTTTGCTCTCCCTGAACAATGCAGTCGAACAAGTGAAGACTAGGTGCACCCTCTTTGTTTTGTTCACCCTCCTCTTCCTCACCCTCATTCTCATCCTTGCCCACTTCTCCCTCTTGCTCAGACACCTCCTCTTGCTCACACTTCTCCTCTTGCTCACAATCCTCTTGCTCACACTCCTCTGCACATCTCTTGCTCACACTCTCTTGCTCACACTCCTCTTGCTCACACTCCTCTTGCTCACACTCCTCTTGCTCACACTCCTCTTGCTCACACTCCTTGCTCACTCCTCTTGCTCACACTCCTCTTGCTCACACTCCTCTGCTCACACTCCTCTTGCTCACACTCCTCTTGCTCACACTCCTCTTGCTCACACTCCTCTTGCTCCACTCCTCTTGCTCACACTCCTCTTGCTCACACTCCCTTGCTCACACTCCTCTTGCTCACACTCTCTTGCTCACATCCTCTTGCTCACACTCCTCTTGCTCACTCCTCTTGCTCAACTCCTCTTGCTCACACTCCTCTTGCTCACACTCCTCTTGCTCACACTCCTCTTGCTCACACTCCTCTTGCTCCACACTCCTCTTGCTCACACTCCTCTTGCTCACACTCCTCTTGCTCACACTCCTCTTGCTCACACTCCTCTTGCTCACACTCCTCTTGCTCACACTCCTCTTGCTCACACTCCTCTTGCTCACACTCCTCCTTGCTCACACTCCTCTTGCTCACACTCCTCTTGCTCACACTCCTCTGCTCACACTCCTCTTGCTCACACTCCTCTTGCTCACACTCCTCTTGCTCACACTCCTCTTGCTCACACTCCTCTTGCTCACACTCCTCTTGCTCACACTCCTCTTGCTCACACTCCTCTTGCTCACACTCCTCTTGCTCACACTCCTCTTGCTCACACTCCTCTTGCTCACACTCCTCTTGCTCACACTCCTCTTGCTCACACTCCTCTTGCTCACACTCCTCTTGCTCACACTCCTCTTGCTCACACTCCTCTTGCTCACACTCCTCTTGCTCACACTCCTCTTGCTCACACTCCTCTTGCTCACACTCCTCTTGCTCACACTCCTCTTGCTCACACTCCTCTTGCTCACACTCCTCTGCTCACACTTCCTCTTGCTCACACTCCTCTTGCTCACACTCCTCTTGCTCACACTCCTCTGCTCACACTCCTCCTGCTCACACTCCTCTTGCTCACACTCCTCTTGCTCACACTCCTCTTGCTCACACTCCTCTTGCTCACACTCCTCTTGCTCACACTCCTCTTGCTCACACTCCTCTGCTCACACTCCTCTTGCTCACACTCCTCTTGCTCACATTCCTCTTGCTCACACTCCTCTTGCTCACACTCCTCTTGCTCACACTCCTCGTCTTGCTCACACTCCTCCTCTTGCTCACACTCCTCCTCTGCTCACACTCCTCCTCTTGCTCACACTCCTCTTGCTCACACTCCTCCTCTTGCTCACACTCCTCCTCTTGTTCACACTCCTCCTCTTGCTCACACTCCTCTTCTTGCTCACACTCCCGTCTTGCTCACACTCCTCGTCTTGCTCACACTCCTCCTCTTGCTCACACTCCTCCTCTTGCTCACACTCCTCCTCTTGCTCACACTCCTCTTGCTCACACTCCTCCTCTTGCTCACACTCCTCCTCTTGTTCACACTCCTCCTCTTACTCACACTCCTCTTCTTGCTCACACTCCCTCTTGCTCACACTCCTCATCTTACTCTCACCCTCCAGCTCTTGCTGATCCTCTTCTTCTTGCTCACCCTGCCCCTCTACTTGCTCCTCTTGCTCTCGCTCACACTGTTCCTGCTCATCCTCTTCTAATTCATCCTCTTTTTCTTCCTCCACCATGTCATTCTCATCTTCCTCCTGCTCCATTACACCCATTTCTTCAGCCTGAATATCATCCTTTTCTGTTCTCTTCATAAGCTGCTGCAATCGCTCTTTATCAGATGTGTAGTCGATCTCCACATAGAGTTGATTTTGCACTTCAGCACAGCCTGTTCCTCAGTTCTGGCTTTATGTACACCCCAGCTCCCCAACATAGCATTCCTTTTTTGCCATAGAAGGAGTCTCCCCCCTCACGGAATCCCTTTGCAAGTAACTTCTGTTTGAAGTCATACACCATGTAAGCTGTAGAAGAGTCCATTTGCACTATTGCCAGCTTCATATGGTGTGCCTGCTGGGCAGCAAGCATTACATGGGCCATGTACCGATATGAGCGGCGCTCACATTGGTGTATTGTGAGTAGCACATCTGCAATCTCACTCAGCCAGTTAGGGTCATCATCCAACTTTGCCATAGCTATACCCTGCAGCTTATCATAAAACTGGAATGGACTTTGACAGGCACTGCAGCACAAGTGACCACCAGGCTTGGGACTTCTGTTAGGTCTACATGTAGACACTAGGTTCAGTGAAAAGATTGGAGAGTGTGGTAGCGCAATCATTCTCCATCACTTCTGATCCCTTTGTTTGTGCACTGCAATGGAGCTGTCTTCGTTCCAGATCTACAAACTCCTGTGTGTTTGGTTCATCAAACAGATCGGGTTGTGTGGCCAACTCCTCCACTTTGGTGTACAGTGTCAGCTGTTGGGCTTCATGGTCCTGAACCTGGTGAGTGTGCTGAGCAATTTCCTCTGATGAAGCCTTCACTCCCTTCCTGCATAACCATAGCTCAGGAATGTGAACACTGAGGAGCGGAGTTGACGCAGTTCATTACGTAAAGTATGGTCAATGTCAGAAAGTGATGTAATGACATCAATGATTCTGTCAATGATAGAAAAGTTGTTGATGTGGAAATTAACCTTTATGTAGTCTACTCCAGCACGAGCCTCTTGCTGCTTTCCAACACCAGTTATGTTTCTCACAATGGAGTAAAATATAGACTGTCCAATGGGAAGCCTTCTGGGCATTACCTCCTTCTGCTTCACAACATAGCCCCTGTATAATGTAGCAACATCATACTTTAGGACCAGTGACCTCATTGCAAACACATGATCCAGTCCCTTCCACGTGCACCTTGCAGAGTCGGAAATAACGTGCGTCATCGGTCATTTTCCGCGCATTTTACAGTAATGTCCGGGCAATTAAGATCTCGATTGGTCATGTTGACCGGTCAATTATTTAATTAACAATCTACCACACACGCAGCGGTGCTATCGATAATAATCATTATGACTATTATTGCATGTCTGGGTACGAGTCTTCGCGTACACGTATCGATTTTGTAAGTGCCTCCGTTGTGCAACAGCATGAAGAGAATTAGATTGGAAGGGATTGATGAGCTTGAGGAAAGTGAAGTTAAGCGACGAACTATTTCTCACGGTACGTTCCTGAAGTGGCAAAAGGAGCTTGATAAGGAGTTCAAGACGCTTACCTGGCTTCAATGTGAGGTCGGCGGAAAGAACGTAACAGCTTTGAAGTGTTCAACGTGCGCAACGTTTGAGAAGAACATCACTGGATGACGAAACTTCAGCGATAAGTGGATCATAGGAGCCAAATCAGTTTGCGTCAGCAACATCAAAGACCACGCGGGTACTACCAACTCAAGCATGCCATTATCTTGTTGACAAAACAGCAGGCCCAGGCTCGTGGAGAAGGCGCATCCACATACGCTCCAATCGCCAAAGCTTTACAAGAAATTCCAGATGATGGCATGCCTAAGTTACGGGTGAAATTTGACATAGCCCATTTTATTGCTGTCAAAAAGCTATCTTTTAGCAAATATCCAGCACTATGCGAGCTGGAGACGCGACATGGAGTTAAAGTGGTACTGAATACACGAATGTGAAGGCTGCTAAGGAATTTTGCCATTACATCGCTGAGTCTAGGATGGAAGAATTGAAATAACAGCTTGAACAAGCCAGGTTTTTTTTCAATCCTAATGGATGGGTCTACTGATTCTGGCAATATTGATGATGAGCTTTTCCTTGCTGTGTTCTGTGATGTTGATGGCATGGATGAAAGAGTCCACACAAGGATGAAGTTTTTAGCAGTTGAGAGGCCAAATGATGCCACTGCGTCTGGGCTGTTCCAATGCTTGCAATGTTGTCTTCATAAAATTGGTGTTAAGGCCATTGATGCAGAAGAGTGCAAGAGATTAGTAGGTATTGGAACTGATGGTACTAACACCAATATTGCTTCTGCTGGATTAAAGGGTTTGGTGGAGAGTCAAGTGCCATGGGTGTTTTGGATGTGGTGTCTTGCCCATAGGGTGGAGCTAGCAATCAAAGATGCTCTGAAATCTACTACCTTTGATCTTATTGATGAGATGTTGCTCAGAATGTACTACATCTACGAAAAATCCCCCAAGAAGTGCAGAGAGCTGGAGAACATCATCACTGATCTTAAGGAGTTCATGAAATTTGATGATGCTGGCATCCCTCCAGTGAGGGCAAGTGGAACACAGTGGGTAACACACAAGCTCAGCGCAATGAAGCGAATTATATCTAAGTTTGGAGCATATACAAGCCACCTAGTAGCATTGTCAGAGGATAGCTCAACCAAAGCAGCTGATCATGCTAAGCTCAAAGGCTACCTCAAGAAGTGGCTGATGCTAAATATCTTTTGGGCTGTGCCTTCTTTGTAGATCTCATTTTGCCATGTTCAGTCTTCTCCAAGACAATGCAGAGTGATGAAGTTGATATTGTAGGGGCAATGTCTAACCTTTTACGAACAGTGAAAGAGGTGGACAAACTCTGTTCTTGTGGGTTGGCAAGGTGGCCCACCTATGCTGCTACATTGGCAAAAATTACTGAGGAGGATGGAAAACGTGTGTACCAGTTGCAAGAATTAAAGTGTTTTGCTCATAATTTCAATGAGTTTTGAGCCTCTGTCACCACCTGTTTTCGAACAAGGTTGGCGTGGAGCGATTTGCAGCTAATTCGTGACATTATCTTTGTCATGGAAACTCAAGGCTGGCAAAAGATTTAGGATGATGAAAGTGAAGTCGGTATTGGTTCTGAAGACATCAGTTTACCTGTCACCCGTTTGGCAGAAATATTCAGGGTTCCATTGGAAGCTGCAGGTGTGAAGTTAGACCTACTCCCTGAAGAGTTCAAGGAAATTCTACTTCATGCAACACAGTTCATTTCACTATCTACACTTGGTTACCAAGCAGTGTGGTGGAGGCTGTTCCATGCACCCAACTGTAATGATTGGCCTAATCTTCTATTACTTGTCTGCATGCTATTTACTCTACCTGTTTCAAATGGTAAACTGGAAAGGGTCTTTTCCACTATGAAACTACTTAAAGTAGAGAAGAGATCTCAGATGGGAAATGACACCCTAGATGATCTATTAGCCATCAACATTGATCGAGTTCTTTTAAATGAATTTAATCCAGATCCATGCATTAACAGGTGGTGGGATGCTAAGCATAGAAGGCCTATTCAGAAACCTAGAATACCATACAAGACAGGCAGCAGTGACAAAGACAAAGAAGCTCAATGTCTCCAGTTCTGATGACGAAATCTTGATGCTAGATAACTGGGATAACTTCACTATGATGTAAAATACTCACATGTAAACATTAATGTTTTCATTTCTGTATTCAAAATAATTCTCAAGCCTAAATAGTGTTACACAATCAATGTTTTGACCACCCATTTTAGCTAAATGTCCAGACAAATCTTACATTGACTGGACATTTGTCCGGACATTACGATAACGTTATTTCCGACTCTGAGTCCTTGGATCTCTATTAGGAGTGCGTTTCTTGGCTTGCCAGGCAAAGCGACCTATATTATCGTCACTGTAAATGAAGTCTACAGCAAACTGGACAGAATCACTAGGCACATGACATTGTGTCTGGCTATACTCTTGAAGAGATAACTCCATGTGTAATGTATAGCCTATCAACTTTGGCTTGGAAAGCCAAACATCCTGCATATTTGTTGCTGATGTTGAGCAAAGAGGCAATGTATGCATGAGGAATGTCAGCAATAGGTACCAGAAGCTTCCTTGCAGGAATGCTTGTGTAGCGTTTTTCATATCCCAGATGGTATTGGGAATTGCGTTGAGCACTTCCGGCGAGATGCTGCTTGAAGGAACACAACTGGCCGCTTGAATCTCACAGTCCTGAGGTTCTTCTATGGTAGTTGTTATGAACTGAATGCTGAATGCCATCTTCAAATCACCCCTTTATCCTCAGATTTGGCAGCAGCATTAGTGCCCAGGCCTTTACACCTCTTCTCAATACATTTTCAACCCTATTCATAGCAGCAACATCAATCTCACTCGGGAGACTAGCACATTGTACTTCGCGACGAACATCTATTTGTGGGAGTCGTCGCACAGCACTTTTGTACCCCTCATCACGGCCCATGAGCTCCATAACCTTCAAAATGTGAGCCTCAGATGCATGCTCAATTGGATCATCATCTTCCACAGCTATAAGCTCACTGTCAACAGCATTGTCTTGATCATGATGTACCCGCGCTTGGCGTTCAGGATTTAACCGCTGTTGCTAAGAACGAGACAAAACCATCGCCTTTCTTGGTCGACCACGCGTATGTGGCTGACACAAGCAGCATTTCGTGCAGTTTGTTCTTGCATCGCATTTGTTACATACGGACTTCTTGTGTATCGCAGAACAAGCGAGAGACATCATATGTGCATAATAAATACAATTGTAAAGTAGTCTGGGTACGAGCATATAAACAAAAAGAGCAGTTTGCGCACAAACTATGCTAGCAATCAAAATATTGCCTACCTAGACCTTTTTGGGGTATCTTTAGCACACCAAACATACATTCATAACTATTATACACTGTATGAGAAAAAAGTGTACCGATCGGCTTTTGAAGCATCAACGAATGGCGACACGCCTAAGTTAGACCAGGTTTAAGTAAGTAGTGCAATATGTTACAAGCCTAAAAATGATATGAAATGACACACAAAGGGTTGGCCTATAAGAAATAGTGCCTTCTAGCTGATACCCTACTTTTCCGACTAATTTTTAAAAAGGTCTGTTCGACAAAACATTCATTCGATTCTCATGGACGTGGTGTTAAAGTCGCTTTGAATACTGTAGTACATGTACATACATGCAAGTCAGTACAATATACTGACATGCATGTAACCAAGTGGATGCTTTTGTAATACAAACATTACAACCCATTTGGGGGTGTATGCACATCTCGTGTCCATTATTATCTAGCGTGTTTATATAGTTGTAACAACCCATACAAGTTATGAACTGGTAAAAGGCTGGAGGGCATTTTAAACATAATGTACTACACTGCTTTAGGTTACACATTCCTGTTCTGTGAGTACCAGAGTAGAAGTCATCTGAATAATGGGTTCTTGAAAAGGAATTACAGTTGAAGTAACCAAGCATGGCACATGTATATATATGGTTACAAGTGGAGCAAGCATTTGCATGAATCATGAAGCTTTTGTGATCGACTTACACTGTGCATGTAAAGTCTATAATGGAATTTATGCATGCATACATGAATTCGCATGCATGGCACCAAAGAGTTAATGATGGGCCAGACCTAGGGAATATAATGTCTGGAAATTCGTTCTGAAAAGACCTTTCAGTGTGTTTAATTGGCTAATGGGTCATTTCACAGGAAACAGTACCACCCTTAAACCATCACCTTCTCATATCCTTGCTCAACTTTCCATATACATTCTCCCTTTCAAACTACACTTAGTTGCTGTATATATGTATACCCCAAGTTATTTGGTTTATAAAATGCAACCATTTGAATAATTAATTTTTTGAGTGACTTTAAGCACTTTGAAAAGAGATTTCTATAGGGTCTCTACACATGTTTATACAATATTTGCTCTGTATCATAGGTGCTAGCCCTGGCAACAAAAACCAATCCACATTTTTATTGGTATGCATTAGGGGTTAAAGTAAGTTATGAATATATAATGAGAAATAGATTAGCAAAAAATAACATACTCCTAACTACACCATTTTTTTTAATAGGTAGCTCTTGACATTACTGGATTGATGTGCTCTATATTTTAGTGTGATTCTTATGCATTGGGCTGGGAAAACCTGTTTTAAGTAGAGCAGCCATTTTTATTCCCTTGCTTCTCAAGGTGTTATGGACAAAGTTGTGATAGTGAGAACCCACACTTTATACAACAGCTGTAAGCTATGTGTAGTTGTAAACTGTGGTATCACAACTTTGTTCATTGAGAGAGATTGGTTGTGTGTTATTTGTACACATATATGTTTTGTATACTCACCTTTATCCCGATATCCTTATGCACAGACAGTACCACTTGTGAAGTTTGTAATATGACGCTCCTGACCCTAACTTTCTTGTTTTGATGTGATGTGTAATGAAGTAATTCAAGCACAGTTCGATTTTTTTTGTGTTTATTCATGCTCATTTTTCCAAATTGCAATTAATTAACTTCATAAATAAAATTTGACTAATAGCTAAGATAAATGTGGTGGTCCCACAAAGTTTTGGGACTAAGTAAAATGTCCTTTGCCTCACCCTGTGTGGCTTAATGACGAGCCAGACCAAGGTAATGTAATGTCTGGAAATCAGTTCTAATACGACGCATAAGGGTGTTTAATTGGCTAACTGAGCGTGTTTTTGTTTGTTGTTTTTGATGTGCAATAGAATAATACAGGCTAATCCCCCCCCCCCCCCCCCCCTCCTTGACCTAATGACCAGTCAGACATAGCAATTGCACACCATCACCCACTTTGACACGCCGATTACTGTACTTGTAACTGCTGAATAAAAGTATGATAGTCAGGGGATGAGGTACTGAGACCTCTCAGTGTGAAGCATGTTGTGTTGTTAATCTCTGTGTCCTAGTGCACTCTCTTCTGTGTGTGCAGTGAGGGAGAGATGGGTTGTGTGTTATTTGTACACGTATGCGGCATTGAGGTTCTGATTATAATGTGTACTAATCCTTAAAGGATGGATGGACCGCACTGATGCATGCATCAAGTGAGGGGCATTTAGAGTGTGTGAAGCATCTATTGGATAAAGGTGCGGAGGTGAACATGCAGAAGAAGGTAAGTACAGTATTAGTAGGCCCATTCTGATTGATGTATTTACCCTGATGTGAGACCTCCCTGTGTGAAGATTGTTGTGTTGTAAAACTGTGTGTCCTTGTTTATAAAAAGCACAATGAGAGTCATCTGTGTGCGGAATGCTTTTTGATGTAGTCCAGTTCTATTCAAATGTAGACTGTGAATACCTATGGCAGCAAGAATGTGGTACATGTACTTGTAACTGCTGAATAACAGTGTGATGGTCAGGGTGTGAGGTACTAAGACCTCACAGTAAGAAGCATGCTGTATTGTTAATCTGTGTGTCCTAGTGCACTCTCTTCTGTGTGTGCAGTGAGTGAGAGTTGAGTTGTGTGTTATTTGTGCACGTATGTGACATTGAGAGGTCTAAATATAATGTGTACTAATCCTTAAAGGATAGATGGATGCACTGTAAAACTGTGTGTCCTCATGCATTAATAGCACAATGAGGGTCATCTGTGTGCAGAATGCAGTTTGATTAGTCAGGTTCTAGGAAAAATGAAATGATGTATTGTACTGGTGTGGTGTGTGAGGTCCCTTTCCCCTCCAGGATGATGTTGTACTACGATGCTTGTCCATGAGTCGTGGAGTGTATGTACCTCTTGCACTGCAGCTAGGCGTTATGTGTGGCCCATCAATCAGCTGTGGTATCATACAAGGTGTTGCGCAATAGCGGTTTGATGGGTGCGCCTGACCTTGTGACTGTATCACTTAATGAAGTTTGACTGGTTGCTCGCACATGACTTCATAATAAATAAATGCTTTTAGTCCTATTTGTTTTGTTCACTCACCTTTATTCTGGTATCCTTATGCACTGACAGTACCACTTGTAAAGCTGGTAATATGACGGTTCAGGGTGTTTATTTGGCTAGTGAGCCTAACTTCTTGTTTTTGTTTTGTGTGTAATACAAGCAATGTTTGACTTGTCTTGTGTTTATTTAGATCAGTCCATGCTAATATCACCAAATTGCAATTCATTAACTTCATCAATGAATTTGACTAATACCTATGATAAATGTGGTCTACAGGGTTATGGGACTCTGTAGAATTTCTATCCCCCACCTGCTCTCCATGACCTAATGACAGGCCAGACCTGGGGGATGCACAGCATAACCCACTATCAGATGTCCATTACTATATTTGCTAAAAGGTGACAGTATGATGTTCATGGGATGAGGTGCAGCCTACCACTGAGACCTCACAGTGTGAGGCAATTTGTGCTTTTTATCTTTATATCCTAGTGTACTCTTTATCTTCTGTGTGTGCAGTGAGGGAAAGGTTATATGTACATGTATGCAACATTGGTGGTATTTGTTATGATGTGTTTGCTAATCCTTGCAGAATGGATCTACTGCACTGATCTTGGCATCAGGGAAGGGACATTTGGAGTGTGTGAAGGATCTATTGGATAAAGGTGCGAACATCAACATGCAAAATGTGGTAAGTGCAGTTTCAGTTGGCCCATTCTAATTGATATATTTACCCTGATGTGAGACCTCCCTGTGTGAAGACTGTTGTGTTGTAAAACTGTGTGTTCTTGTGTATAGATAGCACAATGAGGGTGCGGAATACGATAGTGTGCAGGGAAACTGAATGATGTACTGTACTGATGTGGAGTGAGTGAGCCTCTTTCTATGCAGGGTCACATCTTGTAGTACTACAATGCTTGACCAAGAAGTGGTACATTCAGGAAGGAAGATGGTAGAGCATATTAAAGTACCCCCTGCACTGCAGTTAGAAATTATGTGTGACCCATCAATCACCTGTTTTATCATACAGGGTTTTGCGCTATAGCGGTATGATGGACACGACTGACCTAGCTACAGCATCACATAATGAATTTTGATCCATTCCTTGCACATGACTTTCATAATGAATAATGAATTTAGCCCTATTTCGTTTGTACACTCACCTTATCGCGGTATCTATATGCACTGACTGTGCCACTTGTAAAGTCTGGTAATGATTTGTATTATGACGTTTTGTGGTGTGTAATTGGCTACTGAGCCTAACTTTCTTGTTTTGATTTGATTTGTAATGAAGTAATTCGATTTGATTTGTGTTTATTCAGATCAGTCTGTGCTCATTTCACCAAATTGCAATTCATTAACTTCATCAATAAATTTGACTAATACCTATGATAAATGTGGTGGTCCCACAATGTTTTGGGACTCAGTAGAATGTCCTTTGCCCCACCCTCTGTGGCTTAATGACGAGCCAGACCTAGGGAATGTAATATCTGGAATCCATTTTCATACGACGCATCAAGAGCCTGTTTTTGTATTTTTGTTTTGATGTGTAATATAATAATACAAGCATTTAAGGACTCCTTGACCTAATGACCGGCCAGGCATAGTGAATGCACTCCATCACCCACTTTCGCACGCCGATTACTGTACTTGTAACTGCTGAATAACAGTATGATGGTCAAGGGTGAGGTACTGAGACATCACAGTGTGATGCATGTTGTTTTGTTAATCTGTGTGTCTTAGTGCACTCTCTTCAGTGAGAAACTTACATGTTTGAGTAATGTATGCATTTTCAAATTTGTGGTATTAGGTTACATCGGACATACTCATGTAACCAAATTGCAAGTAATTAGATATATCAACACCATTGACTCTTAATTGTGATCACTGTGGTCTACAGGGTTATGGGACTCAGTAGAATTTCAATCCCCCACCTGCTCTCCATGACCTAATGACAAGCCAGACCTGGGGGATGCACAGCATAACCCACTTTCACATGTCCATTACTATATTTGCTAAAAGGTGAATAACAGTATGATGTTCAGGGGGTCAGATGCAGCCAACCAGAGTCCTCACGGTTTGAGGCATGTTGTACTTTTTGTCTGTATATCCTAGTGTACTCTTTATCTTCTGTGTGTGCAGTTAGGAAAGATGGGGTTGTGTGTTTTAAGTACATGTTTGACAGTGGTGTTACTTGTTATGTTTTGTGCTAATCCTTGCAGGATGGGTCTACCGCACTTATCATGGCATCAAATAAGGGGCATTTGGAGTGTGTAAAGGTGCTGTTGGATTATGGTGTGGAGGGCAACATGCAGAATGTAGTAAGTGCAAATCACTAGGCCCAATCTGATTGACATATGTCAGATCTACCTGTGTGTATCATGTTGTGTTGTTAAATTGAGCGTTGTTGTGTAAAGCGGGCACATAAGGGGTAGTCTATGTGTGGAATGCAGTTTCATTTAGTAAAATTCTTTTTTAATTCGGACTATACATTCTTATGGCTTCCAGGATGGCACGATGACTAAGATATAAAGTAATGTTAAACCCTTTTCTCACACTAAACTGCATGACAAATTAATGCTTTTACCATCAGTGTATATTGTTTGCAAACAGAGCTGGTCATAGATCTATCAAATTGTCTTGCCAACATCATGTCTATACAGTGTGCAACATAATAGTACATGCAATATTGGTTTGAATTTTGATATAATTTTAGATGGTTGAGGGGTAGGAGGATGTGGGATGTTTGGGGCTTCTTGCTTCTCAGAATCCTTTGATGTCATGCATGTGTTTAAGTTGCTAGTGCATTGTTAAATGTTATATATATTTCTATATAGGTGTGTAACTGGTTGTGCTTATGTATTCTCACCTTCCCTCGAACATCTACCTCTACTCTTGTTTCGTAATGCACTGACAATACATGTGTAAAGTCTGGAAATATGATGTTTCAAGGTGTTTTATAGGCTAATGATGTGGCTGTGTGTTATTTGTATGCGACATTGGTGTATTTGTTATGACATAAACAAAACCTCACATTTCATTTTAAGCAGTTTTGCTTTGCAGAAGCTGCATAAGCTTAATGATGATCTGGTCTTTTCCTTTAAAGCAGGACATGTAAGAGATTTCTATCTATTGCCATGCCTCTGTTATCCACAAGGAGAGTCCCACTGCACACTAACGGCATGTCGGTCATGTAATTGTCTCTTTCAATACAGACTGCCAGCAGTTGAAGGGTACCAAACTGACTTGTCGACATGATGCGCAGTTAAAATTCACAGTCGACATAATTACTATTAAACACGGGTGTAAATTTTCCCTAACAATATTCGGCACTCAGATCTGTTCCACTTTTTTTTTTGCCATGTAATGACACATTTATTAATGCAGCATTCTGCATTTTTTTGTCCCTTAATGTTTCATCAGTATTGCATGCTAAATTATAGAAAAAAGTGATCTTGTAGACAACAAATGAATGAGAGATTTGCGCTAAAAATTGATCGTTGTGTTCGCAAATGATCGAAGAATTCATTCGCCTTGTTATGAGTATTATGCCTCTGTTTACCACTGGTTGCAGAACCACACTATTTGTGCAATATCAAAAATATCGCACAGTTGCACTGTCTTTAATACAAAAGCATGGTTTGTATTAGGGTCAATACTGTACTTAGAAAAGGTTAATAACCATATGACGACAATGAGACCTCACTGTGTGAGGTATGTAAGCTGTGTGTCCTTGTGTATTCTCTATCACTATGTGTACATTGATGGAAAAATGGGGTTGTGTGTTATTTGTATGTAACACTGGTGGCACTTATTATAATGTATATTCATTCATCCTACAGGCTGGATGGACCGCACTGATGGAGGCATCAAGTAAGGGGCATTTGGAGTGTGTGAAGGCACTATTGGATAAAGGTGCACAGGTCAATGTACAGAACGAAGTGAGTGAAGTTTGTGGTTGTATGTTAGCCAGCCCTATCTGTTTGACATGTTTACCCTGATGAGAATGCATATTTAGAGTGATCTGTGTTGTACTGGAGCTCCTGGTAGCATTTAAGCCCAGTGTGAATTCCAGTCACTTCATGTAGCATCATTAAATGAACGAACGTTTACCACCAGTGTCACAGGAAATTCTGTTGCTAGGAAATATTGTCACGCCAATAATATTTCATAAGGAAATTGTCACGGCATTAATATTTCCAAAGGAAATTCTGTCAATCTCAGGTAATTCTGTCGCACGTATGAAGCATGCATGTTTTGTTTCAAATTGTGACATGATTGAGAATTCACACATGCACTTGATGCATTCAGAGTATATTAGATCATACAGGGAACAGTACCATTTAGTGGACCTCCTGATGAGGCCTGGAGAATCACAACAGCAATTGCAATGAAACCTCTCCTGGCATCCATAGCTTTGCACCATCTTCCTGCCTGTATATGGAAGCTTACACTGAGAGTATATTTCAACCACTTCCTCCTTCAAGACTTTAGCTTTTCTTGCTGCAATGCTGTGTGACAGGAAGGCGACATTGCACCATTTGGAATCACTGTAACAAGCGTTTCCTCTTCAGAAACAGGTCACATTCCAGTATATAAACATCTTGCCCATTGCATATTGCAGTGGCAGTCACAATAGCAAAAAGGGCGCAATCACTTACTCCAGATCACTCTTGCTTCTTGTATTGCAGTACATGGTATCTATGCGTGACTGCAACATATCGACAATAATGCAATTACGTGAGCAGGAAAGTTTCAGATAGTGTGAGCTGTCAAACACTTAGACAACACCAGTTGAACATCCAACTGTTGATACATTTATCCAATTAATGGTTTCCATTTTCATGGAGACACTAACGAATGGATAGTCATCAAATTTTGTGGTGTACTGCAGTGATGTACTTAGCAGGCCTGCCACATGTTGTTGCTGTTATTGTAGCAGATGCTGAGCTGCAGTCATGTGTTCATTGTCAAACCAGCCTCAGGATCTTCAAACGCAGCGGCTGCATCAAACACAAGAGGTAACTTTGTAATAGGCACCTCATTGGATACAATAATATGAGGTGGGCAATTCAAGCTGGCACCAACTGTTACAAGGCTGATTCTTTCTCCTACATTTTGTGGCACATCTCTTCTTACATTTGCATGTGTCATCCTTTGAGATTCTTCCTTAGAACAGAAAACATAATATGATAATTCTGTTGATTAAGTTACTACAAGACAGGAATACCTACATGTAGTTGTATAGTTGAGCATCCCTTTTCAACAGATTTCAATGCGTGGAGCGGTGGAGACTATATGAAAGCACAACAATGTACAGTAGAAGTGTAATATCTACGATGAATACTTTGTAACAATGATGGTGACATTGTTTCCTGTCTCTGTTCTTCCACATCATTGTACATTCTAAGAAAATTTGTCGTAATTATAGTCGGAGAATTTAACCCACTGAGATTTGGAAAATAAGATGAAAAAAATATTATACATATATTTTAACCCACAAATTATGTTTCTTTAGCTTGAAAATAGTATAAGATGCCTTTCCCCACAAATTGAGAAAGGAAGTGGCATTCTTCCTAAAGACCAATCAAGACCAGCAGACATTCTAGTGCCAAACTGGTCCCTCTCACGCCCAGCTGCATTTGACATAAAGGTCATCAATCCACTTAATTTGCAATTTATACAAGAAGCGGCTCAAACCTGTGGTCATGCAGCTGAGATGGGAGAAGAGGCCAAGCACTCAAGAAGTGATGAGGCATGTGCCCTTAGAGGATGGTCATGCATCCCTTTGGTTGTAGAAGTGTTTGGAGGATGGGGCAATGAAGCTATCAATGTACTTTTAACCATATCCAAAAAGGTAGCCACGCATCTATGTCAACCTCTAAATGAGGTTATATCAAACATCTACAGTTGCCTCAGCCTCACCCTCATGAGGCAGAATGCCAGGGCAATTTTGGCCAGATGTGTCTCGCCAAACACCTGCCGTGACTTTTAGTTATTTGTAGTGCTTATGTTTTAAATCGGTACAATTATAATTGTAATTCAAATTGTCTTGATAATTGTATAAGATATATTATACTAATTATGTCCTTTTTGCGGCAACGTTCTCATTGATAGTCACAAGACAGATTGATTTGCACATATATTAAGTACATATAACATCATGCCTTGTATATTTCATTGTGACATTACAAATTGCGGTGGAATATTCTCACTATCCGTTTTGATGAAAATAATATTGAGTGTAAACTTGTCCATTGGTGAAGCATTAATCATGCATGCATATACAAAATGTATGTGTAAAATACTGAATCATACAGAACACATCTTGTGTTAGATGGGGTTGCGAAGTCATCCTGTTGTCCATTCTCAATATGTACATGGATAATAATAAATATCGCATTTGATACCTTTGTCAATGATTCTAGCTACAGCTGCAAGTATATCACTGTAGGTTTTAGATGTTCAAGTTTTTGGCGAACCTCCAACAATGACTACGTCCTTCCTCCATTAATGAAAAAAAAAAACAGAACCAGAAGCCCTTTAATCAAAGTACATACCATTTTATACCCATACGCGCATGCTTCAGACTAACAATTACACAATGCAGATGTGATTTAACTCGGCTCTGTCTCATTCCTCCTCAATTTTGGCAACTTCATGTTGTTGGAATCCTTGAGAGGGCATCTGCATTGGAGTTGGTCGTTCTTGACCAATGTCTGACTGAGAATGAAGCATCGGACTCCACCTGATCAATCTTGAGTTGCTGTCTTTCAGGCTGTTCAGCCACTGCAGCCAGAAGATACACACTAAATTCTTCCACCCCCATCTTTATCGCCAAATATTCCCTTTCGATAGTTGAGTAACACTCTTCCTGGGGCAACAGATTCCTTCTAAAATAGCCAACAGGATGCTCCTTCCCTATTTCGTTCACCTGGCTCAACACTGCACTGACCGCCCTGTCTGACGTATATGTCTGTAGGATGAACTCCCTACTAAAATCTGGGTTGCTTATAACAGGGGAAGAACATAGCAGCTTTTCCATGTGGTAAAAGCAGAGTTACAATCATGTGACCACAAAACCTTGTTGAGGGCAGATTTCTTCATCAGATCAGTCAGAGGTGAGGCTATCTCCACATAATTTGCGAAGAACCTCCGAGACAGGCTCACATGCACCTCAGTCTTAGTCTCTGGAACCTACTACTGGTCTTAGCCTGCTCAGCTCTGGTTTCCTTTCTGATGACGTGTCCCAGATGCACACAGTGCTCCATGCCGAATTGACACGATCACAGCTTTACCATTAGTCCTGCCTGCTTTAGCCGACCTAGCACCACCTGCAGATGTTCCAAGTGCTCCACCCTCGTTTCCCAAGTCATCTATATACGCGGAGGTGTACGATTGTAGCTCCTGGTCCACCAACGTTACGGGTGCCCCTATTAGTCCAAAGGGCATCCACTTGAACTGGTACAAACCATATTAGGTAATGAATGCAGTTTTCTCACGATGCTAAAGGGCAACTGGTACTTGCCAATAGCCCCACACCAAATCCAATGTCGTTATGAACATATCCTTTCCCAGCTGGTCAACAATCTTGTCCACATGAGGTATGGGATAGGTGTCTGTCTGGATCACCTCATTGATCCGCCTGTAGTCCACACAGATTCTTAGACTACTGTTCTTCTTAGCCAGGACAACGGGAGCTGCCCCCTCACTACTAGATGGCTTGATGATATCATTACGCAACATTTCATTCAATTTTCATTGTACTGTATCCCGATATGCATGAGGTATTCTATAGGGGGGTAAACGTGGCCTTGCCGAACCAGTCTCGATTCGATGCTCTGTCAGTCGTGTCTTGCCAGGCAAATCCTTCACCGCCGCCTCAAGCTCCTTTAGTAAGTCTTTGCTGTCATTGAGTTGTGGTTCCACCGCCTGCTTCTCGTTCCACACAGGAATATCAGAACTCCCGTCCAAGTATCCTTCTGACCCCTCTTCAACACTGTAGTTGGACTCTGCTGACCTGTGAACATTGAAAACCTTTAACATGGTCACATGGAATATCCTCCTTCTTGATTTGCCATGCATGTCAACAATGTATGTCGCCTTACCACACCTCCTAAAGACTAGATAAGGGACCTGCCACTGAGCTAACAGTTTGTTGCTGGATGATTGCAACAACACGAGGACCAGATTCCCATCCCTAAACTCATGTGACCTTGTGTGACTGTCATAACAGGTTTAGTGCTTCCTTTGTGCCTCCACTAGGTTCTGCTTCACTACTTCTGTCATCTGGCTCAACTTCTCACTCATTAACAATACATGTTCTGCCACTGTTTTACACTGTCCACCTGCTTCCCAACTCTCCAACACATCCAATATGCCTCTCACATCTCTACAATACATCAATTCGAAGGGTGAAAACCCTGTTGAGGCCTGAGGCACTTCCCAATATGTGAACAAAAAGTAGAAGATCTTTCCCCTCTTCATCAATGGTTTTTCTTAACATCGCCTTTCACGTCTGGGTAAATCTTCCATCTGTGGATGATACTGGCTTGTGCGAATGGCATGGATATGTAACAACCTGTACAACTCAGCAAGATGCTATGACGTAAAATTACTCCCTTGGTCTGTCATTATCTCACAGGGCAGGCCAACCCTGGAGAAAACCGTAATTAACTGTTTAGCTACATGCTTGGCATCAATACTAAGCAATGGTAAACACGGTTCGGATAATCACACAAGGATTAAACCGTACCGGTTTCCGCTACTGCTCCTTGGGAGTGGACAAATGATGTCCATGGGTATCCGTGATAACTGTTCTGCAACCACAGGCAAAGGAATCAATGGCACCAGCACCGCCTTCCGAGTAGTCTTATTTCTGACAATGTGGACAGTAATGACAAATTCCTCCACATCTCTGAAAATTGTGGGCATGTAGAACCATCTCAGAAATCTTCAACGTGTCTTCTCCCTTCCAAGATATCCCACCAACGGGATCTTGTGCCCCAACTTGAGAACAGTAGCCCTGCCCTCCATGGTAATACCAACTGCTATAGCTGTGCTGCTTTCCCCCTTTCATGGTGGACACCAAATTCGATACAACAATTCATTCTTCCTAACGGAACCACCCTGCTTCTTCTCCACCAGTCCTCAAACCCTCTACAGAGGGTTAGAGGAATGTCCAATACACATAGTTCCCTGTTTTTCGCTGTTTTTAGGTTGTACTTGTGCCAGTTGTTGCCTTAATGTTCTTTTTTGCTTCTTGGTCAGTACCCCCGCTGTTCTTTTAGCACCCCGGACCAGTCTCGTATTGTCTACAGACTGTGGACCCTCCTCTGCAGACTTGTCTTCCCTATTCAGCTGTTCCATCGGTTTCGGCTCCACCCCACTAATTATCTCCTGCTCCCATCTCAGAATTTCCTCCTGCAGCTGCCTTTTGGCCTGGACCCAAGTAACTACTACCATTACCTCCTTGGATTTTAACTCTGCCCCCACTGGTTTTACGAGCAAACTAGCCAATTGTGGCACAACTCGCCCCAGGAGTACTGGTACTGGTAGACTCTCCGACACTGCAGCCTCCACTGGCATACTAAGGACATCCACCTCCAGCTCTAATGCTGCTAAGGGTGTGCAGAAACTGTGTCACCGTGAGTACCTCTTTACCATCATTCGTGCACACCCCGTGTCTAGGAGTATCCCTTCAACTTGACGCCCTCTACACTTCCTTTACAATACACCCCTTCAGTCGACATATCTTTGGCGCCAGTCTTTATGGAATACAAAAGGGCTTTGTCTTTGGGTTTTGGACACTTAGCCTTTACATGACCCCCCTCTCAGCAGTTGTAGCACCTCAGCCCTGGCTTGTGCTCTCCTCTTACCCCCTTGTTTTTCTCTCTCTGTCTCCAGCGCTTCTCACCTGCTCGAATTCATCTGCTCATCACCTGCTTTACACAAGTCTCAGGTTTCCGATCGCTGACCCATACTCTCTTCTCCGCAGGCAAGGACTTCCAGAACTGCTCCAGTCCGATGGCGACCTTCACCTTCTCCACCATGTCACAATCTCGCAGCCACTTGGACTCCAAATCCAACAGGCGAATAGCATATGATCCATTAGATTTACCATTTTCACACAACATCTCTCTAATATGGCATCAATAAGATTTTTCATTGATGTTGTAACGGAGTAAAAAAGCCGCTTTCAGCTCTTCGTAAACACCTGCATCGTCGCACAGAAGTACAGCGAAGGCCTGATGTGTCTTACCTGTGTAGTCAGGCGTAGCCACACCTTCACATATAAACGTAGGTTATACGCAAGGGTGTGGCTACGCCAGACTACACCTGTGAGCTGGGGTGCCAGATCATAGGCATAGGCCTAGAAAATTTTATTCTATTAAATAGAATAAAACGGTTTTTTGGTCAAATTTCTTTAAACCGTTTTATTCTACGAATAGAATAAAAGTTACTTGTAGTATGCAAGAGGACGCTTTGTAAGGTTTTGTTGACAACATTGACGATCCGTACGACCGATTTGTTAAAGAGCCAGATGACAGCAGCAGCTGTATGACGACTACGAAGAAGTGGATGCTCCAAACGGATGGCGATATTTAAGCCATATGGAGGTGCCATACAAAGTGCACCAAAATAACGTAGATGACGAGCTTTTGAAATCAGCATGGATTGTAGTTCCAAGGATTGTCTCCAACCTTAAGAAAGCCGCGTGTGTAAGGCAAAATACTGATCCCAGTGACATTACCATTGGTCGGTTCTCGCAGATATGGTTTAGTCACCTCTAATTAGAGAGCTTCTTACATGAATGAATGATGCTTTGCCAGAAGAGCAGATAAACGTCAAGGAGCTTTTCCACTTTCTAAAGGTTGAACTGTTCCTCAATGTCTATAGATGCAGCCCAGCAATATTCTACCACCAAATGGCCCGAAAACTTTATCCTGCAGCAGAGATGTGCATGCCTCATGCTCCAATTTCCACATAGACAACTTCCCTATTGTGGACATAGTGATGCACTTGCACCTCAATCACACCCTGCGTGATCAGCATCGTGGCCTCCGTGCAGATGTGTACACCTTCCTTAGCTACGGCTATGTGTTGCATGTAAGGGAAGGTGTGAAGGCATCAGAGAGCACCAAAGACCAATGTTTGGACCTCCATCAGCCTCAAGAACATGAAGCCCAGCAGTTCAGGGCGTATCATGAGCTGGAAGAGTTCGTGTCACAGCCTGAAAAATGGGATCAACCAGCAATAAGGAGGGCTTAGTAAGCATGGTTCGAAGCCAGCTCAGCTGTTGTGCTCAGGCTATGGGATCTGTGGTGGAGCAGAGCAACAGTGCTACTCCAAAACATTCAACCAGTATTTTCGCATGCTCTGAGATGCCAGTTTTCTCATGTTAACAGTTAATCATCCCAAGCGGCAATGCCAGTAATGTTGCTGGAAATCAAACCAAGCTACTTTTGGGTTATGTCTGCTCAGCTACTGGTTTCAAACATGTGGCATACTACCATGATGAGGCGCGAATTGGCTCTCCTTCAGTGCCTCAACAAACTGTTTTGGTGTGGGTTAACTTCTGTTCACCATCTCCCTGCTTCAAATGTTTGTGTGACTGCTTGTGAGAAATGTATCACAAACATATTTTCCAGTCCATCCCCAACACTACTGTGCTGATTAAGTCAAACTTCTGTGCTCCATATCAATCTGCAGTATGATCTTTCAAAAATGAAATCACATAATTCTATGCAGCCCAGTATATCACAACTGTTTCTAACCAGCAGAACATTCTTTTTTACAATTGTCTTGGACAGAAAATGCCACCTCTCTGTGTGCATGTGCCTCCAAATCAGTAATGGTGTTACTGAATAGTGACAGTAATGATGTATGCAAGAAGTCGAGAAGCGATACACAAAGAAAATTAAGTGTATTAGCAACAAGAAAGGGAAAAGCAATGATGAGGCACAAATTGGTTCTCCATCAGTGCCTCAACAAGCTGTTTTGGTTTGGATAAACTTCTGTTCACCATCTCCCTGCTTCAAATGTTTGTGTGCGTGCTGGTGAGAAATGTATCACAAACATATTTTCCAGTCCATCACCAACACTACTGTGCTGCCGATTAAGCCAAACTTCTGTGCTTCATATCACTCTGCAGTATGATCTTTCAAAAATTAAATCACAAAATTGTTAGGTGCCCAGTATAGCACAACTGCTTCTGACCAATCTTTATTGCAATTGTGTTGGGCAGAAAATGCCATCTCTCTGTGTGCATGTGCCTCCAAACCATGCATCCTCACTCATTACCCCAATAGGTGAGGATTGCATCAATTTCACAGAAGTAATGGTGTTACTGAATAGTGACAGTAATGATACATGCACGAAGGCGGGGATGGTGAAGAAGCAATACACAAAGAGAATTAATTGTATTAGCAACAAGGGGAAAAGCAATAAGAATGTGAGGAGGCATTGAGGCTCATAAGAGCTGTTTATCCACAGTGTTCAAAGTGTCTCTAACACTTAAAGTTGCTTTACAAGTACATCTGTGGTGGTGACCAATATATGCTCAGTACTGCAATGAGACATGCTGATAAACTCCAGCCCAAATGAACCTCACTGTTTCTGGTACTTAAGAATGACTTATTTTGCTGTTACCAAAAGGGTATGGAACACAGTAGAATGCCCTATCCCTCACTCGCCCCAGCGATGGGCCAGACTTCAGGAATGCTCACCAACACCCTCTCACAAGTGAATTACTATGATTTGCAAAACAAATTGTAGTGTGAGGTACTAGTATGTTGTGCTGTTAAACTGTGTGTCTTTATGTACTCTTTATCACTATACATGTATGTACAGTGATGGAAACATGTGGTTTTATTTCTCGTTATGATGTGTACTAATCCTTATAGGTTGGATGGACCGCACTGATTGAGTCATCAAGTCAAGGGCATTTGGACTGTGTGAAGAAACTGTTGGAAAATGGTGCACAGGTCAACATGCAGAACAAAGTGAGTGCTGTTTGAGGTAGTATAGTAGGCCCTATCTGTGTAAGTATGTGTATGATAGAGAATTGTGTTATCATGTAAAATAACTCCTATTGGACTATTATTTACTTTCGGTTCTTATTCATTTTGACGCATGCACATAAAAATGGCTCGTACCCACTCTGATGTCATTTAAATCACACCATAAACTGGTACTATGTATTGGCGTCCAGGCTATTAGGGGGAGGTGGGGCTTCTTTATCTGAACATCTTTTGGATTCTTTATCTGAACAGGCATAAGTGCCTGTAGCAGGAGATTGGAAGTGGAAAGGAAAATATCAGTTATGCAACGCATTGTGGATATTGTAATGTTTATATAGGTCGGCAAAGTCTGTCACTTAGGGGACACGGGAAGACTTCTTAGTGATGTTACTATCAACACAGGTAATTTTATAGAAGTATTGATACTGATTTCCAATTATGGTGCAAAATAATTAGTGTGAAGGAAACCGACAACATCTGCAGAGAAAATACACAAAGAACGAATCTCAAAGTTGACTTTTTGAGTAAGACTACTCAAAATAAGTAATGTTTAGAAACATAGAAGCTCATTATTATACAGCTGCTCATGGAGATGGCGTTATCTAGGTAGAGCTCAGTTCATACAGCATACAAAAGTAACAGTCCAGATGTGACATCAGACTCGTCAAAGATGCTTCGAATCTTTCTCTAAATGGTCCATCGTAGATAGTGTGATTAAATGATAGGTACGAGCCATTTTTAGTAACAATATGATGGCACCACAATGCACATGTGTCAAAGTTAATAAATCTAAATATAGATTCAAAGGTGGTATATCTCTATATTACACAATAAAATAGTTATTTTTCATACAGGTACTTAAAAAAATGTTGTCATAAAGACTGTAAATGAACTTTAATATTAGTTGTTTTTATTATGTGCTAAATGAGTCAATATTGCATATTGCTCCAATGAAAGTAGAATTTACATTCCTCGCCAGTCACAATACCCTTTTGACTTTCCACATCTACTGTTCACATTCCATTTTGGAACGTTTTGAGCAGGAATATTATACGACATCGTTGACAAGTATGATTCCAGACGGGGGGTATGAGCTGGGGGGTAAGAACAAACATCTACATTGACTGTCTTGCTGTAAAGTTGTGACTTTGTAACGCAGCCACTAGTTAAGGATGAGTTCATAAAAGCGTACTGATGTCATTTTACTTGCTGCGGGTTAACGTGCATACGTAATAGTTTATTGCAACACTAAAATTTTCATCCGTGCATTTTATGTGTGTACACACTTCATGGGTTAAGGGTTTTTACAGATATCTGGTACAGAGTGAAAATTGTCGACCAAACTACTAGTTATGAGCCATGCACCAATGAGATTTCCATATAACAAAAATTCATAATTGTACAGAAAGGTGTACATTAATATTACCATGTAGTTTTTAGCCATATCTGGAGGTTGCCCTCGAGCAACAAGTGGTCAAGCCATAGCCCAAATGCCTGACCGGCTCCAAAAAACCCTATACTGGAGTTCTGTGGTGACGTTTGGTCCTAGTGTGAATTTCCATGGGTTCATGCAGCATCACTAAATTAGATAACGTTTAACCTTTTCCTATCAACTCGCATGATGAATACGTGCTTTTACCAACAATGTATCTGTTTTGCAAACAGAGCTCTCACTGTCTTGCAAACTTCTTGACCATACAACACAATGGCACACTTCATGACCATACAGTGTGCAACACAATAGCACGTGTAGTACAGTTCATGCAATATCAGTTTGAATTTGATTTTATTTTGATATGTTTGTGGGAAAGAAGGGATGCAGTGCATTGGGACTTCTTCCGCCTCAGATCCTATGATGTCATGTTTTTAAGCTACTAGTGCATTGTTTATCATTGTAGAACAATACATTTACATGAACACTCAACACACACCCTTAAACACTGACAGTATCACTTTTCCTTAAACACTGACAGTATCACTTTTCCTTAAACACTGACAGTACCATTTTTAATTCTGAAAATCCATTGTAATATGAAGTGCCTGGGTGTTTAATAAGAGCTCAGCCTTCTTGTTTTTTGTTTTTTTTATGAAGGATTACGTATAGTATAATGAAACCAAATTTGCAAATTTTGTTTATGCTTTATTAGAGTGAGACATGATTGTCTTACTAAATTGCAAGTAATTAAGTAAATCAACAAACATGACTGTTTTGCAGAGCTGTTCATACATGTATCCAGTGCTCAAAATACTTTGTAATGGTTGATTAGCATAATTACTAAGCAACAATTGATTTGATTGCTAAAGGTCCGCTTTGTGCAGCAGTGTATTAATTTTAACAAGTAACACAATAATTATAATTGCATGCACATGTAATTCTAGTGCATGCTGGTCACTGCTTTTGTGTTTAGCTGATCCCACCACTAACGCATCACTTTAGTTTCGCACACGCTGTAACTTGGTTTTATGTGTGGTACAATGAAGACACGATATACTTTGTACTTCTCCATTCACAACTGCTATGTTCGGCCATTTCTTGCCAGGGTCGATAACGTTTGGCCATTGATCAGCCGTAGATTGACTAGGCATGCTTCTTCACACACTAACTCGCGTGCGGTTCAACAATCAAAACGCAAAATAATAACGCAAAACCAATAATTAATATAGAGTATAGGTAATCACGATGCATAAGCCCGTGTTAACGCAAAACCTGTGCTGCCTAGAGCTCTATCAATGCGCGCAAGTTTACGTACATATTTCCGTTAGAAATAGATGCATATTGAATAAATCATGTGCGTCGCAAATGTTGCTACGCAATATCTATTTTATATCGCAATGACGCATCGCAAATTGCGATGCTATACCGCTTAATTTGAGCACTGTGTATCTCACTGTCTTGCAAACTTCTTGACCATACAACACAATGACACACTTCATGACCATACAGTGTGCAACACAATAGCACATGTAGTACAGTGCTTTGAATTTGGTTTCATTTTAAGATGTTTGTGGGGAAGAGGGGATGTGGTGCATTGGGACTTCTTCCACCTCAGATCCTATGATGTCATGTTTTTAAGCTACTAGTGCATTGTTATAATTGTTGTACATGGGTGTGTAAATGGTTGTCATAATTTGTATTTTTGCCTTCACTCAACACACACCTCTTTTTCTTTAACATAGTTGCCAACTTTTTGACAAATAATTCCGGGACCGGAAGCCACACACCCATACCACACCCACTTTTTGTACAAAGATGTATTGCTATTGACACATGTACATAGCTGCAAATATTTATAAACTATTGATTTAGATATCGTCACAGATACTTTAGGGTTAAACATCAACATAATGATTATATAGCCTTTTGAAACTGTCACTGTTATACATTACCTTTGGAGCTCACTCCTATCCCTAGAAACTCCTGCCTTGTCGAAGTGAGAGTCCCTTTTTGACCGTTTCTTCGTTCGACTGTACGCTTAGCCATGCACAAATGCTTGAACAGCTGTCAATCATTATACTCACGGTTTAAACACGTGGGAAATACGGCAACCGCAAATGAGATTTCATCATAGACAAATTAGGGGGTGTGACCGAACAGATAAGTGTTTATGAATTCCGGGACAATGGGGCCTTCCGGGACAAGGGTACGAAATCCGGTAGTGTCCCGGACGTTACGGGACGGTTGGCAACTTTGCTTTAAACACTGACAGTACCACTTTTCATTAAACACTGACAGTATCACTTTTCCTTAAACACTGACAGTACCACGTTTCCTTAAACACTGACAGTACCATTTTTATTTTTGGAAATCCATTGTAATATGACGTGCCTGGGTGTTTAATAAACAGCTCAGCCTTTTTAATCTTTTTTATGAAGGATTGCATGTAGTATAACGAAACCAAATTTGCAAATTTGGTTTGTGCTTGATTAGAGCGATACAAGCTTGTCTTACCAAATTGCAAGTAATTAAGTCAAGCACCAAACATGTCTTACATGTATACTGTTATTATTGTGGGTCTCCCACAAGGACATGAGACCCTCACCCGACCTAATGATGAGCCAGACTTTGGGAATCTATCCATTTTCACATGTACTGTAGATTACAAAATTGCAAAAGGTTAATAACTGTATGATGGTCAGGGGATGAGACCACAATCCAACAATTAGACCTCACTGTGTGAAGTATGATGTGATGTAAACTTAACATCCATGTGTTTTACCTATCAATGATGGAAGCATAGGGTTCTATGTAATTTGTATGTTATGTTGTGCACTAATCCTACAGGATGGTTGGACCGCACTGATGTGGGCATCATGTAAAGAGTATTTGGAATGTGTGAAGGAGCTATTGGACAAAGGTGCACATGTCAATGTGCAATGCCAAGTGAGTGTTGTTTGAGGTTGTACAGTAGGCCCTATCTGTTATGACATATTCACCCTAATGAGAGGCACCATGAGAGTAATCTGTGTGTACAATGTTGGATGGAACTTGAATCAATTAGAGACTAAATAAACTAATGTTTAACCCATTCCTCACTCTTAACAGCAAGATGAATACATGCTGTACCTGTCTGTTTCGCACACAGAGCTGTTCATATGATCCTATCTGATTGTCTTGCCACCATTATACCATAATTACAGCAGATTATGCTGTATGTACTTCTCACATGATTACTTCATAATCATGTCGTTTGATTGTGTAGTGCAGTTCACACAAGAGAGTTTCCTAATCGGAAAAGTTCTCCTATGTCCCTTTCTCTGCACCTAGTAGAGTCCCTCTCACGTTTGCCTGTCATGTGGCGTTTTGTGACATGTGTAAGGCTTTGTGATGTGTTATACAATATTATAATGGGGTTGCAAACTGAATAGACAGTTTCTGTGTCGATTACATTAGTAGCAGAAATGGTTGTACGTATAGCAACAAGAGAGGAGGCTGCATGGCAGAACAACAATGTCACATCAGTATACTCAAGCTGGCAATAGGGGGGAATGGCTCAAATGCTTTGAAATTAGCAGCAAGGCAAATAAAAAGGCCAAGGCATTGACGCTACCTACCCTGAAACGCTTGCAACATGGATGGAGCTTAATGAAGATGAGCAAGGGGACTAGAGTGCTGCAAAACAAGAAATGATTGAGAGAATGGTGGTACCGGCAAGCTTTGTGTCAATGGATGGATTTATAAAGTGCAGACTTTGATCAGGAGAAGCACTAAGCGTTGTATTTTATGAACTCAAACCAAGCAATATGCAGCTGCCTGTGCGCCGCTATTGTTACACCAATTCTGGAAGGACTACCAATGTTTGTATCAAGCAGTTGAGAGCGGTGGGGGGTGTAAAGGAGCTAGCTAGTTGGACGCGGCATTTGAGCAAGCAAAAACTTTGATGACGCTAAAAAAAGGAAGCGCTATCAGTAAACCTGTTGCAGTGATGAAAGGGAAGAGAAACTTGGAGAAGAAACACAAGTGCAGAAACTAGTTCACAAAATAGTAATGCTAACAGAACAAGTGGCAATGTTGACGGTAAGTGATAAACGAAGAGTCAGGAGTTTTTTGTTGTGGACAGCCAGGACAAGTTGAATGACAGTGCTGGAAACGAGAAGGAAACGCAAAATGCTTTTTGTGCGGCTAAATGTGGCACATGGCTAGATATTGTCGACAGCAGAGAAAAAACAATGCGGGACGCCCGTAGAGGGCAACAGCCAACACAATAGTGTGTCTAAACCACGCAGTAGATAAGGTAGTTACAATAGCTGCCATTCTCTCCGACAAATCCTAGGTCTTGCATCATATTATCGGTGTTATATAAACAGGTTTGCAGCTATAGCAGCTCCATGACACTCTCTCACACACAAGGACAATCCATTCCATTGGACAACAGAATGTGATGTAGCATTTCAGACTCTAAAGCAAAATCTCGTGCAGGCTCCAGTACTGGCCTACCTAGGTTTTAACCAAAATGCTAGTATTTTTGTTCTGTAGACTGGTGAAAGTTCTGTTGGACTTGGGGCAGTACTACAACAAGAGGTTCATGTCATTGCTGATGCCAGTGGAGGTCTCAGCAAACCGGAGCAATACAGAGTGATACAGAAGGAGTGTTTGGCTGTAGTTTATGCTCTGAAACACATTTGACATTATTTGTTGGGGTGCTCCTTCAAAATTACAACAGATCATGCATCACTCCAATGGTTGTCTGCTCAAGTAATGGAATTAAGGCTCACTGTGTCACTGGGCATTAGAAATACAGGAGTATGCTTTTAAGATTTAATACAAGAAGGGATCGCTGAATGGAAATGCAGATGCTTTGTAAAGGTGCAGTGCAGCGCATGCAGGACAACCATTGGATGAATGATACTTGACCCTACCGTTATGCAGCATTGCTAAGCATTCTGGAAATTGGGGAAGATACCACTCAGAAGATATAGACAACTTTGGTCACAACTGAGATTGATGGAGGGTGTAGTATGTAGACTATATGCTCCAAACCCAGCCTCTGATGTTATTTCATCAGTCTTTAAAATGAAGTACAGATGAATCGTGATGCTTATTCTGCAGGTCACCGAGGTAGGGTGAAAACTTTGCAGAGACTGAAGCAAGAAGCGATTTGGGTTCATAATGCAAAAAATATCAGTCAGTACTGCAGAACTTGCGTGGCTTGCCAACAAGCAAATCGTGCAACTCGAACTCCTGTCTCGAAATTTATCTTCATAATCTTTCTCTTGAACAAGCTGCTTTCCATATATGGTTCAATTGTGGTGCGCTGTCACAAGAGTTGCCGTGAAGTGTAGCACTAGTCCATGCAACTGCAGAAAGTCTGTGCCCAATATTGCAGGGGTAATCAAGTCTTTCGCTACAACAAAGTCATGCATTTTCTGAATTTTCACTATTAGCAAGTTCTCTCCCCAGCCTTTACCAGCAGTATCTCCTATTTTGGCTGCGTCCGTGCAACTCGTGCATGTAGCGTACCAAGCCACTTCCTGTCAGAGGAGAAATACAGACAATTCTGAGTCCAGCATGATATCGACCATTGTGTTTCCAATACGTCCCATGAGCGTAGCTACGTTTTCATTTTACTGCTGCTACTGCAATTACTTTGGAAGGTCTTACTGCATGTCGGGGTGCGTGCTGCCCTGAGCAGGCAGAGTTTTCCCGGCGATCAAATCTTGCAATGTGTCCAAGTCGATTGCAATTGAACCATGTAACGCGGACGTTTCTTCCTTCTCATGTGGCTGGTCTCGAATTGATTCCGCTTTGCCTACGGCTTGCTGCCACCTGTTCTGACAATACCGCCACCAGTTCTGTGAGCCTAGCTAGACTCACAGTCATCACTTGTTTCTTTTCGTTTTGTTGATCTGTCAACGATCCTAAGGTCCCCTGATACAGTTAGTTGATGTTGATCCTCCAATGACAATAAGAGACATGCACGCTAAAGCTTTGCACCAAGCTCCACCATGCATGGCCGGCGCTAGTGGATTGAGGGCTATGGGCAAAAATAATTGCGGGGCCTTTCCAAACCGTTGCAAGGTAATAAATAATGTTAATAGTGGAATGGTTTTCAAATATTTATTATTCAAAACACAGAAAATGTATGTAATTTGATCTGGTGAATGTAATAAAGTACAGGTACAGTTTTTACTATTATTATTATAAACTCACTTTTCTTTATGATGGCGAACACTTCTATGAGTTTATTGTAGTCTATTATATGTTAGTTTGACAACGTTGCCAGTCCAGTCTGTCAAGGATTTACTATGCGCTTGCACTACACTACCGCACAAAGGTTACCACAGCATCAGAAATACACTGGTCAATACTGCCGAATGCACGCTTACAACTGCTTTATAGCATTGCTCACACACAATAGCTGTCCGCATGCATGCACAATAGTGTAAGTTGGCTTCTTCCAATCGGCAGTTCGTCAACACCTCTATTCAAAGATATGCTTGGGTCCCTATCCGACTGGAGCCCTGACACAGTCAATCGAGTCTGTGACATTGTGAAGATCTCAGATATGTTTTAATTAATTTCACTTTTGAAAAGCTTCTTTTTGTGTTGGCTACAGTTACTGGCACAATTAAAAGAATTTTGTAAGCAATAGTAGCTTATGGAATTAATCTTGCAAGTGGATAACATATCAGAAGCATATTATTCGTAACACTAATGTAGCTTTTGTTTCTTATAGGATCATTTTCTCAACTGGCACTTTAAGTTTGTCAAATAAATCTTAATCATTTAAATCCCGCGAATTGCGCCAGGTCCAAATCCAAGCAGAGTGTATGCAATTCATCCAGAGGCATGCACTTAATTGTGCATTATTGTACTGGAAGCCAAATTCCAGAATACTGCTCCACTTGCTAGAAACAATTTTGCGGTAAAGCTTGGTCCAAGATTCTTCAATTATCTCCAGTGGCTCGTCCATGGCTTCATAGTCGAACTTTCTATTTCTCCACATAACATGGCGCTCTTTAAATACAGCCTCAACGTTCATCTTTGTTGCTATCTCTTCTGCAGTGGTTATTGCTGATGAAAACCCATTTTCTTGAAAAATTGGGCTTCTTAATCTTTGACAGAATTAATTTTTCCATTTGCAAGCAAAGACATTGTTGCGGTACACATATACTGCAAAATAAGTGTTTCCCTGTTGCAGGAAAACGTTTCTAAACGACTTATGCTAATATGAAACAACTTTTCCTCTGTTGTTGACTACGACGTTTTATAAACAAAATGGCTTTAGTATAGCACCTGCGGCACAATATTGTTCTGTTCCCATGAAAGAGTCAACTAGATCAGCTCTACATGTAGCCGTGAATTATACCAAATTATGTGTACATGCAATTACATTAATTTATTGTCGCACTTCAATATAACTGTTGGAAGGAGGTCACCATGTACAACGTTTTATTTGGATATCAGGGGTCAAGCCAAATAGCTCAACCATTTATACTTTTTTAATTCTGCTTAATTGTCAATTTTATCACATTATAAATAATTTTATTGTAGGCAACATGAAAATTTGGTCATTTAATAACATATAGGATAATAGATAGAGGGGTCTTAGAAATTATAGGGCCAAGTGGAGTATGATTAACTCAGAATAGTAGTAAGTTTCAATCAGGAATGGTATTTAATTATGCAGACCAAACGTTTTGTCAACTCGTTCATCACCTATTGTACTTTAACTGTACATGTAACTTTAAAACAATGAATTGTAGGAACACTAACTATCAGTGTGTTGACACAATTGGCAAAGGAGTTTAATTGTGTGTACACTGATAGTGTCTAACCTCTATAGGATGGAAATACTGCATTACATATCGCAGCAGAGAACAGTCGTGACGGCTGTGTACAGCTTCTCCTATCTACACCAGGCATTGAGGCTAACCTAGTGAACCATAGAGGCGAAACACCATTAAACCTAGCTACTTCCTACGAAGTGCTAACACTTCTTCAGAAGTACTCCACCAGCTGTGAAGACTTTCCTGTTCACACATATGGGAAAGTGATCATGTGTGGAGACAGCGGTGCTGGGAAAAGCACACTGACTGAGGTGAGACACACTTGAGATATCTACTCTCACAGTGAACAATGTAGTCAGTGGTGCTGTATTCTACATGTGATGTGCACATTTGGGATTTCTTTTATAATTATGGATATTCGGTTGCAAATGTAATTGTATTCTACTGCGTATGTTGCTGGGTTGTGGCTCGAAATATCTCTCTTCCGGTGAGATGTGAGATGTGAGATGGCATGGTAAATGAATGTGATAAAATGCACTGGTGCATTTAATGGTTGCAATATTACATGAATTGTCTCAGCTGTCTGATTTGAATATTTTTTATGCTCTGTGTTTAGGCCATAATTCATATGGTTGAGTCGATGAGTGAAGGTAGAGTGGGCAAGGTGAGTGCAGACTATGCCGATTACCTGTCAGGCATATTTTGATTAAGGTCAAATAATTATGTACACTGAACAATGTATCACATTGTCAGACATTTGCAATACGTGATATAACTCCACACAACAGGCTTCAAACTTTTCCTATCCCGCTTAACTGAAATTGCTGGTATATATTTGTTATTGTATCATTGAAGAAGTCATATTGGGTTATTTCATTACTAAAATCGTATCCCCTATGGATGACAATAAATGGTGTCCAGGGGAGGGGGGAAGGTGTTGGAAATATGACGTTGTCAAGGGAGGTGTCTGGAAATATGACCCAGGGGTTGGTGGTGTAAATGTCTGGTTAGCAGGTATAAAAACAGCTTGTCCAGGGGAGGTGTAATCAAATAGAAGCTTGTCCGGAGCAATTAAAAAACTGTCCCGGTGGGTTGAGATAAAACAGAAGCTTGTCCAAGGTAGTTTTATATATCATCCTGGGGGGAGGGGGGGGGGGAGATTATGTGTTTTTCATCCATAGGGGGCAGGGGTGTATGTTTAAATAATGGAATAAAACATTGAGGTTATGCACGTATATTTATTATTGGTTTGCATGCTCATGTCTGTACACATGATGATATTCATAACATGTAGAGACTTGAATTAATTAGAAAGAGAGCATAGAGAGTGCACATATTTTTCTCTTAACTCATCTTGAAACAAACAGCTCGATTAGTCAAAGGTTTCGTGATAAATTGAGGTATTTGTTTCAAACAAATCCAAGGATTTCTATCATTTTACATCCTCCAGTATAACGTACTTGGTGCTAGTTACACTTAGAGTGTACTATGCTTCCAATGGTCCCTAGGTTAGAAACATGGGTCACTAAGATTGGAATTATACAATATCATCAACCATCAATTATACTGGTGCGCAATTTTTCACTAAAGTAAATATTCGTGTACTCAGCTTTGTGGTACCTACACAGCAAAAACAGATTGATGCATGTCACTAGAAATCAATAATAGGGCACTCATTTTTCAAAATCCAAGTGCCCTATTATTGATTTCTAGTGACATGCATCAATCTATTTTTGCTGTGTACAACATGACATTTTAATATAATATATCTTTTTATTCAGCACAAGCCTACAACAAGAAAAAGAAAGCCTGTGAAGGCCTTGACAGCTGGAATTATTCCTCATCGTGTTAAGAGTTCCAGAGCAAACATGACAATATATGACCTAGCAGGCCATAGGGAATATTACAGCAGCCATTCCTCCATATTAGAGCTCATCTCCAAAACCACTCCCTCAGTATTTCTTTTGCTCGTGAATCTCTTGCTTTCCTTAGAGGCAATCATTGAACAGATCTACTACTGGACTGCAATGATTGGTAATGTGTGTCACAACTGTCGTCAGGAGTCCTCAATCATTGTGGTAGGCACACATGCAGATTGTGTTAAGGGTAGGAACAAATTAGAGCACTTACGTAGTCAGATAGAGAGGTTAGCTTGCGATGCCATCAAGAAGCTCACCTTTGTTCAGTTTATAGCGCTTGACGTCACATCTTTTAATAACGAACTGGACTCCTTTATTTCATTACTGCACCGCATTATTGATGGCATCAGGATGAAATGCCCCGCCATATCTCTTAACTGCCATGTGATGTATGCCTTCTTGAATGACAAGGTGCCTGCAGATCAAGATGCTATATCATTGTCTCAGCTGTTGCTCCTATTAAACCGAGAAAACCCAAAGGTTTTACCGACTGAGGCTGCAGAGGTCTCAGAACTATTGAAGACCTTGTGCGAGAAAGGATTTATTGTATTCTTTGACACCAATCTTGCTGATAGCTGGACAGTCCTACGTCAAGACACATTACTGGAGAAAGTCAGTGGAGTCCTGTTTGCTCCAGCAGACTTTGAAGAGCACATCCCCATAGCCAGCAACACAGGAGTCATCCCAGTATCAGTTCTCAAACACCACTTCCCAAAATACAATATCGATATGATTACTCAGTTTCTTATTCGATTTGAGCTGTGTCAACCAATCACTCTGGCTCCCATCGACACAACTCCTCATGGGCCTCCTACCAGTTCATGTCCTGACCTGTTCTTCCCACCCCTCGTCTATGCTAGTAGACCAGTCGAAATCACCATCCCTAGTGATGCATTGTGCTGGCAAATTCGCACTAATAATATTAATCAGTCATTTTCCCCACGCTTCCTGCATGTTCTTGTCTCAAGAGTAGCTTATACATTTCCCTTGGTAACTCGAGTTTATTGCCTGAACCCTGATCTACAACGATACAACCGTAGCTGCAACGTGTGGACGAGAGGTATTAGTTGGCGGAGTGAGGAAGGGTTCACAATTGTCCTTGAGATGAGCGAAGACTTCAAATGTTTTCAGTGTGCCGTGTCCACCTATGACAAGACCGACATTAATTATTCAAAACTTGCATTATCGGTTATTAAGGTTATCACAGCAGCCTGTGATGAGTTCTGCCCATCTGTTTCAAGGGCAGAGTTGATCACATGTCCACTTGAGGCTACTGTAGACCACGTTGCAGCAACTGTTGAGTGTGAAGTTTTGAAAAAGATTTTACTCAAAGGTACGGCATGTGTTATAGACTACACTAGAAAGAAAGATGTGTTTGTTAGCCGGTGGAGAGAAGTGGAGCCACAACTACCTACCCTTCTTGGTGTTCAATTGAAAAAAGGTATTCATATGGCATGCATTTTTGTTGTGATAATGTGCAATGCATTGGTCATTCATTGCTTGTGTGCATATCATAAATTATACATGTATAGTGGTCATGCAGAGGGAATGTCTTGAGGTTGACATAAATCTCATTCACGTTTATGTGCTGGTGTGCTGTTTTAGTCTCATAATTGACCAGTTATCTGTTTTTATATTAGATTCCATAACAGCAAATCTGGCTGAACATGACCATACCAAAATATTTCAAACTACCAAATCTGCAAGTGGTCGATGGCGGGCCATCGGTGGAGTGCTTGGCTTTACTTTTGATGAGATGGAATCAATTGTACGTCAACCTGGACGACAAGGGGATGAAGACTATTATGCGGCCATGTTGAGGAGGTGGTTAGACTGGGCACCACCCAACCACACCCCTCCATCCCTCCAAAGTCTGCTGTCAGCTCTTCGTGCTGAAGGCAAAGAGATACAAGCCAACAATCTTGAAGCAAAGTACACAAATTAACTGCAGAGTGACTTAAGAATTAGACTGTGTTTAGTTAGTCTAGAATATACTTCGTATTGTAACAATTTTGAAATAGAAATGCAACTTCTAAGTCTTAAATGTGTATACATGTGTAGTCTTTAGGATGCACCTTTTTGTTTTGCAAATTAGTTATTGCTTTAATTGGTAATGAGTTGAAAGAAAGTTGAAGTCAATCTGATGTTCGTGTGTCACGCAAGATCTTGCATTAATTGATTTCAGTTGTGTGAAGGTTTTGCCCGACCTCTGAGCATGAATGATGAAGCAACATATGCATGTGACTGTAGGCAGTGCAATTGGAATTAGCTCTGAAAAGTGAAAACAGATGTAGAAAGTGACCATTTATTTCGTTCTTTAATTTTATATTATGATAGTCATGTACAATCGCATACTGGGTACATACACATATACATATCATCAAAGTCTTAATGAATTATGTCTGATGGCTCAGTGTGTGAAAGGAACGCCCTTGCATTAGAGTGAACTAGTGCCAGGTTCAATTTGCTGCAGAACGTTGATAGGGCAAAAGACTTGGTTTAGCTGGGTTGGATGGATACTAAATTTGAAGCGGGTGGGGGAATGATTTCTATTGAAGCAAATTAAAAGTTGTTCGCACTATACATGTGTATCCATCCTTACGTACACTAATGGACACAAAAGCATCCAATTGTTAAGATTTGATGCCATTCAATATATACGACAACCTTCACTAATTGAGGCTTTGTTCTTTTATTATTATATTGTCTTGATTATTTTGACTTGAGTTTTTTTAAATACATTTTCATTACGAAGCATAATTACTGAACAGATTCATTTGAAATAATTATATCATAATGCTAATCCGAAAAAATACAATTGCAAGATGACCCACACTGTGTAAAAAGGGTTGTTATACTCGTCTGTATAACATTGTTATACAAGTAGTTATACAGTATTTGTTATACACTTTGCGTATAATTGTGTATAACTGTGTATAACGGCAGTGTGTGCTAATCAAAAAACCACAGTGTAAATAAGGGTTGTTATACACGCCTGTATACAAGTATCTCATTTTGTACAACTATGCTAATTACATTCTACCGATCCGCGAGGGCGTAATTCATTGCACACAAGTTAATGCTATTGTAGCTATTAACAATTTAATGCCTGCTTTCTAAATAATCATTGTACGCGTAATGACGGAATAGAATTTGGACACCATACGTTTGAAAAAGCGATAGTGAAGACGCGCGATCTGCGTTCAGACGAATCTACTTTTGTATGGACAACTTTACTTTTCTCGCTTGGTAAGAGGTTGAACTACTTTCTGTTTCCTTTTTAACATCGTATTGTTCCTAGTTGCGATCGCGCGATTTGAATCGTAGGCGCTTCAAGATCATTCGATCCTGTGTGTGTTTTGTGCGTTCTACTTTTCGTTATGTAAGTTTGAAGATGATGAGAACTGTTGGAAGACACTTGCAGTGGTAAACTCGTTCCGTTGCGCGTAAGTAGTCGTTTGGATTATAATTACGTGGTTTTGAAAGAGTGAGATAGTTAAAAACTCAGTTGTGGCTCCTGTCAGTTGTTTGTGTGTGCCGTTTTCTAGATTCAATATACTTGTGCTTTTCTGAAGTCCATTCGATTTAGAGCACAATTTAATGCATTGTTGTTTGTGTCTGTGTCCATAGTCACCTGATATGTGTGCAATGTTGCTAGTCTGTGTGTATCAGTGTTCAAATTGTCTACATCAGTGTTGCTTGGTGTGTGTGCATCAGTGTTGCTTGGTGTGTATGTGTGTGTGCATCTGTGTGTGTACATCAGTGTTGCTTGGTGTGTGTACACCAGTGTAGCTTAGTGTGTAGTTTCTATGTTTGTGTATGTGCATCAGTGTTGCTAGGTGTGTGTACATCATTGTTGCTTGGTGTGTATGTCTGTGTGTGTGCATCAGTGTTGCTAGGTCCGTATACATCAGTGTTGCTAGATGTCTGTACATCAATGTTGCTAGGTGTGTGTGCGATGTTGCTAGGTGTGTGTGCATCAGTGTTGTTAGGTGTGTGTGCAACACTGTTGCTTGGTGTGTGTACATCAGTTTTTGCTAGGTGTGTGTGCATCAGTGTTGCTAGGTGTGTGTTCATCAGTGTTGCTAGGTGTGTGTACATCAGTGTTGCTTGGTGTGTGTACATGTAGCTTAGTGTGTAGTTTCTATGTGTGTGTGTGCATCAGTGTTGCTAGGTGTGTGTACATCAGTGTTGCTTGGTGTGTATGTCTGTGTGTGTGCATCAGTGTTGCTATGTTTGTGTGTGTTCATCAGTTGTGTGTACATCAGTGTTGCTAGGTGTGTGTACATCGATGTTGCTAGGTGTGTGTACATCGATGTTGCTAGGTGTGTGTGCATCAGTGTTGTTAGGTGTGTGTGCAACACTGTTGCTTGGTGTGTGTACATCTGTGTAGTTTCTATGTGTGTGTGTGCATCAGTATTGCTAGGTGTGTGTACATCAGTGTTGCTTGGTGTGTATGCCTGTGTGTGTGCATCAGTGTTGCTATGTTTGTGTGTGTTCATCAGTGTTGCTAGATGTGTGTACATCAGTGTTGCTAGGTGTTTGTACATTGATGTTGCTAGGTGTGTGTGCATCAGTGTTGTTAGGTGTGTGTGCAACACTGTTGCTTGGTGTGTGTACATCAGTGTTTGCTAGGTGTGTGTGCATCAGTGTTGCTAGGTGTGTGTTCATCAGTGTTGCTAGGTGTGGTGTGTACTTCGATGTTGCTAGGTGTGTGTGCATCAGTGTTGCTAGGTGTGTGTGCAACACTGTTGCTTGGTGTGTGTTCATCAGTGTTGCTAGGTGTGTGTTCATCAGTGTTGCTAGGTGTGTGTACATCGATGTTGCTAGGTGTGTGTGCATCAGTGTTGCTAGGTGTGTGTGTGCAACACAGTTGCTTGGTGTGTGTACATCAGTGTTGCTAGGTGTGTGTTCATCACTGTTGCTAGGTGTGTGTGCATCAGTGTTGCTAGGTGTTGTGCATCAGTGTTAAGTACTACTAAGTGTATATCAGTGGCACCTGGTGGTGCATGTTTGTGTTCGCACATAAGGACATAGGTGTGTGTGTGTGTGTGTGTGTGTGTGTGTGTGTGTGTGTGTGTGTGTGTGTGTGTGTGTGTGTGTGTGTGTGTGTGCGCGCGCGCGCGCACATTGGTGCGCGCATGTGTGTCTGTGTGTCAGTGAGAACATGTATGTGTGCATTTGGTGCATGTGTTCATTGTATGCCCCGGCAGCCTCCCAGCACTCCCCGGTGCTTCAGGAGAGCTTGTTGGTTCACATCACCCACCCTCCACCCCTGCATCACCATTGTACCCCTTCTGTGTATTTCTTACTGTCATGCCTATTAATATTAAATACAGCTAGGGTGGGTCCCTACCAGGCTTGACCTTCTAACTCGGGGACCCAAGCCTGGGCCAGCGTCCTGGCTTGGTATGCAGATCACTCAGTGGGTGGCCAACGCCACCATCTGGTGCCTGTCTCCCCGAGTCTCCCCCAAATGACCTAACAAGCCACGCATGGCTTGGCCACAGGGACTCCCAACTGGTGACCAGCATCACTCACAGGAGTTCCCCACAACCAACAGGTCGGGGTTAGCAGAGTCACAGCTCAGAGGGGTTCTTGCCCTGGCCCCCAATCAGTCAACTGGGCACGTTTTGACAGAAGCATATAGCTGGGGAGCTTAGGGGCTGAGTGCGTACACCTGCACACCTACTTAGCCTGGGGAAGTTACTAGGTTTGGTAATTAATGTGTTAGTGTACACGTGTATATGTGTACACATGTACACATGTGTGTGTATGTGTGATAGTGTGTGTGTTAGTGTGTGTATGTGTGTGTACACATGTGTGTTAGTGTGTATGTGTGTGTACACTTGTGTGTTAGTGTGTGTATGTGTGTGTACACATGTGTGTTAGTGTGTGTATGTGTGTGTATGTGTGTACACGTGTGTGTTAGTGGTGTATGTGTGTGTACATGTGTTTGTATGTGTGTGTAAATGTATGTGTCTGTGTGTGTGTGCATGATAAGTGTGATGTGGTTTAGTAGACATTACTAGATGATGGAGTTGGTGTTAGGGTGAGTAGGAACGTTAAATACTAGACCATCTGGTCATGTGTCAAGCACAGATACAGTGTACTTGATGCACAGAATACCTACATGTAGCCTGATGTAGGGTACATGGTCAATGTAACAGGAACATAGAACCAGTGAGAGTCTAGAATATGCATATCTTGATCTGTGACCCTGACAAGGCCATTATGGAAGGCCCAAAAAATGCATGTGCATGTGTGCACATGTATTCATGCACGGATATACATACATGTATGTGCTGGAAGGCTGCCGGGGAGTGCTGGGAGGCTGCTGGGGAGTGCTGGGAGGCTGCTGGGGAGTGCTGGGAGGCTGCTGGGGAGTGCTGGGAGGCTGCTGGGGAGTGCTGGGAGGCTGCTGGGGAGTGCTGGGAGGCTGCTGGGGAGTGCTGGGAGGCTGCTGGGGAGTGCTGGGAGGCTGCTGGGGAGTGCTGGGAGGCTGCTGGGGAGTGCTGGGAGGCTGCTGGGGAGTGCTGGGAGGCTGCTGGGGAGTGCTGGGAGGCTGCTGGGGAGTGCTGGGAGGCTGCTGGGGAGTGCTGGGAGGCTGCTGGGGAGTGCTGGAAGGCTGCCGGGGAGTGCATATAATCTCACAAGCCGGCCATGGCACACAAAGGGTAACAATAATAGGGAGGACAAGGCTCCCGTCCACCTAAGGCCACGAGCCTCAGTAACCGCAAGCCTCTGCCCACAAATACTGATAGGGAGTTACTAGAGCCCCGTTAAACTCTGTTTAGCTCCCTAAACAGTATTCTAACACATACTTAAGCACACATACACACAATAACACACGTGTACACACACATACACACACTAACACACACAAACACACACATGTGTACACACACATGCGCACACTTGAAGAACATACGTATGTTGCTGTGCTCAGTTGGTGGGTATGGCTGCTTTGCCACACCCCATAAGAGGCTACCGTAGCCACTGTCTTGATAACTGGGGCATCCTTTCCAATGGGGAATGTTGATGGGCTAACTGTAGGCTGTTTGCACTGACTGAAGTGTCATTGCTTTGGTGCGACTCTGGAGTGTTTATAGTTCACTGTTGTAATTTTTTTTACTGCCAGATAGACCCTGACCTCTGCTGCCTGGGTAATATGTTTTGGCGCCTAGCTGTATAGGGCATTTGAGCACTCTTACATGTAGTGGTTGTATTGAGAAGAACATTATGATTTCTTATTTATTTCTGTTATACACTATGTGTGTGAGTGTCTATGTGTGTATGAGCATTGCCTGTAGTTAAACACATCCATGATGTAAAATAATCAAAGAAACATGTACTGTACTAATGGGTTGTATCTGTTGTCATCTCCCGTACATTCATCTACAAGCTAGGGTCTTGAGGAATTAACAATGGTGGGCTCCCCCCCCAAGTGCATGACAACATACACACATACATTAGGTCCTTCTAAAAAAAGTCACAAACACATAAGTGCACAGATGGCAGTACACATACACATGCATACACATCTACAGACACATGCACAAATTGTAACCAGATTTTCAATACTGTAGTCTTCATCAAAATTGTATGTATGGTATGTTTACATGGTGTGATGTCTTAATATATTTTTATCCTGATAGGATCAAGCCTTACATTGATGGAAACTGGGAGATTTGATGTGAACTTATATTTGTTGTATTATTGTACATGTACATGTTCTCAACCTGCACTTGTGAGACTAGCTGGTTGTAGATGAACTTTTCCATATATGTACATGTCATGTTAATGTACATACATACATGACATAAAGGGGTGTGACCATATCATATGACCATTATAAAAAAGCAAGTTTGTGAGTACTTATAGCAATGACACAGTACACTTCTATACATCATGCTATCACCAGTCCTTGGTGTGCATCTGATAGAGTCATGTGCATCAAATGAAATCAGGACAGCGGCCACGGCCAGACCTGTGTGCATCAGATTGAATCGTCAGGCTATCCTGATTGTATCTGGTCGCTACCAAGACACTATTACACTAAAATTAATAAGATTCAATTTGATGCACACTGGCTGGGTCAGGTCGCTAACATGTTTCTAATTGATGCTCACCAGAGTCAGCTGGTTGATACCACAATCCTATCAGCTGCACACCAGAGACTGGCCAATAGCATGACTTTATTTGATGCACACCGGGTCTGGCCGCTAATATGATTCTATCTGATGCACACTGCTACAGTGACTAGGATTGCCGCTAGCATAGCTATAGTTAAAACTACAAATCAAGTCATGGTAGTGGCAATCCGTGGTGCGCATCAGATAGAATCATGTTAGTGACCACACCCAGTGTGCTTCAAATAGAATCAGGATAGCGGCCAGACACAGGTTTGTATTGAATTGAATTTTTTTGCATCAAATAAAGTGGCAGTCCCTGGTGTGCATATAATAGAGTCGGTGGCTGGTGTGCATCAAATAGAATCATGTTAGTGGCCAGACCCGGTATTCTGATGTGCATCAAATAAGTCATATGTCTGTAATAAGTTGCTTTTGAAACCCCAGTTTGGAACAAATGCAGCGTACGAGACTTCCATTTCAAATGAATGTAACGCGCATGCGTAGACTCTTCAAAGCCACATGCAGGTATGGCGTCATCGTCGGGAAATCTACTGCAACTAACCGTACGTTCCTATCAGCCAGAAGAAGTATCTTACGTAGGTCTTCATGTTAATTGAGGGACTAGTGGCTAATTCCCAGGTTTCCTTTACTAACAGATCCCTGAGCAACGATCAAGTCATGGCGTCACAGCAGAACCTATCAGTCGATATACTACTACCATGACGACGAAGAAGACCGCGCCGAACCTTAGGTCCTAGGCAGCATGGCGATGCTGTTTGCACTACTCCTGCTTGAGAATCGCTTTCAGTAGCGGATATGTATAACAATTAGAAAGGTTGCGACCAAAACTGTCTCAAAGCGATGCTGTAACATCAACTCGAAAGAGAAGGACATCACTTTCTGTGCAGGTACAGTAACGTTATATCGGCTTCTTTTTTTTTTTTTCCTTCCTTCTGAGGAGAATCAGCTGAAGTCTCAAGAAGCGTAAGCAGTGTGGCTTTGTATTGGTTACGGGAATTCTTTGTTCTCAGAATCTCAAGCGTCCATAACGCTGAAGTGATGTCTCGGATATCAGCATAGAAGAGGTTGAAGGTATACTTGTTGTCGGTTAAAGGTGTGAGTCCTATCTATTTTGCTATGTAGTTGGCATAGCGAACTACAACCGGACTCTGAAACGCATTCCAAATGAAGCCGATGTAAAAGAAAGGCAGGCAATCCGAGCACAACTAGGTAAGCGCTCGAATTCAAAAATGTTGTACGTGCGTTTCTAGTCTTAGTTTTATACACTATAGCTATGGGAGCGGCGATCCGCACAAGTAACAGAAAGGGATGTACTGAACGTGTCGAAACTGGACAGTGGGACGATGCTAAGAGGAGATCGGAGGAACTAAACGCGTTTTTGGACACACTCGGGAGAGCAAAACAAGGCGCCACGGAAGGAGAGACAATTGGGCCCACCGCGCTCGGAACTTTCCTGATGGCCTTTCCACCTGCATGGATGCTTCACCGTCGCCGAATGAACTCGTTCTCTGTTGATTTTATTTTGTTCCCTGTATATACTTTCTATGTACTCGCTTATAACAGATTATATCTTAATAGAAGAGGCCTGGAAACGAGGATATGCAGGAAATGAGGGACTAATTCAAAATTCATGATTATGTTATACACTGTGTTATACTTTTTGCTATTGTTATACATAATGTTATTCATTGTTATACTAAATGTTATACAGAAGTTATACACAGTGTTATACTATAGTTGTTATACGCAACTGTGTATAGAGTATCCATACGCAAAGTTATACACATGCGGATAATACGTGTATAACATGTGCATAACACATGAATACACGCGTTATACAGTACTGTATAACAACCCTTTTTACACAGTGCCATATCTTGTGTGTAACACTCCAACTTTCTCTTTTTGATGATAGCATTCATAACTGTTTTACAGCCATTAATCTGTCACCACAAAGTTCTGGTTGGAAGTCAAGCTGGTTTAAGCCTCAGCAGAAGAGGTCTCGAATCAAGATCAGTAGCTGTTCACTCTATAGCTGCATACCTTAGGCTCAATTAGCTCATCTTCCCCAGACTTGGTATCTAGTCATATATCATAGATGCTATTAAGCTCTTCAATCTCCAGGTTTCTGCACAGGATACAGTATCCACCAATCAAGTCTCATCTTGAGCATAACCTATCACAATGAGTTAAAAATTGCCAATTCAGTGCACTATGCGACTCAGGCAGCTTTGCAGATCGCGGGCTCGTATACTCTCCATTTCTTCTGTGCATGGTTACAAGTAGTCCCCTCCCCCAGGTTCGGGTTTGACATGGCTCCCAAAGAAATGCAGTGGACCATCAAATGGTGGCTTGGTCTGTCTATAACACCAGAAGGAGTGGTATTTGTTTACTGTCCTGATAAAGCTCTGGATGCACACCATGCAGTTACCTGTAAATTTGAGGGAGATGTAGTGGCTTGCCACAGTACTCTCCGTAACACTATATTTGATTTCTGCAAAAGAGCTTTGTTGAACCCAAAAATCGAAGCTGGTGCTGGTTTGGGTCATGAAAGGAGGCTTAGAAGGCCTGCAGATATATTCATTCAAGTTGGTGATAATTAAGCCTGCAGCCATTGATGTTTCGATCACTTTTCCGCTTAAATCAAGTATTAATGCTGTCTGAACGCTCCCTCATGCTTGGTATACTACATGTATATGCATTCCGACCGAGATTCCCATTACACTTAGCATAGCTTATTGTTTGCCCATAAGGGGGTAGGCGACAGCCAGCGAGTTGGGTGTAAGTAAGGGTGCTGACCCCCTACCCTGAGCCTGACTGGAACCTAGGGAAACGCTGGTCCCCATTAGGTCCCCCACCCCTTGATGCTGGTCAAAGTATGGTGGTTAGGTCGCCCGAAGGGTGCCGCCTACCATTGATGTGCAAGTAAGAACACAGCAAACATGTGTACAAGTACAGTCAATAGGCAGGTAGAGTGGTGGGTGGGTAAACAATGCCACTGGCAGTCGCTAGCTTTAGACTGAGTGATTGCTGCCCACCCTACCATCCTTTATATGCATGTTTGACCTGGAACCATATCAGGTGTTAATATCTTTGGGGACAGTGTGTTAGATTGGATTAGGGGATTAGTTCAATGGAAGTCAGGCTTTTCCCAAACTTTAAAAGGAATGGAGGTGAGGCTTTTCCTAGGGCTCAGGGTTGAATGGAGGTGAGGCTTTCCCAGGGGGGTTGTCCCCAGGCTTTAGGCTGGGTATTTTAGCATATCGTTCACGTTCCCCAAAACATTAAACCAGGTTTAGTACCTAAACCAACACTTTTGTCCGAAGCTGGTGTGGTTACAGGTGCTGCAGCTAGGCAGACTGAGGAGAAAAAATGTACATGCAATGATCACATCTGCTCCAAACTAGGTAGGAGGTGTGCTACACTAGTGGTGGAGACACTTGATGCATGGGGAAGAACGGTAGGCCAGTTTTCTATAATCTAGCAGTATGACTTGCGGCACAAGCCAGTTCCACTCAGGTTACCATGCTAAATTCTATGAATGGCAGGCTAAGTCTACTCTTCGTTTGCGTGCTTTCATTGCTCGTTCCAATACAGTAGCCACAAAAATAGACCTGCTTGAGGGTAGGGGGTTGTTGTGTGTTTGGTATATTTTATGACTATATCTGTGGTATCAGTTTCTCAGAAACTGTCCAATGTACTGTCCTATCATTATTATTATTTATTTTTTCTGATTATTATTAATCATTGAAACACTGAAATACATATACAGCAATAAATGGTCCTAATTACAGTTTAATAATCTAAATGTTATTATTACAACAATAACAATGTAACACAACAAAGGTTATTTAATGATCTTGGAACGCTTTGCTAAGGATTGCCTGACATTGGCCCTAATAAGGGCCAAGTTCAGCCTCCAATATTGAGCTGCAATGGCTATGGACTTCGGGCAGTTTTGTGTTGTGCCCAAATAGGAGCAAGCTGAGATAATGTCCACTTAGCTTCTGTACTCCAGCAACCATACATCTCCACTGCAAGTGGCACAGCGAAACCGCTATCCGGAGACGGGTTGCAACGGTGCCCCGTCACTTTCGATCAAGACGGACTTCCACGTAAATTTCACGGAAACGTTTAGTGACGGTATCCGTGTATTTATGAACGTGAATCGACGAACGCTACCGCACGGTACCGCGTCCTCCACTATTATTGACGCATGGTCACGTGATACAAGTAACTCCTTCCGAATTCAAAAAATGAGCGGCAAGTGACGTTACTGTCACCACTGCGGGGAATACGTGTGTAGATCTACATTTATTGAACACCAAATGCTAGTAGAGTCGTTATCCAAAGCTGATAGTTCTCTTCAAGCTAAACAACAGCTTCCTGCGGAAGGTATGTACGTATCGTATATCATACACGTGCACCGATTATGTATGCATATGCGCAGCTGCATACTCGATTCGCGAGATATAGCTAGTGCTGAGCGGTAGCTATTAGCAGCTAATTGTATCCTTTTTTGTTATACAGACGTACCGGGTACCGGTACTATGGCAGACAGGAGAGCACATAGAATACCTCTCCGGCTCTGAGACAGATTCGTCATCAAGTAAAGAATCTTTACAGCAAGGACTCCATAACTATAAATGGCACCAGTTGCCTGTGTGTGTATGTGATGTGTGCCTCTGTGTGAGATGTGTGCCACTGTGTATGTGTGCCTGTGTGTTGATGTGTGCCTGTGTCAATGTGTGCCTCTGTGTAATATGTAGCCTTAGTGATGAGTGCCTCTGTGTGATATGCGCCTCTGTTTATGATACATGTGTCCCTGTGTGTAATGTGTGCCAATATGTGTAGCCTGTGCGTGATGTACACATGCCTCTGTGTGATGTGTTCCTGTGTGTGATTTGTGATGTACACGTGCCTCTGTGTGATGTGTCCCTCTGCTCTGTGCGTGATGTATGCCTCTGAGTAATGTGCACTTGCCTCTGTGTGATGTATTGCTGTGTGTGATGAGTGCCCGTGTGTGATGTTTGCCTCTCTGTAATGTGTAGCTTTATTGATAAGTGCCTGTGTGATGTGTTCCTCTGTTTATGATGTGTCCTTGTGTGTGATGTGTGCCAATGTGTAACTTGTGTGTGATGTGTGCCAATGTGTAACTTGTGTGTGATGTGTGCTTGTGTGTGATGTGTAACCTTAGTGATGAGTGCCTGTGTGTGATGTGTGGCTGTGTGTGATGTGTGCCTCTGTGTGTGATGTGTGCCTCTGTGTGATGTGTGCCTGTGTGTGTGATGTGTACCTGTGTGTGATGTGTGCCTATGTGATGTGTGCTTGTGCCTGTGTGAGATGTGATGTGTGCCTATGTGCGATGTGTGCCTATGTGTGATGTGTGCCTATGTGTGATGTGTGCCTGTTTGTAATGTGTGTAACCTGTGTGTGATGTGTGCCTGTGTGTGATATGTGCCTATGTGTCATTTGTGCCTGTAGCCTTAGTGATGTGTGCCTATATATGATGTGTGATGTATGGCTGTGTGCTATGTGTGTCTGTGTGCATACCTCTGTGGGATGTGTGCCTGTCTGTAATGTGTGCCAATATGTGTAACTTGTGTGTGATATGTGCCTGTGTGATGTGTGCATGTGTGTGATGTGTGCATGTGTGTGATGTGTGCCTCTGTGTGATATGTAGCCTTCGCGATGAGTGTCTATTTGTCTGTGTGTGACATGAGCCTGTGTGATGTGTGCCTGTGTGATGTGTGCCTCTGTGTGTGCCTGTGTGATTTGTGCCTATGTGTGATGAGTGCCTGTGTGATTTGTGCCTGTGCGTGTGTATGCCTGTGCGTGATGTGTGCCTGTTTGTGTGATGTGTGCCTGTGTGTGATGTGTGTCTGTGTGATGTGTACCTGTGTGATGGTGCTTCTGTGTTATGTGTGCCTGTGTGATGTGTGCCTCTGTGTGATGTGTGCCTGTTGATGTGTGATGTGTGCCTGTGTGATGTGTGATGTGTGCCTCTTTATTATGTGTGCCTTTGTGATGTGTGCCTGTGTGTCATTTGTGCCTATGAGTGATGTATGCCTGTGTGTGTATGTGTGCCTGTTTGTGTGATGTGTGCCTTTGTGTGATGTGTGCCTGTGTGATGTGTGCCTGTATGATGTGTGCCTTTGTGATGTGTGCCTGTTGGTGTGATGTGTGCCTGTGTATGATGTGTGCCTGTGTGTGTTTGTAGCCTTAGTGATGAGTGCCTCTGTGATGTGTGCCTGTGTGATGTGTGCCTGTGTGATGTGTACCTGTGTGATGGTGTCTCTGTTATGTATCCTGTGTGTGTGTGCCTCTGTGTGATGTGTGCCTCTGTGATGTGTGCCTATGTGTGATGTGTGCCTATGTGTGATGTGTGCCTATGTGTGATGTATGCCTTGTGTGATGTGTGCCTGTGTGTGATGTGTGCCTGTTTGTGTGACGAGTGTGTGGCTGTGTGCAACATTATAGAAGTACTTCGTTCATTCTTTACATGTGTAGGGATAAAGGATTATGTCTTCCATCCTCACTCAAACTATAACTGATTCCATGTACATGTTGTATGTTCTGCATTCTTGTATTGGACCTTAATGAATCAATTTCAAGGCTGATAAAAGATTTAAATCGCACATACATGTACTGGACTGTTACCTCATTGCCATGGCAACACATCGCATACCAATAACAAGCGGTATAAGCTCGCTAATTGCAATTGATTGACAGTTGCTGGTTAATTCAACTATAACTGTCCCTTGACCAATTCACGTGACTATTTTAATAATAGGTTTTTGGCGGGGAAACAGTGGTGTAGCCGATGGATGTTACCTATTTTATCGCAACCTATTTTGGCGCCAAAGTACAACGTGCATCAGCGCAGCAAAGAGCACGATATGGTAAGCGTTTCGCTATCGGCCTTTGTCCTCCTCTATAGCAACTTTCAGGTTCAAAGATTGGCGTGGAACTTATGGATCCGAATAAACTTGTTGATTCGCCACATACTGATGATAAGACATGAGTGCTGCGTAAGTGCCATTTTTGGGGTGTCGAAGATATCACAACCACTTTTCTTCCATCTACAGGAATAGGTTGTAACGCGTACACATATTAGTAGGTGTAACGTATTATTGGTACGTTATTTAATTGTATTTCCTCTACCCAGCCACCTTTATTTTTTTTGGCTTTGGAACGCAATGAGGTATGTACAAGGGTCACTTTTTTCCTCATCTGTGACTTTTTACACAAGATGAACGTTTGATGACGTGAGTGGCTCCACGTTTGTGCCAGTGTCATCGCGCGCAGATTGTCAATACCGGCGCAAATGTGTAAGCAAGTACTTCTGTGGTTCATGCATTCATGATTGATGCTACACATAATTATCTTTCAACAGAACGGAATCCGGCTTTTTGCCTAATGTGGAGACCAAGCAAAACTGACACTTGCTCTTCCTTTTTATATGCATTTGTATTTGTATATGGTTTTTTGAAGAACTAACCCTGAGAAAAGTGAATGGGATGGTGCACGTATACGATAAAGCTGCATGGATAGAAAGTAGAAGCGGTACCGCTGTAGTACCGGTAGCCAGAAATCCAACCTTACGTACCGACGGTACGATGCGGTAAAAAGCGAACCGCCTTTAACCGTGGATTTCCCGGACTGACGGATTATAACGTTTAAAGACGTGACAGAGCGACGGAGGGGAAGGACGTTGCCGTCCACTCTCCGTCCACAGACGGACCGTTGGTATTGATATCAACGGTATCCGCCTACATCTGAGTGACGGGTAAGGTCACGTGATGAGACGTTACCGTCTCAATGTAATGGTTTCGCTGTGTGGGATAGACACCCAACCCAGTTCAGCACATTTTGCATCATTGGACCTATGCTTGCATTCCTCGGTGGCAAAGTCTTCAGACCCTGCTGTCACACTCGCTTCAGGTAAACTGTTAGGAACTAGTGGTGATGTGACAGTGAAGTCGAATGCAGCCGGCTTGTCCAGCATCAAACTTGCAGCAAGAACATCAGCTGGTCATTGGCTATGCTCATGAAGTCCGTAACCACTCCCCACCTCTACCTGAACACCAACGCAGACTCTCTGGCATGACTCCACAGAAAGATCCCAAAGCCTGTTATGGCGGGTAACCACATCACCTCCATGCTTGTAAATCAAAGCATGGTGACCCAGTGAGTCCAAAGAATGGGCTGGGCAGTAGGGCAGCTAGTATGCTGTGAGACACTCATGCTTAGCCACCACTGTATGGCTGTTTAAAATTCCAAAGTGTCACATTGTAAGTTGAGCCCTGGAAAAGGGATAACAGAAATCTAGGCTCCAGCATGGGGGGAAGATACTGATAATAGATGTGCTCTGTCTGGCAAAGATGAATTGGCAAATAGTTAATTAAAGTGGCTATTTTCAAGCTTGCAGGAATGGACATTTTGAAGGACTGGAGTGTGAGAGACTGCTTCTATTGTAATGGCCTCAGTCATTAGGTGGAATACGGCCATTGTATTCTTCGATAGAATGGACAAGATGGTGATTAGATATCGATTCTTAACACAAACTTGGCACAGAATATAGCATCACCAATAGGAGCTCCAAGAAAATGGGGTAGATTGGATGTTTCATCATAGATGGAAACATACCGAGGTCACTCACAGTTTGCACTTTGCTGCATTAATATAGAGACCAAATTCTGGCCCTCATTCCTGGATAATGGAAAGTGCACTGAAGAAGACTAGCCTTGGACCAATAATAACACCATTATCGTCTTGGTACCACATGCTTATTGAAATAGTAATAAAAGCATACACCAGCAATGAAGCAAGCAAAAGAACCTAAGCAGATACAGTACTATACCTACAACACTACCTACGCTACCTGCTAGAGTCCTATGCTAGCTGACACCCTTCCTAAGATGGCCCTATAGCTATTCACTTCACCAGGGACATGTTGAGGTGACTATAGATATCATGTTGGACACAAGATTTGGGGCTAGCTTCTAGCTTGAAGGATAGCTATCAAAGAAGCAAGGCGAGAAAAAACAACCTGAGCCTCCTTTCCCCAGTGCCCAATGGTCTCCACTGCAAGGATAATGCATACCCAGCCCAGCTCCTGGCACTTTGCATCATTGGCTACATGCTTTCTGCTTTCTGCTGCATAGGCAATAATAATAAAAAAAGGCATCGAAGAGCATGTGAATGACAATGATTTCTAAGCAATCTGCTAAAAGGCAGCGATATCGAGAGGACCTCTTGGATGAATTTCCTTGGTTATCATACAGTAGTCTGCTGGGAGGAGGGATCTGTCGCTGTTGTATCCTTTTTACACAAGGACAAAAAAGCGAAGGATCTCATGCATGGATCATTATTAGGTGTATTATATTGATTTCCATGCACTACATGTATAATAAAATGAGTACCAGTTGATGAAATTTGCAAGGCATTCGTGCAGGCCTGTCCCAGAATTGCATCCTTATTTGACGATTATAGTACATAGATCTAGTAATTCTTGTAATCGTAATTCTACGCAGTTTCACCCTCCCCCGCATTAATGAATATTATTTAACATTCCCCCCCCCCCCCCCTTCTTTCCTGAAATCCTGTATCCGCCCCTGTGAAATGATATGTCAGGTACTGCCAACCACAACTAGTTGACACATTCTATAAACCTAAATACACTTTCTTCGTTTAAGGTACGAAATTAGAAAGAAAATAAGTTCTTATATGAATGTATTGAGCCAATGATAGGTTAACTTGGAGTGAGAGTTATGCAAGCTAATAGCTGTTGAGTGGTGTTGGAGAGGCATATGCACAGCTACCATGTGCGTAGCTGCATATTGAGTGGTGTTGGGGATGAGTATGCATATTGGTCCACGTAGTTGAGTATAAACTGTGTGGTTTTGGGATTTTAAGTAAATCAAGGCGTCTGTACTTGTGCATTGTTGCTATTCCTCCCCCCCCAATGCTATCCGAGTGCAGGTGTAGATGTTTACTACTTTGAAGCAGTGGTTGGCAGTAGCAGTGGCAGTGGTTGGCAGTACCAGATGAATTTCCTTGGTTATCGTACAGTGGTCTGCTGAGAGGAGGGATCTGTCGCTGTTGTATCCTTTTTACACAAGGACGAAAAAGAGGATCTCATGGATCATTACCAGTGATTTCCATGCGCTACATGTATAAAAAAATGAGTACCAGTTGATGAAATTTGCAAGGCATTCCGGCGTGCAAGCCTATCCCAGAATAGAATCCTTATTTGAACATTATAGTACATATAGATCTAGCAATTCTGTAATTCTACGCAGTTTTATGTAGAGTTTTGCGCATGATATAATAAAAAAGCGTTGGCGGCTGGGGCTCCGCCCCAGACCCAGCTGAGGGAGCTTACAGCGTTCCCCCGCACCCTCTAGCTGGGCGGGAGGGCTACCCCTCCCGCACCCTCCCCGTTTATATCATTTGACAATTCCCCCCCCCCTTTTCTGGTATGCTGGATCCGCCCCAGTGTTTTGTCTAGGTTTAAATGGCGGCTACCAGATAACTAGTCAGTATTCCTATTACCTAACGCAATCCTGTAACTTACTTAGTCATCGCCCTTCTGAAGTGTCTAATTATCCATGCAGTACAAGGGGGGGAAGTGGGGGGGGGGAGCCGAGCGGTTTTAATAGTTACCCTGATGTCCTCGATCGATCCTCCCCTCAGCTCTCCCTTATCGTTCAGCGACTACGGTATCCAGTTGAGCGTGCGTGTGGGCAGAGAGCGTCGTGCTTCATGGTCAGAGCAATCTACACCATTCTGAACAGAAATATGCCCCTAGGGGAGGAACAAAGAAAGAACAAGTCTGGTGAGTGGTTTTTAATAACATTAATTTTTGGTATTGCCCATTTCATATGGAACCTTTTTTTTGTGTGGAAATTTCTGTTTGGTATAATAACTTTCAGGCAATCAAAACAGCACAACTCTGCTATCCCTCCCACTGAAGACTACAACTCGAGCTTGGCCAGCATGGGCAGGAGTAAGAGAGTGACCCTATTTGAATACCACCTCTTCGCTACCCCCCCCCCCACCCCCACCCCCCTCGACCATAACCAACAGGTACGTGTTTGCAACTACCTTGAGGTTTTGTGGAGGCAAGTGCTTTGTTTGCTTGACTTGTCTCTGTGCGCACATGTACAGTACACCCATGTGATTCTATTAAACTGTGTAGTCCTTCCTGCTAGTAGAGAGGGAGGGTGAGATGGAAAAGGAGATAAAAAGGGGATAGAGGGAGAGGAGAGAGGTGGAGGGAGAGCAGGAAGGGAGAGAGGGTCAATTCGGATCAAAGTAAGATGATCTGATGTTGACATAGGGATTTGCAACTGGAGACATATTTAACTTTTTTATTTCTTTGATTCCTTTGATGTTGGACATTATACAACAAAATCAGGCAACTTTAAGTTTTACCATGTCTCTTCTAAGACAAGCAAAATGTGACTTTGGTTGTATTTGGTTGTATTGAAATGTCTTGCTAATGCTACTCTGTGTTATGTTGTCTGTATTTGGCTGGCTTTCCCAATCACAACTAGTTCTATAAACCTAAATACACTTTTCGTACGAAATTAGAAAGAAAATAAGTTCCTATATGAATATAGCATAGTGTAGTGATCCAATGATAAATTAAAGTGTTTCTTGGAGTGAGAGTTATGCAAGCTAATAGCTGTTGAGTGGTATTGGAGATGCATATGCACAGCTACCATGTGCGTAGCTGTTGAGTGGTATTGGGGATGCGTAGGCATATTGGTCCATTTGTAGTTTAGTATAAACTGTGTGGTGTTGGGATTTTAAGTCAATCTAGGTGTCTGTACTTGTGCATTGCTGCTATCCCCCCCCCCCCCCCCCAATACTATCCGAGTGCAGGTGTATGTTTACTACCTTGAGGCAGTGGTTGGCAGTAGCAGTGGCAGTGGTTGGCAGTAGCATTGGCAGTGGTTAGCAATACCAGTGGCAGTGGTTGGCAGTGTTTTGTGTTGTTGTCTAGTTTTGGTGGAGCTAATAACAGTGGCGTGCTCAACAGATGAAGCATAGGATGAAGTGTCATTGGGGAGCATGATATAGGAGCACCACTTATCCTTATCTAGATCTTGCCCCCACATCCCAACTTAGATCTAGACCCTATGTGCTCATGTATCTCAAAATTAGATAAAAACAAAGGATACCAGCTAATAATTGAAGGAGTCAATAACTTTTTCCGTGTATAAGCTGGTTGTTACTGAATTGTAGATATTTGTGTGGATGCTCGAGAAAGTGAAAGTCCCTCTGTTTTCCAAAACCTGTACCATGCAGTGCACCAACATGGCACATTAATGTTATTTGTCCGTGTAACAGTTTCCTTTCTAAAGCTTACCTCCCTTTCCTCCCTCTCTCTGTCTCCCCCTCTCCCATCAGGCTGCTGATCACCAGAGTGGAGATGCAAGTTGTGACGGTGATGAAGGAGGAGGAGGAGGATGTGAGGATACAGAGGTGACTGGTGGGCAGGACTATCAGGATGGCCAGGAGAGTCACGAGGACCTGGAGACCCAGGCAAAGGGAAAGGCGTCTCAGGTAAGTGCTGCAACTCAAGTGTTCTCTGCTGCTTGGGTATCGTTGTTGGTGTGTAACTACTCTTTTGGGGAGGAGGGTTATCCATTGCCACGAGCAATAAGTACATGCGGGGGGAGGGGGGGGGGATGGTGTTATTAATTTGTCTGGCTTCAGTGTGTGTGTGTGTGTGTGTGTGTGTGTGTACATGCATACGTTATGTGTACATGCAGGGGTCGAGTTAATGAACATCCAATAACCAGGAAATTTTAATGATGTACAGGTGAAGTCAGTGTAGATGTCCGGACACAATGGCTGAGACCTGCATTGAATGAACTTGTCAGTCATTTGGTCCAGAGGCTTGCCATTGAACGTGGAAGTGGATCCTAGTGAATTACTGCACTCTAGATTGAAATCTATTTTGATATGTAACTGTATGATTGTGTATGTTATGGACAAGACAATGATTGTTAGAATCGTATGCGTAACCCACACCGCACGTACATGTATGACTTGTGTATGTGTGTGTGTGTGTGTGTTTGTGCAGTGTGTATATGTGCAGTACATGTAGATGTGTGTGATTGTATGCATAGATGTACCTTGTATTCCCAAGCTAATGCCCCAGTCACCTGAAATTACAGTACCATTGGTATTGTACACACCCACACATACATACACATGCACACACATACACACACATACACACGCACATGCACACACATACATGCACACACATACACACACATGCACACACATACATGCGCACATGCACACACACACAAACGCACATGCACACACATACACATGCATACAGTCGAGAGAAGAGCGCAAGAATGAGGCAGTGTGGAAGGTGTTTGAGAAGATGGAGGCATCCTCCACTCGCAGGAAACACCAACTGATGTCCGAGGACAGCGATCCCTTACCTTCATCTCCATCAATCATCCCACCCACCACTCCCAATGTGCTGGACCCCAAACACAGGTACAGTTAGATAGTTTAATATTTCGGTTGTTTTTATTTTTTGTTTTGCAACTCATATGTCTGCAAAAAAAGGAATAAAATAACTTGAAATTGACACAAGCATGATTTAACTCAGAAAGTACACTCTAGCACCACTCCAATTCACTTTCAGTTGCATACAGTATGCTATCATTGCGTACAAAGCAAGGACACACATTTGCCAACCTTTTGATTGAGTTTACCACATTAGTTTAGCTTTTTTTTAATGTTGTTGTTTGTAATGACCTTGTAAGCTGTATGACTTCCATTGGACCACTTCTTGCCTATTTAGGCGTCTAAGTACAGGACAGAGAAACAGCATGTTGCCTTGTGGTCGAGTGTAAGTTTTATATTACTTACTGTTCCGATGTTCATTGTGTTGGCTTCCCCCCCCCCCCTTGCTGCAGTCGGCTGTCCAGTGTCTCCTCTGACCCATTCTCCCCTGCCGATGTCTCGGAGACCTTCTCCCCGCCCATCACCCCGAAGCACCACGCCTCCCAGGACCTGTTCTGCATCCCACACTCCCCCCTCACTGGGGACATCCCCCGATGCCGCCTGGAGTTTGAAGCCACACCCTACCTCCATCCCAAGTATCTCCTGTCCAGCTTTGAACTCCCATGGAAGAAGGTACTCCCCTGATGTGTCTGTGGTTAGGGGGCAGTGTAGTATTGTTTGGGCTGTTCCCATTATTTAGTTGTTGTTATTTCAGGGGGATGAAACTGAAAGGGGATAAAGGCCTGGGGGGGGGGGGGGGGGGTCAAGCCACTGTAGATGTATTTCTTTTTCTTGCACATTAACATTTCTTGGGGTTTTTTGTTAAAAAAAACTTTACATGTACATGCATGTCATCATCTAACTATGCATGGGAGGTTGACGTTTTCCTTGTACCCTTACATAAGTGTCCTACATTATACCCTCTCTAAGGATGGAGTTCTCAATGATGTAATGTGCTTATTATTCACTGACCATTGTGACCTTGTAGGCGGTTTTGAGGCAGCTGGAGATGGCTCAGTACGGGTTTGGGCAGCACACTTGGACGTACTCGTACTCCTCCCACAACAGAACCAATGGGAAAATCAGGGCAAGGGGATCACAGAAGCATGTGAGTTTCAGTAGAGTGTTGTGTGTGTATGTGTGTGTGTGTGTGTGTGTGTGTATGTGTGTGTGTGCATGTGTGTGTATGTGCCCTAAGTGTGTGTGTGTGTGTGTGACTGTGTGTGTGTGTGTGTGTGTGTGTGTGTGTGTGTGTGTGTGTGTGTGTGTGTGTGTGTGTGTGTGTACATGCATAGGTTAGTGGAGGCATATAATGGAGCCACAGGTGAAGTGTGTCTGTAGTTTGACTTATGTTGCTCCTATGTGTCCATGACACTGATAGCGTTGGCTGAGATTGCATGCGGAAGACATAACAAAGATGCTCTCTGGCAAGGAGAACCAGGGGATGGCGCAAGGTGCAAAAGAAGGTGACCTGTGTAAGTTGTGCTTTACTGTTGTATATTTAGACTGTGAGAAGCTTTTACGCTGTGTGACTATAACTGCAGTGTTGCAAATACTCTTTAGCTTTCAAGCCCTATGGCAAGAAGCTATATGGAGCCAGAGTGATAAACACTAGGTGTATACTATTTACTGAATTGACAAGGAGAGGGGAGTGATTAGTATTACATTTGTTCAATTTCTCTTTCTGTTTGAATTAGTTATCGTTAACAAATGCCCACTAAATAACTACTTGCAAATTAATGAACACCTGTACAGTCCAGGCTACAATAGTAGAGATGGGTAGTGTGTAATTGCACGCAGAGTAGAGTACCATAAATTGGGACCATCCAGAACCAACCACAATGGTCAGTCACTTCAGTGATCCTTCCAATGCTTTATATTTTTAGGTACGGTACATTTACATTGATTGTAGTTTGTCGTGCTCTTCTGTTACGTGTTGTACGTTTTGTTCTTGCAGTGCCAGCAAAGAAGCACTTGCTGATGAAGTGGGAGAAATCCCAGAGTGGCCAAGAAAATGTTTGTGGTTCTGCTGTGCCGCCCACGAGACCACACCCACCACCAAAGGGTGGCGACCGAAACTCCTCCCCTCTGTTTGACGAGGTCTCGTCGGAAGGTGAAGACTTTGAAGTGGCCGACAGGGGAGGGTCCAGGAGGCACGCCTTAGGCTTGTCCAGTTCCGATGTTCGTCGCCGATCGCACAGCCAAACAGCAGCTGCCCAAGCTTTCCCGCCTCCAAAGGATTCGGACCCTCCCTTACATGCACCCGATGTTGTGCACGTGGGGAATGAGGAGGAGGAGAGTGTGGTGGTGGTGGTGGGACCCAGGACACCGCTGGGCAATGATGACTGCAGCATGGACAGCTGCTACAGCAGGCCAACAGACGAAGACGATGCCAACAACAGCCTAGACTCCAGCGTCGTTGCGGGCAAGGCGGATGTCGACTATCACAGGGGGGCCTGTGGAGAAGTAGGGCCAAGGACTCCCCCTCCTCTTCCCGTCGATGGGGTCGCTGTGGCTCGTCAGACTGCGGACTCGTGTGAAGGGACGGGAGCACTTGGTCCTTCTCTGGGCACTCGGCCGGCTGGCAGGGACAGTGTGGATGAGGGTGAAGCTGGTGGTGGTGGGTACGATGGGACGAGTGATGCAAACAAGAGCGACCTGTTTGAAGGAGGCAGTGAGTGTTCCTTCAGGCAGGACGAGGATTCTCCCATGTCGCCCCACAACAAGTCTGGCAACCAGGGAGGCAAGAAGAAGGTGTGTCCTCCTACAACCCTACCTTCTCCCCCTCCCTCCCTCCACCCCTCTAGGTTTTTGTATTCAGTTGTTCAGTTTTGTCAGACTCACCCACTTGCACATATTGAGAGGGTGGTGGTGAGATTGGGAGAGTGGGGTGAGGAACGTAGAGGGTGGGGAGGTGGGAATACGAACGGCGGGGTTTGGAGGGTGAAAGTTAGGAGCTGACGGGGTTTCGAGGGTGGGGATGAAGACTGTGGTATTGGCCATTTTTGGTTACAATTTCATACCCATACCTTTCTATTTGTTATTGGTACATGTACACCATGGCATTACTGTCCTGTGCCACAGATATCGTTGGGAGACTACCTGAAGAGACCTCGAAAGCCACCGGATCAAAGGAAGCCCCCTCCTCTTCCTCCTGCTCCCCTGCCTGATCCACCCGTGGTCTCTCGTACATGACTTCCCTCCAGACCTCTTCCTCTACTGCTGTCACACCTACCACCACCGGCTATACCGCAGTCAGTCCCACCACTGCCGGAACGACCCCCCTGTCTAGCTCGATGACACCCTCCGCCTCTGGTTCTGGTGGGCTTCAATTTGAACCGGTCAGTCCCGGAGATGAGGACGGGACTCCACCCCTTGTCACTATGGAAGGTGAGTACCTCCACTGCTCAAACACACACACATGCTGTGATGTTGTCGTACGCACCTGTGCTATAATTTAATGTTTGTGATTGGTTAAAACTTTTGTCTGTTAAGTACCATTAAAATGTCTGCATTCATGGTATGTTACAGTGTACAGTGTTCATGTACAGATTATGAACTTTTAGCCTTCTTACTCTGTTCAAACACACACAATGCACATACATGTACATGTACTGTGAAGTAAAGTAGAACTGTTTTTAACTCGCTTAAGACTTCCATTTGTTGGTTCTGCACATTAAAGATAATGTGACTCCACATGTACTGTACACCATGGTGCTCACAGCAGTATGATGATGGAATCTCAGGTTTGGGTATGTAGTTGAGCGAGTTAAAAATAATTCTGCATATATAGTACAAATATGTATGCTACAATGTACATGTAAAGATTATGAATCTTTTTTGTTTTCTTACTCATATGTGCTCGATGATAGATTCTGGAACACTAGTTCTTATGGGAGACCAGAGTCAACAGATGGCTGCTAGGATGTTGCCTGTAATGACCGTGTATGGCAACCAGAGGTAAGCACATATGTAACAATAATCATTAGAAATGTGGTACTAATAGCAGGGACAGTCCCAATTCATGTAATGCATACTTATTCCATTGGTGCAGTGTGCTGACTGGAATGGAGCAACAGCAACAACCTGTAGTCCCAGTTGCTTTTATCCAGCAACAGTTCCCAGGTCAATTTGTGCCAGTACTCGAAGCCAGGTGGTAAGCCAATCCCTGCACACCCATTTCCCCACTATACCCATTTCCCCGTTATTCCAATCCTGCTCCCACATTTCCCCACTATACCCATTTCCCCGTTATACCAATCCTGCTCCCACATTTCCCCACTATACCCATTTCCCCGTTATACCAATCCTGCTCCCACATTTCCCCACTATACTTGAACATTTCCTTCCCATCATCCTCGACATCACACTTGACAACAGGGGTCAAGGTGGCATAGAGCTGTCACAAGATCCAAGGAGAGGTGAGTATTATATCCATCCAACTTCTTCAGACCTACTTTATACATACCTACACGGTATTTCAGTTTATGTAGTCTGACCACACACTTAACACACAACACATACACACACACAACACAACACACCACAAAGAGAATATGCTATTTGCCACTGCAGTCTACCCTGCCTAAAAGTAGTCAAGGTTGTTTGGCCATATCATAGATGTGGCATATAATACAGATGGTGTTAATGCATGCAGAGTCTGGTGGCATAAAATTATCATCATCTTAACGCAATGGTCCCTGAAATGATTGTACCTGCATGCTTATCTGAATGTAATCAATGTGAAGATTGTCGTGCATTATGTGCAGGTACTTGAATGCAATCACTGAAAACTATATAGCTACATGTACAGCCACTGTGACATGTTCTGATTGTCCCCTGTCTTGAGTGCTACACATATCTAGCATCTCTATTTTATGTAAAGGATCCTTTTTAATGAGAACGGAGGAGGCTGAACTGTCTTTTCCTCACAATGCAGGTGCTGTCCCAGCAGAGCTTTTTGCTCAGCAGACCATCATGGCTCCACCCCCTCATCAGGATGGCGCCCCACCTCTTCCCTCTCCACTCCACGGAGGACTCCTTCCACATCCCATGGTGGTCCAACATGCGGGGCCACACCCCCTGATGCAACAGACCGTCATGCAGCAGCAGCATGGCGGAGAGACTCACCCAGGCCTCCTCATCCCCAGACCAGACTTCATGTCATCATCACGGCAACAGAGGAACCCTCAGGCTTTGTACCTCACCACCAACAGCACAGACAAGTGTACAAACACCATTCCCAGAGTGGCTTTTATCAGTGACCTATCCTAATCTCCCTTTTCACCGTTCACTTTCAATTTGATACTTTTTCTGTTTTGTTTCCTCTTCAACCAGTATTCCTGCCCTTTGCAGTAAACGTTGTTGAACAGTTGAATATGCGCGCAGCATGTGTTATATGCTAAGACTGCTAAATATGCTCTCCATCATGCTATGATACATCGATTAATCCAGTGAGATCATTAGCACATAAACCAATACAGTCATTCCTGCCTCTCTGTTGCTTGTATGTTATTCAGGTGATCTTCTTCTAATCTCGTATTTGTTTGTGGAAGAGAAATCAATGCAAGTACTATGAACAATGAGATAATCAGAAGGTAAGTACAGCTCGAGATGTAGAAGCTAGATGTCGAGAAAAGAATGCTTTTATCTTCATGAGCAGAGTATCCTTGCACTGTTGCTACTTGTAGTGCATAAATTTACCTGTGGAAGAAATGTTTGGACACTTCTAACAGATGACCTGTGAAATCAAAGCGGTAATCACTTCTTACTGAAACACATTCCATTTGCTATGCCTGTGATAAAGTTATCACTAAGACTTTAGGCTGATATGAATGTCCATCCTCTTTCTCCTATCATTGACCAACTCTTGCTACTGTATATTAAAGACACCATCTCTGAGTTTACCCTATACTATGTGAAGCTCCAGCTGCTACCCTGTAACCCATGATACCTTGAAGGAGGAAGTCTCACCATTTCCTAGCTGCTGACTGGACTCCTTCAGTGGCAGAACATCTTCCTGTATCAGTCGTCGAGCTCTAGCAGTATTTAATTCCCCTCTTCTCTCCCCCCACCCCACCATGCCCCCCTGATTCAAATTCCTTCTGTAGCACCAACTGCTTGGGCATATGCATTAATCATCAAACAACCTTGCAAATGGTACCCTCTATTACAGTAGATGACTCTTTTCTTCCTATATCTGACCATCCACCACTCTCAGAATAGTGAGACACTGACTCCCACAATGTACTTTGCATTAATCTCTATAGCAACTTCCCTGACATTTGTGGCATGTCTTGGTAGACTGATTATGGGTAACATCAATGAACACGCTTACCTCTAGAAAGTAGGTTCGATAGCACAACTGAAAAATATTTGATCTGTACATAACGTTCAGTGTTGATCATTTAGTGGCACTATAAATCCTGTATTTTACTCGGTTTTTTGGTGCTGGGTGAATAGTAACTCAAATAATAGGTGTTACACAGCTGATAAGATGTAATACAAATTTCCCATTGACATATTGCCACCACAGTAGAATTGATCTCCCTTACGCAGTCCTGACATCATGTTATGACAAAATTTCCATGTATATGCAATACACCATCCACTAAATGCTATTTTACACAGTGTTAAAGATTTTGTAATGCAGTTATCAGTGTTGACCAAGTCACAGGTTTCATACCCTTTCCATCAAGCCATCTTTGAAGTATGGCCGTATTGATTCGTTCAGCTTTCCAGTGATGTTCTTCTGCTAATGCATCCACAAAGATTCCATTACTGTCTTCCAGTAGGAATATTCCAAACTTTAAATAATTAGTTCCAATCTGCTCAGCAATGTTCACTTTCTTGCATGAGAAGGATATTAACTCGCACAAAGTGGGTGTTCCTGGACAAAGGTATTCATTATTAAGGTGAAAGAAAAATCCTATGCAGGTAATTATTACCTACACGTGGCCTCCATACACACCTTGTACTAGTGGCACTTCATACGCATCATATCCCCCTACACACAAGATTTTTTATTACCTTGCAACTCCACTACTTTGCCTATCCACTCTGACAATAGCTGGGATGATGGAGCTGCAAGAAAATAAGGATTAAAATGTCTTATAAGTGTGTATTCAATACTGATACATTAGTAGAAAAATTTAATCTATTAATTCATGCTCTTCAAACTCGATCCATGCATAAATTTATTTTAAACAGTGCTGCAAATAAGCAGATTTGAGGGAGACGCTTCAGCTTTTGTCTATTCGAAATCAACAACGTGCAGGTTGGATTGAACTGTCAAAGAGATTGAGTGGAGGAAGATTGGCAGATCGAAGCTCAAGGTTTTTCTTGAATGTATTTGGGTGTAATAGATCAACGATGATGCAAACATGTATTGTGACAAAATGACAATTAACCCGTCAATTTACGCTTACCTTCTAACAGTGCTTGGACAGCCAGCTCCATAAATGGCTGGGAAGAAGAGGAGACCAATGGAGGAAACACTGAAAACAAAGGACATATTAGAAGCATAAAGTTGCACCTCTGAACTGCTCAACCTGTAACAAGCTGTAAGAGACATGGCTCTATCTTCATCCATTCTTCTATCATGGCATACTTCTGATGATTTACGTCAACAATGCGCTTATCCCCTTCGAAAAGGGCCTTCTTTAATGAGGACAGCTCTATCCTTGTGTCATGAGAGTGGTCTGAGCTGGCTTCAGGAGGACAGGCAATTATTTCCAACACTTCTAAATGTGGACAGAATTCTTGACATGATTTCCTAATGGCTTCAAGAACAGAGTGTACTAGTTCTAGGTACTTTGGATCAGTTTTGTCAGGGGAGGACATAACCAAGGAGAGGGACTGGAATGTTTCACTCATCTCAACAATGGTAGTCACCCCTGTCTCACTAAGCCATTTTATACCTCTGCTCCACACATCACAGCTGTGAATGTGGTAAGAGGCTATGGTTGAGGCCTGTACTGCAGGTAAAGCAAACTCAGAGGGCAGTCTACAAAGAAGGACATGAAGAAAACGTGTCGTGAAGAAATGATTAGTACACTTGACAATCATGAACCAATCAAAACTATTAATGAAAACTGTGTCACTAATTGGCCTATCAACACTGACAAGAGCTGGGAAGAAGAGAAAGAGACCAAGGTCTGAGCTGGTTGAACCTTCTGGTGCCATACTGGTGTCTGCAACTTGGGATAGGTCTACTGCTTGACACAGCTCAAAGTGGATCATAAACTGAGTTATCATTTCGGCATTGTACTCTGGAAATATTTTTTTAATAACTGATCTGGGCACTATTCCAGCATTGTTAGCTACAAGGATATACTCTTTTTGAGATGGATCAGCAAACAAAGCTCCATTAACCTTCTTAAGGATACTCTCTTTGCAAAGGACTATCCAGCTATTGAGTGGGTCTTCAGATGGGATGAAGAGAATCAAACCCTTTTCTGATAAAATCTCTAGAATTGGGGTAATTTTAGTGCTATCAGGGTGAATGAGTTCATCCTGATCAACCTTAATATATTCAATTAGATCAGAGAAGGCTATAGCAACCATATCAGGATCAGGTAGCTTCTCTTTCAAGAAGGCAAGCATCATGTGACACATCATGGAAATGGGAGGAGAGGTGCTGAATTTCCACATAATACAACCTTTCCATAGGAATCAGCGGGAAAGTCATTGCATGTTTTTATCATTTCATTGAACACACCAAGGGATTTGTACCCAGCAACCATCATGGCAGTAGATCCATGATTATTCTTAATGTTGATATCGATGCCAGGATGGGAGAGAAGTGCTCTTACACACCTTGACTTATCTTTCCTTGCAGCCACATATAGAGCAGTATTACCAAACTGGTGTTTAAAAGAAAAACGCATTGCACCAGTTGAACATGTATAGCCCTATGCAGTACTCTAGTGTAATATAGAAGTCAATCTACTAACACATCATTGGGAAAAGTATAGCCCTTCTCTCCTAGGTGCCAGAAGGCTAACCAGTAACCAATATGGCCTGATGTAGAACTGTACTCACCTCATCCTGATGATTGACCTGTGCACCTCTATCCAGAAACAATTGCACGCACTCAGTATGCCCAGTTAGCGATGCCATGATTAATGGAGTCCATCCATCCTGTAAAGATATGAGTTCACATACTAGGAATCGTAGAAAGTATATTGACAATGCAGTTAGCCTCATCTTTTGCATTGATGCATGCAGAAAATGAGGAGCCATAGGGGCTTTGGCCTCCTGCCTCCCCCTTCTGTCCAATCATACACTTGCACACACATACACACAGTCAATACATTTTAAATCTATAATGTCTACACATCACAAATGGTCCAGCATGCCTGTTTGTATGTGAACAGAAGATAACAGTACTAATGTACTCTCAACATAAGTAAATATCTGACGGCAACTGCCCCAGTATTCTCTCAAACTGCACTCACCTTGTCCTGATGATTGATCTGTGCACCTCTATCCAGAAGCAGCTGAGCACACTCAACATGGCCCTCTGACGATGCCTCCATCAGTGGAGTCTGGCCATACTGTGATGATAGAACTATACTGATCACATCTAGTTGCATCATGGCAACAATCCCAATGGCCAGATCAAGTAATATTTGCAGCAATACTACTGGATGGTATGTTGATGCCTCTAGAGATAGTATAGTAATGGAGGTAGTTGATAGGCAGACTATGAGACTGAATGGTTGCTTTCCCAAGACCACCCCTGTATATACATGCACAGTAGTGCAGGCATGCAAACACTACGTTGTGGGACTTCTTATGCAACGTACTATTGTAGGATGGGTATGGCTGGAATGTGTCATCGCGTAATTAGAACACAGCTTCTTTCTCACCTGATTTGTGGCATCAATCTTTGTACCATGATCGAGAAGTGTGATGACATCATCCAGGTAGCCATTCCATGCTGCATCTCTTAGCGCCTTCTCGCGCATCTACGGTGATGCAACGGATAGTGACTTCTTCCTATTCTTGTATGGGTTCCGCTATCGAAGCTTTACTTTTTAACTTAACTATTGAACTGACTTGCTGCAAACGATCCGAGAAGCCCTAATCATTCTTATGCCAGCCAAAACACTCTGACGCAGAAAGAATTTGAATGCTATTTAAGGTTTCCTAAACAAGTTCTGGGGAAAAGTCCCCTTGTGGCAACAACTCAATTGCCAACATTTGCACAAATAAGTTACACAAATTTATATGGCAATACTAATATCACGACGATATCGGCGCCTAGTGGATTTCGTGGTGAAACTGCTATAATGCATATTCAGATAAGCACCACAATTCAGAATGCAATTTTGCTTAGGAACAATGTGCATATTCAGAAACAGCACCACAATTCAGAATGCATTGTTTAGGAACAATGCGCAATTCCATAACTTGACACTGAAAAGATGGACACCATCAAGCGGTATTCAGTAATAGTCGTACTGTTATGATGGTGGAAGACGTACTTTATGTACCTACAGTATAATGATTATCACTTGCCATGTCATACATGTTGCAGCGGTCACTTTTGGAATTACTTTCAACACCCCCATTTTGATACGGCCTGCTGGGAAAGTTTAACAGATTACAATGAAACAGGTTTGGGGGGGGGGGGGGGGGGGGGGTTGGAAATCAGAGTTCGGAGCATATACGAGCACGCACGCCACAAGCCTTTGTCGTATACTTCCATGCAAAAACGATACAATTTTTCCTCCATGTATTGTAATGTAGTCTAGGCTCTTCGCATCCCAATGGTCCGTCCGCGCAGGTCATACTCTTTTGTATACGCTTAGATGCATGCTGTCGTTTATTGTTTGGTACTCGTGAATCCCAGGAACCGTGTTGCGTGTTGCGTGTTGCTTGCGAGCAACAGGAAGCAAGCGGTTTAGGATACACATTGCGCAACACTGTTACAGAATGAATGGCCGCCTTCAGTCCATATCTCTAATGTTGGTTTTGACGCATAGTCGTTTAATAGTCGTAATCCCCATTGACTTCTCTAGCGACAAATTATCTTTTGCTCGTTAATGAAAGCGTTTAACTTATCCTTACAATGCACGCATACTCTCTCGACTGCACACCAATATCAGCAATTCACATTAATATGCATCAAAATTGCCAAATGGCACCTAGCCGTATGGCAATAATAGAATAGTACAGATAAACCTCAGAGCAATTTACAATCGTATTAGTCTGGAGACTAAACACAATGGTATTTATAGCGCGTATTGCCATGGGTCTTGTTCCAAAACTATACCACAGGTCGACTTCCGCAATTGTTTGCGGAAGTCTGGCTCTGATACAATAGAGCTGATCTCGATCTGTATACGGTCGTGGAACCATATTTACATGATCTGGTCCTCTACACCCCCGACGGACAGCTAAAAACAAATTCGATCACGAACAAATTAAATATTCTACATGCATGCGACTGTCACACGCTCCTCTCGCGACGGCAGTTTTCCAGCCCCCCCCCCCCCCCCCCCCATCCCCCCCCACACACATACATCATACACCCCTCCCATTTATTTTACGGACGATCCATTTCCGGCCGATCCATATCGGTACCAGCAATCGTCATGCTCCAAGTGAGTATGTTACGTAGAAGTTCTATTGCGGTCCCACATTTAACAATCGCCAACTTACCTCGTTGGACCAGAGAAACAGTCCGCTTTCCATAACTAAATTTTGGGGAGAGATAACGCGCATTCTGTTTTGGTAATCATTGTAATAAGGAATTAATGCCACACCCAAGCACGGGTTAGTTTTGTACCCAGACCGGTGGAAACCCACGTCCGTAATCCATCCGCAGCTGTTGAGATCAAGGTCTGGGTACGAAACTATGCACTGGTGATAATGATTCAATGGCGGCGAATGGTTTTCAAGCATTTAATTTTTTTTGTATGTGTCGCAACGAGAGCTAGCTGCGGGGAATAACTATAGAGATAGTTACTAGCTTTTTAATTTCTAATCGTTATCAGGGGCGGAACTAGAGATAGGGGCGGTGCAATAACCAGAGGATAGGGGATGGGTGCGGGAGGGGCGTGGCCCTTCTGCTCCAGCTAGGGAGTATGGTGGAGCGATGCTTTTGAAGTTTCACATTATTCAGCGTCAGAAGTGGAATGAATTTTAATATTCTCTGCCGTATTAAATCAAAACAGCTACGAAATATCAGACAGGCAAACTGAGCATGCGCACGTGCATTTGAATTTTAATTTTTGGTTGTAAATTTAAACTAAAAACAGAGTGTCGTTGAAAAAAAAAATCAATGTGGTCAGCAAATGTGGCGCTGTCGACACGGCGGTGTGCTCTCATTGAACGCGTGGAAAGTAGGCCCTCCGCCCCGAAAATTTGAAATGATATACGTGCCCCATAGCAACGAACCTGACAACTGATGTCCTTTAGAACCAGCTATGTTACTAAGTTCGTAAAACGCATTAACACTAAAAAGCCATACTAGAAGCGATAAACACCTCTGACCTTTATTTTAAGCATAAATCACGTGGCCTGACGTTGTTGACTGTCAGCTCTGGCGCTTCGAAAGCAACTGACTTACAAACGGTGATCGCCGACCTCGTGTGTTCAAACAAAGATAACGACGCTCAGGAACCGAGACAGAACAGACCCAAACAATCACGGTACAGTGAATAGAATGCTCTATCTGTTTTAGTACAAGCTAACGGTGACGCATTTTCTGAAGTAGTTTTCAAGCCTTTAGAAAATCCGCCATTTTGGCGTATTTTGGGGGTTATTTTGGGGGTTGGAATTGTTGCAGGTATTTAACAGAATGTCATCTCACGTTTCTCCTGGTGGGTATCTTTCGGAATTCCCCCCCACATTCCGTAAATTTCCGTACACTTCAATTATTCAATCAATCGATGTTTAACACCTCGTTTTAAGTATAAACACCTTGTAATCACTTGTACTACAAAGGATATTGTTCCGCTATATGCCCAACAAGGTTACAGAATGCTGTTGGACCACCAAAGCGTCGTCTCCACATAAATTCAGGCAGATATGTTGGAAACAAATCTGCATTTCTTCCAGCGTGTTCTTCTCGTAGCATCCGTTTCCAAGATGCCCACATAGATTCAACATTCTGGGTGTGTGCCCCTGTTGCTGGGTCAACGAAATGCAGGGAGTGGTTAACGGTGTTATGCTGACATCCTGTTGTGGTAGCCAGCTGGGAGTAAGCTCGCCATTCGTCTGAATACACAATACTTCCAGGCCGAATGTAAGTTGAAATAATGGGTAGCAGCGTTGCTGCATCCCGTTGCTGAACTTCCACAAGGAAACATTCACCAGTTCCTCGTTCAGTACCCCCAAAGACCCAGTGGCCATCAACTGCGTGCCCTCTATTGTACTTTCGCCTCCCGAATTTGCTTTCGTCAATCTCGACTTCAACATTTACGCCACCAATAACTGCCGGATGATCTATAAAATATTGCGCGCACACATCTCTAGCGAAGTTGTACCAGTCAACTGCAGTAGATGAAGAAATCTATATAGAGGTGATGGTTATAAACCACACTTTGGTATCTAAACTGAAGCATGTACCTCCACTTCTGCCATCATTTTGTTAAGTGGAGTCTTTGTTGATCACAAGTGCAAAATTCTTAGTATTTTTTTAAACTCCAGATTGCTGCCTATACCGCCAATATGAAGATGTAGTACATGACACAAAGATCATCAAAAGATATACCTTCAAAAAAAGTTCCCTTTCGTAACGACACTTCTTTGCGGCACCCCCTACGCGGGCATCTCCACATCGCCCCTTCCTTCCCAGCCTTCCGTCTTTCCACAAGGTGCATACTTCTTCCGCAGGAGCATGTATGTTCAGATCTGAGCAGCTTTACTTTTTGGCACCACCCTACTGTAGCTTCTTCATTGCACGTTTCCTCACACAAGGCGCTGAATGACATAGGTCCCAACAAAGGTATCGGTAACGCAGCCTGAGCCATAACGCACGCTATACTCATCGGTTTGTGGCATCTTACAATATATAATGACCCTTATTCATATGGATTGTGGTATTGTTCATATTGTTAACAAGGTGTTAATGAGGTGTGGATGTAATGATTCTAGTATACGGAATGTGGGGGGGAATTCCGAAAGATACCCCTCCTGGTATTAAATACTTGAAAGTGAGCTGCATTACACAGCTATATATTTTTTACTCTCTTAGCTGGAGGGGGATGGCAGCTATCAGTTGTGGTTCAAGGCTTAATAGATGTTCTTTAACTGTGCACAGCAGATTGGAGCAAATACCAAGCCAAGTCTATTAAACTTGGCATGAATCAATTCAGCCCCCTGCTCTCCCAAAAGGCTGATCGAAGCCAGCATGGTAGGTATTTGCCTACTTCATGATCCTCCATGAGATGCATTTTAATGGGGACTGTTGCTTCAGGATATGGTAAAAGACCATCAACCTTGAATAGCCTTGCATGGAATCCACCTTCACTGGCTGGTATAAACTCTTCATGCCAGGTAAGCCTGCCAGCACTGCAACCGAAGTAAGAGTATTTGTATTCACTCTTACCTTTCAATTTCATTTAAGAAGTGGACAACCTTATCTACCAGATGGGGAATGTGATTTCATCTCCACCTGAAGGAAGTGGAAATGTAAAGGAGGCAACTTTCCCTTTCCTTTGAGATTATCCCCCACAATGTGGCTGGAGATGCGACACATCCTTTCCTCACCAGCCAGATGAATCCCTGATGATTTCAGCCACCTGAAAATCAGTGAGTTACCTTTGCTGCATTGCATTATGATATCATATCATCTTAAAAGTCTGAATTTATTCCAAGGTATAGCAAGACCAGCTAGGATGGTCCACAATGCCACGTTAAAAGTAGTGGAAAATGCTTAAAAAACTTGTAGAAATTCAAGGACTTCAGTTGGGCATTTATAATTAAAGTGGCAATGTATGGTGTACACGTACTTGTTGTACATGCATATTGCAGTTGATATCATGTTATGCAATAATCTTTTGAGCAGACCATGCATAGCTAGATGCTCACAAAACATCACATGGAAATAAATTCACAACTTCTGAACATGTACGACAACAATTTTCCATCATCCAAAATCTATATGTGGGACAGTGCCCGCGAAAAGGGACCTAGTGTATTTATATAAAACGATATAAAATTTTGTTCATATAAAACTGATATAACTTCCGAACGGTACACGCCATTGACTTCCTATTTTCAACACTTCATACTACACCATTTCTCTACGGTAAAATACTTTTTGGGGTCTTGCACTTGCTCCGTGCCTGTATTGCAACGTCCGATACCCCACAAGGTATGAACCCGTCATAACTTTCGGCAGGAGTAATCAAATCGCTTCAAATTCGGTATGTAGATAGAGAGGTCCTATACCTATCGATTTGTTCTGTTCGTTAATTTTTATGCCATCTGTTACGGAGATACAGTTGAATAAACTACGTGCACGTTTTCCCGCTTGATTCGCGCCAATGTAATAATCCCCGCCTCCCCATACATTGAGCGGAGCGCAATTTGCCCAAATCATTGGCGCGAAACGAGCGCGAAAATGTGCACGTAGTTTGTTCAACTGTATCTCCGTAACGGATTGCATAAAAATTAACGAACAGAACAAATAGATAGGTATAGGACCTCTCTATCTACATACCGAATTTGAAGCGATTTGATTACTCCTGCCGAAAGTTATGACGGGTTCATACCTTGTGGGGTATCGGACGTTGCAATACAGGCACGGAGCAAGTGCAAGACCCCAAAAAGTATTTTACCGTAGAGAAATGGTGTAGTATGAAGTGTTGAAAATAGGAAGTCAATGGCGTGTACCGTTCGGAAGTTATATCAGTTTTATATGAACAAAATTTTATATCGTTTTATATAAATACACTAGGTCCCTTTTCGCGGGCACTGTCCCATGTAGAGGTTTTATTTCATACTACAAATTGAAAGCACATGCATGTTCACATAACAACATGTGTCTCTTAAAACAAACAACATAAAATATGATCTAAGAATGATGGCAGAGCACACCTCTCTTAAATAGCATTCTTCCCTGTCATAGTCCATATTGCGCTGGCAACTTAATGTCGAAGGATGCTATTGCAAATTCCAAGTACCATAATCATTTTGTATACACAAAAGCTGGAAGCTAGCAACATTATTAAACCACACCTCATAAGGTTTTCTAAGCAAATATTACATCAAATTAGCTTTTAAAAGGTACACAACAAGAGTCTATTCTAAAGCAAAGCATCCGTCAATATTTATGCACACACACACACACATGATCTGAAAACCAGCTAATAGGTTCACATCAACAAAACACTTTCTTAAAACCAGTCATCCTAATAATCCAAAAATTCCATTACTGAATGCATGAAATGAAATAAATCAACCCTATCCTTACTTAAGCACACCATGATCTGGGAACTAGCTAACAGGCTTGCAAAGTAATACAATGAAAACGCAACCATTATAGTGGCTTGTCTAAGTTGTAATAAAAAAAAATGAAAATTGATCTGGGATGCCTTCTCTTTTAAATACAACTTATCTAAAACTTTGCTGGAGGCATGAAACATTAGTCAGAAACCCAAGAATTTGTTAAATCGGATCGATAGTCTACCAACCAGCACATAAGCAACAGACACACTATGATCAAGAATTAGTAATATGGTTAAACCAATGATGCAAAGCACACCTTTCTATAACACAAAAACCGTAACATTCCCCAACATCTTAAACCCGCAGGTGTATTTTTAAACAGAGATTACCTTAACCTTACTTTCAAAGAAACAATACACACAGCTAATAGCTCACAGTCTCCATGAGCACACAACCTTATTTTGAATGCAATACAGTGGTTTTCATACATATACCTCAACAGCATGCACAATCATTTTATGCAAATGCAAAGATTCATGTATTGAAAGCACACCCACCCACATTCCCACATACCCACATACCCACATATCTTGGTTCACATATAACCTGGGACTACATAACGCATTACCTAGCTCTCTTAAAATGCCAGTTTTCCTATGAAATCTAGTTGATGGTTAGACACAATTCAGAAAATAAGCACACCTGACACCAGTTGATCTTAAATCCAATCGTTGAAAACCTATCTGGTGGCTTGCATGCAACATTAGCTGGCGATTAAAAAAATAAATAAAACCTCATATCACAACTGAGCCCATCCATACACAAGCAGCAACACAAATCGATCTGCATGGGATGGACATTGAAAGTAAAGCACACCTTCTCTTAAAACAAATTATCTAAAACCTTACTGCAGGCTTGCAACATTTGTCAGTGCTTTAAAATAAAGTCTAACAGAACTAAGAGAATTTGTTAAAGAGATCGATGGTCTACACATTAACACATAATTAAGTAACAGCAAAACTACGATCTCAAAACTAGAAATATGGCTCGTACCCACCTTTCTCTACAACTGCAACCTTTGCTATCATCTAAACCTGCAGGTGTATTTTAAGCAGAGACTACCTTTAATCTTACTTTACAGGAATAACACTCACAGCTAGAAGCTCACGTTACATTATAAATGAAAGCACCCCGTATGAAGCACATAGGTTTACAAAGCAAATACCTAGCATAACAGCATGCACAATTAACCACTTTACTGGATGGAGGCTTGAATGCTCACTGACCCTTCACATATGAATGGCATGAGGCTTTCCTTACAGCATTAGATTTAAATGGCACCCACATAACACAAGACTGAAGAGAATTCTTTGATTCAGCATATGAAGATCTTAGCTACGTAACTAGCTAAGAGACAAAATCAGATCTGCGCACAAATCACTGTGTGCTACTCGAGATGCGATGCTGCTCCGAGAGAGCTGTAATCTTATATTTGAGTTTTGCGTGTGTAATAACTTGCGCGTGCATGCATGTAAGTTTAACGTGCGTCTCCGTTTCCTAACTCACAGAATGGCAAATTCATATCAGCCCGTAGTACCTGCCGCCCCTGTCTGTACGATTGTGGCACCACATTGGATGTAAACATGCATTAAAAAAAAAAAAGATCCGCCTCCGAATTGTATCACGTGATTGAGACTGGTATAAGTCTTAGGACGAGGTCGTGTGCGTACGAGAAGAGAAATAGGTAGCGGGTCGTATTTTTAGTTGTGAATGTGAAAAAAAATCCAATATGAACGAAGCTTCACAATCGATACGTGAACACATACGAACTTTCAAAATCAGTTAATTTATTGTGCTTATTAAAATTAATTAATGTGGCTAATAATGTATCAATTAAAATGATGGAAATTTTTTTGAGGAAACCGACCAACTTAGTTTCAAGATTTTTTTTTCTTAATCCTATCAAAAGTTATTCCCGTTCAAAAGCGTTGCGTTCTTTCGTAGACACCCTGTATAAAAAGTTATAAAACTGCTTCACGTTTGAGTCGCTAAAACTCCGTAACGGTTTAAGCTATCAACTTCCTATTTTCTACTCTTCATACTACACCATTTCTCTACGGTAAAATACTTTTGGGGGTCTTGCACTTGCTCCGTGCCCGTCCGATACCCCACAGGGTATGAACCCGTCATAACTTTCGGCAGTAGTAATCAAATCGCTTCAAATTGTAGGTAGATGGGTCCTATAGCTATTGATTTATTCTGTTCGTTAATTTTGACTCTATCCGTTGCGAAGATACAGGTGTGCAAATTTCGATTTGCCCAGGCAACCGTAGTTCAATTCTCCCATTCCGCATGAATATTAATCACTTCCTTGTTCCGCCCATTCTCCGCCTTAAACTAAGCTATAGCCGTTCGCAACTCAGTGTCTTTGTTTTTTGTTGTTTTGTTTTATTTTCTGAGTCTATACGGGTCAAAGAAGATGAGTTATCACTTCGTATGACGATCGTACAGAATTAACGGAGGGTTGTCAGCTAGCTTCTTCTGCATGTTGACCTGCACAATAGCTCCTTCTGCATGTTGACCTGCACACCCTTATCCAATAGCTCCTTCACACAGGCCAAATGCCTCTCACTGTATGCCTCCAACAGTGCAGTTCATCCACCCTGTAAGGATTAGTGCACATAACGAGTACTACTTATCATGTAACATACATGTACAACTGAAAACACACAGCCCCATTTTCTATCCCAGCACACACAGATGATGCAGAGTACATAAGGAACAACGCAACGTACTTTACAAAACGGCACCGTGCAATGATGTGTGCGTTAATTTACATATTTGACACAGATTATATACCAGCGCGCGAGTAAAGGCAACGCCACTAGCGTGGGTCCTGATTAATTGTACACATTTTTCAAGTGCTTTGATTTTCTTAAAGCAGCTGTAATTGCCTAATTGGTGCAATTGTACCTTAAAAACAGTAACCATTGAACGAACTACATGTAAATCTTATACAGCATTATTGTATTTCGATCGATCGACGTTATGCCGGCTTATGATGGGCATTCTATATTTGTGAGGCTGATTGTATACTGATGATATTAAATATGTAGTCATACGCATGTTCATATGAATTTATTTTCCTATTAACATGTCATTACAGCATAGCTTCATAGATTCTCCACTTGCGTTTTTGCATATACATGCATTACAAGCTGTAATTCATATTTTTATGCATAAACATACTGTTACATAATTGGACATTATTGAACTACTAAGTCTGCTCAAAGAAGTTTCACATGCAACTAGGCCTATCATGTATGCACCTATTCGCAGTAGCTATGAACATACTACAGTAATATAATGCCCACTATGATTGATGGTATTGTTGAAGGCTGTCATCAACATTATTTCAATGTCAGTTACAAAAACAACTTGTTTTGTAATGTTATAATCGGCTATGGTTCTACACCAGGGGAAGGGATGGCATTAATCATCCTCTAACTTTGTACAAAGTATTGTAAACCATCCAAAAACTGTTCTTACTTTGTACTGAAAACGAAGCAATTATTTAAGCCTAATGAGGGCGTAATGTTGAAAATAGAAGAAATAAAGAAGGCTTTCAAATTCTGACCTATTTCCTGGACATCTGTTTAATAAGCAAATAATATCCCTACAGGTGTACATGAAATCTATGCAATAGCATATTAACAGTTTTTATCTGTTTTGCATGCAAAACCATTGTAGGTACGTAATTATTATCTGGGAGACAGAAGCACACTTCCAGCTAGCTGTTATTCTTCTGCTACTCCACACATGCGATGGGTGCACCCCCAAGCAAAGTGAGTATCTACATACCAGTACTGTATGATTGATTATTACACATTAACTCTTTGAACACCAAGTGCATATATGCATGCATGCACTCACCACCGTTACACCATTCATGCATGATTAAATATTGCGTGCAAAAATGTGCACCATGCTTGCTGCACTGTTAACCCTATAAGTCCATGTACATGTACAATATAGTTATGTTTCTACTCTCACTGGCTAAAGAACCCCATGCATTATTCACTAATGCATCACTTCAATACTCTAAGAACAAGACTGCATAGCCCAGATCAGTGTAGTATATCATATCTGTTCACTCCCCCCTTTTGCAAGTTAGCATTATGGGTTGTTGTAACAAAAGGCCAGCGGTTTAAAATGGACACATTAGTTACTGTATCCTAGCCCTCTTGATCTCTCTTCACTTGGTACCTAATGAGGCACCAAACGGGTGAAGCAAATTGTGCAATAGGGATACTAATCAGCATTAATGCTGATCAGCATCCCTATTGCACAATTTTGTTTCATAAATAAATGTAACTTCAATAAGAGGGTCTTTATGGGATTTACATTAGACTCCATTAAACCTTCCTTGAATTAGTTTGAGTAACGGAACATATTTCAAATGCTGCAGGATATATTTGTTCATTTGCACATTATGCCTTACTCATCAAATACAGGCATCCAAACGGCATCAGTTCGCCATAGCCATCGCAGAAAACCAACACTAACACCAGTTTGGACCATTTCACCTTTCATATCATGGTTGTACTGGAGCAGCCGCCACATGAAACCGATATATAGCCCGCTCCCAGACCTAGTATTACACACTACCAAATTCAAAATAGAATATGTTATAATTTGTGCTGGAGAACTGGTGGCGAGGCGGAAGCCAGAAGTTGAGAGAAGTCTATATGGCTTCCTCGCGCGCGCAATCCCCCTAGCCACTGCCAAAAGGACATCGTGCTAAGCTTCCTGTGCTCCGCATCCGTAGCCCTGGCTGCTGCTACCGCATAACATTTCATTACCGAAATGATACATTTGGCAGCCATTTTGATACAATTTTGGAATTTCGGTCTTGTTCAATACAGCAGTAAGTCCACTGGTAAAAACAGTTGTGATCCGAATTATCTGCATGTACATATAGACGCAGGTAAGGATAATTGGTTTGGCAGAAGTAGTTTACCTGGCGTGGGTGGGGAAAAAGTTCAAATGAATGTTTTGCGCATGCGCAGTAAGTAATAATGCGGAGGAGGATGATAAACAGTCTAACCGTTGGGTTGAATCCGAAATGCTCAGTGTACTGACAAAAGCTATCGTGATCCGAAGTATGTGCATTCACTAGACGACATGGTAAGCATACAGTTACTTCGTGTGTGCATCGATATCGTTGAGATCTGTAATGGCGGTTAAGCGCTGGGTGGAGCAGCATGAAGAATATTCGTAAAGGATGCGGCCACACAAGAGTACATGTACCACGGTACATAGCACCTTGCTAAACGTGCACAGATTAATACTAAGCAATCGTTTGTCAATCTAAATCATGAAAAAAAAACTCGTGGTAAGGCCGGTCGTCACCAGCTACAATGTAAGGTGAAACGCTTGAAGCTAACGCCTTATGAACCCATTTCCCTGACAACTAACCTCGTGATGTCTAGGAAAACCATTATTGCGAGAACCAGTATTATTTGCAATTCAGGTCATGATGCTTTGTACACGTGTTGTGGAGCCCATTTACTTTTGTAATGCCAGCGACAAAATCCAAATGAAATTATTCCATCATTGTAGGAGAATGGAATAGAGCTAAGAGAGGCAGCTAAAGATGGCGATGTGAAGGAGATTGCAAGACTTCTCAACCAAGGTGCAGAGATTAATGGTGCTGATGAGGTGAGCATGTTACATTATACCAGACATATTATCTCTGACTATACATTATGTACACGTATGTGACACACATGTGTATTGGTTTACATGTATGATGGTCAGGGGATGAGGTACAGCCCCTTCATGATCGTATTGTACTACAATGTGGGGTGAGGTGGTATCGTACAGGTTTTGCTCACTAGAGGTTTGATGGGCGCACACTACTACTTGTAAAGTCTGGTATTTTTTTGTAATATGATGGTTCAGAGTGTTTAATTGGCTACTGAGCCTACCTTTCTTGATTTGGTTTTATGTGTAATTAAGTAATACAAGCATTTTTCGACTTGTCTAGTGTTTATTTAGATCAGTCCATGCTCATTTCACCAAATTGCAATTAATAAACATGATTAAAAAATTTGACTTGGTCAGGGGGTAAAGTAATAAGACCTCACTGTGTGAAGCAAGTTGCGTTGTTGATCTGTGTGAGCATGAGTTTGATTTTTCAAGTTCTAGGAAAACAAAATTATGTATTGTACTGGTGTGATGCATGAGGTCCCATCCCCTCCAAGATTACATTGTACTACGATGCTTGTCCATGAACTGGTACATTCAGGAGGGAAGATGGTAGAGCGTACGTACCCCTTTCACTGCAGCTAGGTGTTATGTTTGGCCCATCAATCAGTAGTGGTATCATATAGAGTTTTGCTCAATAGATCGAGGTTTGATGGGCATGACTGACCCTGTGACAGCAACACATAATGACGTTTGACCCTTTCCTCACACATGACTTCATAATGAGTAAATGCTTTTAACCCTATTTGTTTTGTACGCGCACCATTATCCCGGTCTCCTTATGCACTGACGGTACCACTTGTAAAGTCTGGTATATGATGGTTCAGAGTGTTTAATTTAATTGGCTACTGAGCCTATATGTACCTTTCTTGATTTGATTTGATGTGTAGTGAAGTAATACAAGCATTGTTCGATTTGTCTTGTGTTTATTTAGATCATGCTCGTTTCACCAAATTTCAATTAATTAACTTATTTGTCTAATAGCTATGATAAATGTGGTGTTCCCACAAGATTTTGGACTCAGTAGATAGTTCAGTCTATTGGATAAAGATTGTTGGGCTGTAAAACTGTGTATGTTTGTGTAAAAATGGCACAATGTGTGTGCAGAATGCAGTTTATCTAGGAAAATGAAATGATGTACTGTACTGGTGTGGCCCTTCCCCTCCAGGATCACATTGTTATACGATAATTTCCAAGAATGAAGTGGTACATTTAGAAGGGTAGGAGGTAGAGCATTCGTACCCCTTGCACTGCAGCTAGGCGTTATGTGTGGTCCATCAATAAGCTGTAGTAATATACAGAGTTTTGCTCAATAGAGGTTTGTTGGGCACGACTGACCCTTTGACAGTAACACATAATGAAGTTTGACCCTTTCCTTGCACATAACTTCATAATGAATAAATGATTTTAGCGCCATTTGTTCAGTACACTCAGGTATTTTGTTACGTGACGTTTCAGGGTGTTTATTTGGCTACTGAGTCTAACTTCTGGTTTTGGTTTATGTGTAATGAAGTAATATATTTAGATCAGGCCTTGCTCATTTCACCAAATTGCAATTAATTAACTGGATCAAAAAATTTGCCTCATAGCTATGATAAATGTGGTGTTCCCACAGGGTTTTGGGATTCAGTAGAATGTCCTTTTCCCCACCCTCTGTGGCTTAATTGCGGGCCAGACCTAGGTAATGTAATGTCGGAAAATCCATTCTAATATGACGCATCAGGGTGTTTAATTGGCTAACTGATGTGTAATAAAATAAGCAGGCATTGTTGGACTCCCCTAATCTCCCCAACTTGACCTAATCGTTGAGATCTGTAATGGCGGTTAAGCGCTGGGTGGAGCAGCATGAAGAGTATTCTTAAAGGATGCGGCCACACAAGAGTACATGTACCACGGTACATAGCACCTTGCTAAACGTACACAGATTAATACTAAGCAATCGTTTGTCAATCTAAATCATGAAAAAAAAACTCGTGGTAAGGCCGGTCGTCACCAGCTACAATGTAAGGTGAAACGCTTGAAGCTAACGCCTTATGAACCCATTTCCCTGACAACTAACCTCGTGATGTCTAGGAAAACCATTATTGCGAGAATCAGTATTATTTGCTTCCAGTTGCAATTCAGGTCATGATGCTTTGTACACGTGTTGTGGAGCCCATTTACTTTTGTAATGCCAGCGACAAAATCCAAATGAAATTATTCCATCATTGTAGGAGAATGGAATAGAGCTAAGAGAGGCAGCTAAAGATGGCGATGTGAAGGAGATTGCAAGACTTCTCAACCAAGGTGCAGAGATTAATGGTGCTGATGAGGTGAGCATGTTACATTATACCAGAGATATTATCTCTGACTATACATTATGTACACGTATGTGACACACATGTGTATTGGTTTACATGTATGATGGTCAGGGGATGAGGTACAGCCCCTTCATGATCGTATTGTACTACGATGTGGGGTGAGGTACAGCCCACCACTGAGACCTCAAGGTGTGAAGGATGTTATGTTGTCAAACTGTGTATCCTTTTGCACTCCATCTTCTCTGTGTGTAGTTAGGGAAAGATACAGTTGTGAGTTTGTACAACAAGGGGGTGAGGTACACTCCACTGAGACTCACGGTGTGAATCATGCTGTGTTGTTAAACTGTGTGAAGTCTCTGTCTTCTGTGTGTGCAGCGATTGAGGAAAAGATGGAGTTGTGTGTTATTTGTACTGTACATGTAGGTGACAAAGGTAGTACTCGTTATGATTGAACTAATCCTTCCAGAATGGTTTGACCGCACTGATGTGGGCATCAAAAGAGGGGCATTTGGAGTGTGTGAGGGTGCTATTGGATAAAGGTGCGGAGGTCAACATGCAGTGTATGGTAAGTGCAGTTTCGCTAAGTCCAATCTGATTGATATATTCACTCACATGTCAGACCTCCCTATGTGCATTATGTTGTATTAATCGTTAACTCTTTGAACGCCAAGTGCATATACACACTTGCTCACAAAAGGAGAATTATCTGCCTCACCATTCATGCAGTGCTATATGTGTTATATTGTGTTGATCAAAATCACTTGGAATATGCATACAAATACAATACTGACATGCATGTAAGTAGTCATACAAATATGTGGTCCTGGTGTAAGCACATTTTGTGTGTCCATTTTAACCTGTTGGCACCTTTTTTGCAACAACCCATAATACTAACTTGCAAAAGGGGGGAGTGAACAGGCTACACAAGTTGCTACAATAAATTGTAGTAGAGCGGCTACAGTGATACACTACACTGATCTGGGTTACGCATTTTTGTTCAAGGAGTATTGAAGTGATGCATTAGTGAAGTGAAGTGAAATCATCTGAATAATGGGGTTCTTTAAGCCAGTGTGAGAGGAAACATAATTACTTTGTACATGGACTTATAAGGTTACAAGTGCAGCAAGCATATGCATGCATCATTGAGCTGTGACTGATCAACACAAATTGCACACAATATCTAACCCACATGAATGGTGCAATGGTTGTGTGTGCATGCATGCATACATTGTATGCACACTTAGCATTCCAAGAGTTAAACTGTGTGTGGTTATGTACAGAGGGCACAATGAGGGTCGATGTGGAATGCAGTTTGATTTAGATGCAAGTCAGACTGTGAATTCTTATGGCTTCCAGGATGGTATAATTTAATGGGATACGATAGTGTGCAGGGAAACGGAATGATGTAATGTATTGAGTGGGGCCACTCCTCCTCCAGGATCACATTGTACTACGATGCATGTCCATGCAGTGGCACATTTTGGAGGGAAGGTGGTAGAGCATACATACCCCTTGCACTGCAACTAGATGTTATGTATGACCCGGTGTGGTATGGTAAAGGGTTATGGTCAATAGGGGGTTGTTGGGTGCGACTAATCCTGTGACACAATCACATCACATTAACCAATTCCTTGCACTTCACTCCATGATGATTATATGCTCGTCATCCTCTCTGTTTTACACATGCACCTTTATCCTGTATCTATATGCCTGGAAATCTATTGTAATATGACACTTCAAGGTGTGTAATTGGCTACTGAGCATAATTTCTTGTTTTGTCTTGACGCGTAATAAATTAATACATGCATTTTTTGTTTTTAGTTTCACTAGATCAGTACATATACATTTAACCCAATTCCAAGTAGTTAACTAAACCAACGTAATTGACTAATAACTGTGATCAATGTGGGGATCCCACAAGTAGAAAGTCCTATCCCCCCACCCACCCTCCGCAACATGGTGATTAAGGAGATACCCACCATCACCCACTTTCACATGTAGATTATTTTGATGTGTGATAAAATAATACAGGCATTTTTGGATTCCCTCACCCACCCCCTTGAACTAATAACCAGCCAGACATAGCGAATGCACACCATCACCCACTTTCGCATGTTGATTACTGTACTTCTAACTGCTGTATAACAGTATGATGGTCAGTGGGTGAGGTACTGAGACCTCACAGTGTGAAGCATGTTGTGTTGTTAATATGTGTGTCCTAGTGCACTCTCTTCTGTGTGTGTGAAGTGAGGAAGAGATGAGTTGTGTGTTATTTGTACAAGTATGTGGGGGTTCTATGCGTATATGCGACATTGAGTGTACTGGTGTAGTGGGTGAGGCCCCTTCCCCTTCATGATCACGATGTACTATGATGCTTGTCCAGGAAGTAGTACATTCATGAGGGAAGATGGTAGAGCATACGTACCTTTTGCACCTAAGCTAGGCGTCATGTGTGAACCATCAACCAACTGTGGTATCGTACAGGTTTTGCTCACTAGAGGTTTGATGGGCGCACACTACCACTTGTAAAGTCTGGTATTTTTTTGTAATATGATGGTTCAGAGTGTTTAATTGGCTACTGAGCCTACCTTTCTTGATTTGGTTTTATGTGTAATTAAGTAATACAAGCATTTTTCGACTTGTCTAGTGTTTATTTAGATCAGTCCATGCTCATTTCACCAAATTGCAATTAATAAACATGATTAAAAATTTGACTTGGTCAGGGGGTAAAGTAATAAGACCTCACTGTGTGAAGCAAGTTGCGTTGTTGATCTGTGTGAGCATGAGTTTGATTTTTCAAGTTCTAGGAAAACAAAATGATGTATTGTACTGGTGTGATGCATGAGGTCCCATCCCCTCCAAGATTACATTGTACTACGATGCTTGTCCATGAACTGGTACATTCAGGAGGGAAGATGGTAGAGCGTACGTACCCCTTTCACTGCAGCTAGGTGTTATGTTTGGCCCATCAATCAGTAGTGGTATCATATAGAGTTTTGCTCAATAGATCGAGGTTTGATGGGCATGACTGACCCTGTGACAGCAACACATAATGACGTTTGACCCTTTCCTCACACATGACTTCATAATGAGTAAATGCTTTTAACCCTATTTGTTTTGTACGCGCACCATTATCCCGGTCTCCTTATGCACTGACGGTACCACTTGTAAAGTCTGGTATATGATGGTTCAGAGTGTTTAATTTAATTGGCTACTGAGCCTATATGTACCTTTCTTGATTTGATTTGATGTGTAGTGAAGTAATACAAGCATTGTTCGATTTGTCTTGTGTTTATTTAGATCATGCTCGTTTCACCAAATTTCAATTAATTAACTTATTTGTCTAATAGCTATGATAAATGTGGTGTTCCCACAAGATTTTGGACTCAGTAGATAGTTCAGTCTATTGGATAAAGATTGTTGGGCTGTAAAACTGTGTATGTTTGTGTAAAAATGGCACAATGTGTGTGCAGAATGCAGTTTATCTAGGAAAATGAAATGATGTACTGTACTGGTGTGGCCCTTCCCCTCCAGGATCACATTGTTATATGATAATTTCCAAGAATGAAGTGGTACATTCAGAAGGGTAGGAGGTAGAGCATTCGTACCCCTTGCACTGCAGCTAGGCGTTATGTGTGGTCCATCAATAAGCTGTAGTAATATACAGAGTTTTGCTCAATAGAGGTTTGTTGGGCACGACTGACCCTTTGACAGTAACACATAATGAAGTTTGACCCTTTCCTTGCACATAACTTCATAATGAATAAATGATTTTAGCGCCATTTGTTCAGTACACTCAGGTATTTTGTTACGTGACGTTTCAGGGTGTTTATTTGGCTACTGAGTCTAACTTCTGGTTTTGGTTTATGTGTAATGAAGTAATATATTTAGATCAGGCCTTGCTCATTTCACCAAATTGCAATTAATTAACTGGATCAAAAAATTTGCCTCATAGCTATGATAAATGTGGTGTTCCCACAGGGTTTTGGGATTCAGTAGAATGTCCTTTTCCCCACCCTCTGTGGCTTAATTGCGGGCCAGACCTAGGTAATGTAATGTCGGAAAATCCATTCTAATATGACGCATCAGGGTGTTTAATTGGCTAACTGATGTGTAATAAAATAAGCAGGCATTGTTGGACTCCCTAATCTCCCCAACTTGACCTAATGACCGGCCAGGCATAGCGAATGCACACCTTCACCCTCATTTACTGTACTTCTACAGTCAAAAGGTTACGTTTTGTTTCGTTTAAAAGCGTGTTTAAGCTGTATGTAAGCGTAGTAAATGGGTTACTAAGTTCATATGCCACTTTCAATTCTCGTATATAAGTGCTAAATGATCCAACCGCATTAGAGCATGCTCGTTTGTACGGAACGCGTTTCTGTACATGATATTGTCGCATACAAATTTCGAATGATCACCTATAAATAATTACATGCATCAAACTTACTCAATTGTTCATTTTACTCCTCCATTAATCTCAGCTGGTGTCGGAAAGTCATTCTAATCGCTCACGTACCCTAAAGTACCGCAAAGTACGTGGTAAATACCTCAATTGTGTTAATGAACACTAGCTTACACACGTACATGTAGCTTTGCATATAATAGTCAAGTACGACGCGTACACGTCATGTTTCCGTTTGCACGTCACCTGTAAAGAATCGGGAAAGAACTGTATTTTATTGCTCTAGGCCGCCTTGGATGCCTATTAGAATGACGCCGCTTGTGGATGACGCGAGAACCCGGAATAATCGTGTCGAGCGCTATTACAATCAGCCTCTCTATATAATCACGTGCGCATGCAATTACATAATACACAATAACGAGTTCAATTTCCAACATCCTCCCCCCGTTGACCAGACATGGTCAACTGAGGGTCCAAATAGATAAGTTAGATCTGCTGCTCTTGAGCCCAGACCTTCAGCCTTTGATTGGCCTTCTCAGCTGCAGCACGAACTGGGTATCGCTTGGGCACAGGTACATCGAGGTTCTGATCCACTTGAGTAACAGCTACGTCATGTCCAGATACATCCTTAGAGGGCACTGCTGGTGGTTCTGCCCTGTCAATCTCTAGTGGATAGAGAAGTTGTAATGGCCTCTTCAACAATGTGTGTTGTCTGTCTCGGGTGACAACCCTCACGAGGGCACTGCGAGGCAGACCATCTGGTCCAGAATGAACTTCCTGAACCTGTCCAAGTTTCCAGAAACCACGAGGAATAGATTCATCATGGACTATGACAATATCCCCACATGACACACTAGGATGATGAGAAGTCTTCTTGGCAGCTGAGTATCGGTGACATTCTCTAAGCTCATTCAGGTACTCTGTCCTCCACCGCTTCCAAAAATGGTTCAGTACATTTGCAAGATGCTTCATCCTCCTCTTTAGCTGACTGGCATTTACTTCAAAGTCTTCATCATCAGGATCATACACATATTCTAGGTAGTCGGGTAGATTCAACAATCTTCGGCCAACAACAAGGTGAGAAGGGGTAAGTGGCTCTTCAAAATCTGCTGAAGAAACGTATGACAAAGGCCGAGAGTTGATCACTGCTTCAATCTCAACCACAGCCGTGAGTAGTTCATCCTGTGTGAAGTTCGCTCGCCCTACCATCTTGCGTAGACAGCGTTTGGTTGATCTGACCATGCGCTCGAAAACACCACCCCACCAGGGTGCACATTCGACGTTGAAGATCCATTGTATCCCTCTTGCAGACAGGTACTCTTGAACAGTGTCATCCTTGAAGACAACATCTAGGAACCTGGCAGCTGCCTTGAATGTCTTTCCATTATCTGACAAGAACTTGAGTGGTAGACCCCGTCTAGCTGCAAATCTCTTCAGACATCGTACAAATGCGCCAGTGGATAGATCATTCACAATGTCCAAGTGAATTGCCCGAGTGACTAAGCAGGTAAACAAACAGATCCACACCTTACAACTACTGTCAGACGATGTACCTGTACTTCGAACAAACAGTGGACCAGCAAAATCTACACCTGTATAGGTGTAGGCCGGTTCCTCCTTTACCCTGAACTCTGGTAAAGGTGGTGGTGGTGGACCTTTGAGTGCCGCTCCTTCATACCTTCTGCAAATTGTGCATCTGAATAGTATAGCCTTTGTGAGGCTTTGACCCTTAACAATCCAGTACTTTCTTCGCACTTCAGCAAGCGTCTCTTTCACTCCATTGTGAAGAACGTGTATATGAGCTGCTCTCACTATAAGAGAACTAATTCGATGTCCTCGAGGAAGTAATATAGGGTGCTTCGTGGAAAAGGATAACTCTGCGTTTTGTAGCCTGCCACCACAACGCCAAATGCCCTTATCATCAAGGAATAGGTTCAGCTGACTTGAAACAGTGTCGAAATCCCTCTGGAGGACCAGTTCCTTCTGTGCTTGGTGGATCCAAAGTAGCTCTGCATGTGCAATCTCATGAGGAGTCAATGTGCTTGGAAAACTCAAGGCATCCTTCCTGGCCTTGAATCGCTTCACTGCCCTCACGACATATGCTGTGACTCTGATGAGTCTCTGCCATTCACTGAATTCTTCACAGCACATGATGTCTCCTATCACGGGTTTTCCATTCGCAGTCAGCAAACTGTGAGAAGGCTTACAATTCAATTTTAGCTCTTGCACACACAGCTCTGGCATCAAGCTAGACTCAATGTCGAAGTGTTGGTCTACATCTGATCTAAGCCAATCTGGTCCATTGCGCCACAAGTGACTCGCAGACAACTCCATCAAAGTGAGTCCTCTTGAAGGTAGGTCAGCTGGATTAGTAACTCCTGGGCAATGATGCCAAACGTCTGGTTGCACAAGGTGTCATATCTCGTTCACTCAATTTTGGATGAATGATTTCCACTCCTTGTCCTTGCCACGGATCCAAAATAGTGCGACCTGGGAATCAGTGTAACACCTCACATTCAGATGTGCTATCTGATGCCCTAGACTGTTCTGCACAGAAGCCATAAGTTTGGAGAGGAGAAAAGCAGACAACAGCTCCAACCTAGGGATTGTTTGAACTTGTAAGGGTGCTACTCTGGTCTTAGCAGCCACAAATCTGACTACACTGTGCAATTCAGTCTTCAAAAGGATGTAGATTACTGCTGCGTAGGCCCTTGTGGATGCATCACAGAATCCACACAGAGTGACAGACACCACGGTGTCTGTTAAACCACTGAAGTAGCTTCTAGGGAGAGTCAAAGTCAGAGAGACATTCAGGTCTGAGATGAGGCCTTTCCACTCCTGTACCAGATCGGTTGGAATAATTTCATCCCAGTCATACTTGCATTGGCAAAGCTTCTGAAGGAGCACCTTGAACTTGATAATAACCGGAGACAGAAATCCAAGTGGATCGTAGAACTTGCCGATGAGGCTCACGAGATTTCTCTTTGTGGGATGGAGATCAAGTGCAAGCTGAGCGAGGTTGGCAACATCAAAGATGAGTTGATCTGCTTCAGGATTCCATACAACTCCAAGGACCTTATACTCTTCTCCATTTGGATCTTGGGAGACTCCAAGTGTGGCCTCTGAATATGTTGGTTCATCCATCAGGGGCAAGCTTCCATTCCTCACATTCTCCTTGAGGTCAATCCGCTCTTGCAAACTCCTAGAGTTTGTTCTGAACTTCCTCAGATTAAACCCTCCTTCACCAAAGACCCTTTTTGACTTGGCAAAAAGGTCAAAGGCTTCATCTTCAGTGTGTCCACCTGCTATGATGTCATCAACATATGTAGAACAGAGTAGACGGCGAACAAGGTTCTCATCGGTGTCCAAATACTTTTCCAAGTGAAACCGTATCGTAGCATTTAGGAGAAAGGGACTTGCAGAAACACCAAAAACGACGCGAGTGAATCTGTATACCCTCAAGTCAGGCGAATCCTTTGAGATGTCATCCACCCAGATAAACCGCAACACATCACGATCTGCCTCTTCTACTGATACCATCAAAAATGCCTTTTCCAGGTCGGCAGTGAGGGCTACCTTGTACGACCGAAATCGCACCAACAGGTCAAAGATAAGTTGGTTAAACTTTGGACCCTTCAGAAGACAGTCATTAAGAGAAGGGTTGTTTGAGCTCTTGGCTGAAGCATCATACACAATACGAACCTTTGTTGTAGATTTATCCTGATGTACAACTGCATGATGTGGCAAATAGTGAATGTTCCCTTGAGGAGACTGATCTGGTGGTGCGGCTTCTATGATCCCCTTCCTCAACTGCTCCTTAATCGTGTCATCATATTCCTTGAGAACTGCAGGATTTTGTTTTAGTCGACGGAGTAGGCCTTGAAGTCTGCTTAGACTGAGCTCATAGTTATCTGGCAATGGATCATGGAACTCCCTCCAAGGTAAAGGAACCTTGTATCTTCCATTCTCGAACTTGACAGCCTCTGTGAAAGAGTCATACAGTGTCTTCTCCTTGTCCTGGATTCCTAGGGCTTCTAACTCCCAGAATGCTCTGAGTTGATCTTCTAACGTGCAAGGCTCTGCTGAACAAGTATTGGCATGCAGGACATGAGTAACAGTCAAGTTCGTTGCACAGTGTCCTGGCTCAACACAGGCCGACGGACCAGATAACACCCAGCCTAGTTTCGTGTGTATTGCAATAGGGCCATTAGCTCCCCTGCAAATGCTCCCTGTCACCAACTCCCAATAGTAGTCAGACCCAATCAACATATCTATTGGCATTCTTGAATCCGTATCATGGGCATCGGCTAACTCTAAACCCAAAAGATGGGGATACTGCCTGACACAAGTAGAATGTCCTATCAAAGGCTCGCAAATGGTAGGCACTACATACACGGAGAGTGACATCGCAGGGTAACCTCTCAGACACAGACCCACCTTCACGATAGGGCATACCTTCGTACTCCCTTTCCCGGATCCAAACGTGGCTATAGAAAGTGACTGCTCTCCTGTAACCTCCAGATTGAGTAAACGTTGGGCGTGTTCACTGATATAGGACTTCTGGCTGCCACCATCAAGAATCAGGCGTATTGCAAGCGAGACATGTGAGTTGCATGGTTGGTGGATCACTGCACGAGCAGTCTGAAGGAACACAAATTGTTCGCTGTGTGAACAAAGTGTGCTTGTAGGTTTGGCTGCTTGAAACAAGGGTGCCTTGGGGTTCAGTTTAGGATCGACCGAATGCGATGAACTTGAAGGAGTAGTTGAAGCTGTGGCGGTGTCACAGATCGATGTGTGGTGTTTCCTCTTACACTTCTGGCACCGCGACAATGATTTGCATTCACGAGAAACATGACCCCTGCGAAGACAGTTGAAACATCGACCGCTGCTCTTCAGAATTGGTTTACGATCTGCCGGCTTGGTTATGGTAGTACAACTTGACGAAGGGTGTGACTGCTCACAGTAGCAACACTGGGGACCAGATCTCGAGTCTTGAGAACCAGACAACAAGGTAGAAGATGTAGGATGGGATTTCTCTTGGCTTCGTCGGGATAGTTGGGAATTTGCTCTCTCCCTGGCAGTCAATTCTTCTTCAAATGTAGACAGCAGTGTATCCATGTCCAGATTGGAGTCTGATACCTTCCTGCTTACAATCAGCCTCAGGTCTGGTGGCAACTTAGCCAGTATGACAGGTGAGAGAAGAGCGCCATAAGAAGCAGATTCAATCCCAAGCGACTTCAAACTCCGAACATGAGTTTCCATGAGGTCATAGATTCGACGTAGATCCTTGAGGTTCCGGTCTAAATTGACAGTTTCCAGGTTCATAAGAGCATCCATATGTTTGGAAATGATGACTTGCTTGTTCCCAAATCGCTTGGTAAGAATCTCTACCGCTTGCTGATAGTTGGAGGTAGAGACTGTGAGACCGGCAATAGCATCAAGAGCTGCGTGGTCAAGCAAGGATCGCAGATAGTTGAATTTATCTATATCTGAGATACCAGCGTTTGAGTGGATCGTAGACTGGTAGAAGTCCCAACAGGTTGTCCACATAACTGGATCTCCATCAAAGCGTGGCAAAGAGATTTTAGGTAGTCTGACCTTAGCTTCACAAGGTGTTGACGCTGTTGCTGTAGATAGTTCAGTTGAGGGTTGACGGCTAGCAGTCGTAACAGCAGTTGAAGGGACAGTAGGAGAGATGGTTGCGCTCGGTTGATCAGTTGAAGATTGACGCGTATCGGTCGTTACAGCAGTTGAAGACGCGGCAGAGGAGTTGGTTGCGCTTGTTTGACTGATATTGGAAGATGGTGCGTCAGGTTTCAGGACCCGCTCTATTGCGGACAAAGCGATGTGCAATAATTCCTTGAATTGGTCCGCGCTGACGATCTCTTCCTCTACGGCGTCATCTTCGGTGAGTGCGAGGATCTCTTCATCCAGTGCTGCGAGGGTCTGCAATTTGTTTTCGATACTCTGCTGTAGCTGGGCAATTCTAGCAATATCCGGGGTTTCACTCGATATCGAAGTCTGAACTTCGCCCAGGATTCGTTTGGCCGAAGCCCGATGTCCGCCACGGACCTTCTTCTTTCTTGTCAGTTCCTCCGACATGCTGCCAGACTTGAAATGGGCCTTAATTAGAACAATATCGGCTCTTTGCTAAATACCTTCCCGGCTCAAAGGACCATGTAAAGAATCGGGAAAGAACTGTATTTTATTGCTCTAGGCCGCCTTGGATGCCTACTAGAATGACGCCGCTTGTGGATGACGCGAGAACCCGGAATAATCGTGTCGAGCGCTATTACAATCAGCCTCTCTATATAATCACGTGCGCATGCAATTACATAATACACAATAACGAGTTCAATTTCCAACATCACCAACTGTAACTGCTGAATAGCAGTATGATGCTCAGGGGGTGAGGTACGAAGACCTCACAGTGAGAAGCATGTTGTGTTGTTAATCTGTGTGTCCTAGTGCACTCTAATCTGTGTGTGAAGTGAGGGAGAGATGGGTTGTGTGTTATTTGTAAACGTATGCGTCATTGGAGGTTCTAATTATAATGTGTACTAATCCTTACAGGATGGACTGACCGCACTGATGTGCGCATCAGGTGAGGGGCATTTGGAGTGTGTGAAGGTTCTATTGGATAAAGGTGCGACGGTCAACATGCAGCATAAGGTAAGTGCAGTTTTAGTAGTCCCATTCTGATTGATATATTTACCGTGATGTAAATCTCCCTGTGTGAAGATTGTTGTGTTGTCAAACTGTGTGTCCTTGTGTCTAAATAAATAGCGCAATGAGGGTCAATATTACCAGACTTCATGCAGGGTCACATCTTGTAGTACTACAATGCTTGGCCAAGAAGTGGTACATGCAGGAGGGAAGATGGTAGAGCATTCGTACCTCTTGCACTCCAGCTAGGTGTTATGTGTTGCCCATCAATCAGCTGTGGTATCATACAGGTTTTGCTCTATACTGGTTTGATGAGCGCGATTAACTCTGTGACAACAGGATCACATAATGACGTTTGACCCTTTCCTCACACGTGATTTCATAATGAGTAAATGCTATTTGTTTTCGACGCGCGCCTTTATCCAGGTCTCCTTATGCACTGACGGTACCACTTGTAAAGTCTGGTATATGATTGTTCAGAGTGTTTAATTGGCTACTGAGCCTACCTTTCTTGATTTGGTTTATGTGTAATGAAGTAATACAAGCATTGTTCGACTTGTGTTTTGTATATTTAGATCAGTCCATGCTCATTTCACCAATTTGCAATTAATTAACTTGATCAAAAAAAATTTGACTAATAGCTATGATAAATGTGGTGTTCCCACAGGGTTTTGGGATTCAGTAGAATGTCCTTTTCCCCACCCTCTGTGGCTTAATGATGGGCCAGACCTAGGGAATGTAATGTGTGGAAATTTGTTCTAATATGACTTTTCAGGGTGTTTATTTTGCTAACTGAGCCTATTCTGTTGTTTTGTTTTTGAAGTGTAGTGAAATAATACATGCATTTTTGGAGTTCCCCACCCACCCCCTTGACCTATTGACCAGCCAGACATAGTAAATGCACACCATCACCCACTTTCACACGCCGATTACTGTACTTGTAACTGCTGAATAACAGTATGATGCTCAGGGGGTGAGGTACTGAGACCTCACAGTGAGAAGCATTGTGTTGTTAATCTATGTGTCCTAGTGCACTCTCTTCTGTGTGTGCAGTGAGGGAGAGATGGGTTGTGTGTTATTTGTACATGTATGCGACACTGGGGGTTCTATTATAATGTGTACTAATCCTTACAGGATGGATGGACCGCACTGATGCTTGCATCAAGTGAGGGGCATGTAGAGTGTGTGAAGGATCTATTGGATAAAGGTGCGAAGGTCGACATGCAAAATGAGGTAAGTGCAGTTTTAGTAGGCCCATTCTGATTGATATATTTACCATGATGTGAGACCTCCCAGTGTGTAGATACAGTAAATATGCTGTTAAACTGTGTGTCCTTGTGCATAATAAGCACAATGAGCGGTCATCTGTGTGTGGAATGCAGTTTGATGTATGTACCGTGATGTAAATCTCCCTTTGTTGTGTTGTAATATTGTGGGTCTTGTGGATAAATAAATAGCACAATGAGGGTCAATATTACCAGACTTCATGCAGGGTCACATCTTGTAGTACTACAATGCTTGGCCAAGAAGTGGTACATACAGGAGGGAAGATGGTAGAGCATTCGTACCCCTTGCACTCCAGCTAGGTGTTATGTGTTGCCCATCAATCAGCTGTGGTATCATACAGGTTTTGCTCTATACTGGTTTGATGAGCGCGATTAACTCTGTGACAACAGGATCACATAATGACGTTTGACCCTTTCCTCACACGTGACTTCATTATGAGTAAATTCTATTTGTTTTGTACACGCACCATTATCCAGGTCTCCTTATGCACTGACGGTACCACTTGTAAAGTCTGGTATATGATTGTTCAGAGTGTTTAATTGGCTACTGAGCCTACCTTTCTTGATTTGGTTTATGTGTAATGAAGAAATACAAGCATTGTTCGACTTGTGGTTTGTATATTTAGATCAGTCCATGCTCATTTCACCCAATTGCAATTAATTAACTCGATCAAACAATTTGACTAATAGCTATGATAAATGTGGTGTTCCTGCAGGGTTTTGGGATTCAGTAGAATGTCCTTTTCCCCACCCTTTGTGTCTTAATGATGGGCCAGACCTAGCACTGCGTGAGACCATATTGTATGCAGATCTGCATATTCCGCGCATATTCTTCGATATGTATCAGCATATGAACCGTATGCAGTTTTCTATAGGATTCATATGCAGAGTCAGCATAACTACCAATTCGGACTGATCACTCATATGAATGGTATCATGGTCTGCATACTATCTCTGCATATTAATTGTTATGCATCTGCATGTGTCTTGCAGACTCGCTATATGGCACTTCATACGAAGCGTATGCTGCATTGTATATACATCCTTTACAGGTCTGCATATGGAATCGTATAACCAGTACCCAAAACCATCCAATAATAATATAGGTATAGGATAACTGTTTTTAATAACAGGTTTCAGCTTGTACATTATAGGAACGGCAAAGTTCTTATATGCACTCTATGGCACACACTGTTGATGGCATTACGATTGGGGGCCCATCAGATTCTCTTTCCTCCCTCAATATCCAGCACGACGCTGAGCTGCTCTCGTGCTGCTTATCCAAAGTGTCTGCACTGTAACAAAAGATCACAAAAGTCAAATCTTTCAAAACTGACTCACCCTGCCTCTTTGGCGAGATTGAGTCTGCTATTTCAAAACACCTGTGCATACAGCAGAGACATCTAAAATGCACTGTCATGTGTACACCGAGAACGTACTGCGGTGGCATTTTCTTTCCGAGTGAGTTCTTTCTTTATAGTTTTCTGACTGCGATGTAACTCTGCAAATAATAATTAGCGATACGATTAGATTACTTACCTTCAAGTTCAGTGATCCTATAGAATTGTCTCTATGGGAATGCACATTAGGACGTATATATGAACAGCCCCTAGTCTGGTCCTTTCGGCAGACCGTAGATCTTCGATTACCTTACTAGATTATCAGTACGTGACATTCTGGTTCTCCATTATACTCGGCAAGGCTTGAACCTCCTTTTCGTGTGCGTAATACTTCATGAAGTGAACCGCTTTAGTCAGCTTCATAGATTCGGCGCTTCGACTGGAATGCAAATGTTCCAGTCGAAGCACCGAATCCATGAAGCTGACCAAAGCGGTTACCTTCAGGAAGTATTACGCCTCTTTCGTGCACACGAAAAGGAGGTTCAAGCCTAGCCGAGTATAATGGAGAACCAGAATGTCACATACTGATAAGCTAGTAAACTAGTTTGCATTTGGTGTAACATTTTTAGTGGTAGAGTACTTACTAGATTTCGGCATTCCTTACTGATGTACATTGCCGGGGGTCTTTCTGTATTAGTCTCACATGTCCAGCACTTCCTGCAGCAGCTGCTAGGTAACAGCTGCTGCTTGCTTTAATATGACATGCGCATGCGTGATGGTGTTTTTATTATTATTTTAATATTTAATTCTTAGTATTCTCGGAAGGAATTACACTCACAGTTTGTATTCAGCAATTTAGTTGATGGATTTCAACTAAAATGAAGCTAAAGGTCCTGTTTTGGTCTGATTGTACAGTCTTTTGATACGCGTATGAGTAGTACGGCAATTTAGTTCATTTGTACTACTAAACACATCGACCATTGTCTATCATTACAAGCTAGGTCCTAGGATTGTTTAATTATTATTATCTCACTTCTGACAAAAATTAAAAGCAAAGTGTGATCACAGTAAAGGCAGCAGAGCCATCAGACACCAGTCCAGTTGCACGATCTGGACCTGCAATTGTTTATGTTAGCATCCACAAGTTCTTCTAACAGTGGATCTAAGCAGGCCCTGATCATGAGACACATACAATTTACGTGCACCGCCCCTCTGCACATCAACTATCCTACGCATTAGCTTATATATGTATGGGATTACACTGCCTTACAGTACATATGGGATAAGAGAGGACATATGGGAGGGGAGAGGCTCCTCCTCCTCTTCTTCCTCATCACTGCCAAGTCCTCATAGCTGCATTGAGAACAATCTACCCATAGACATAGATCTGTCACCCCTAGGACCACCCATCATTCTATCATATCCCTCTCCCCTAACTCTCATAAGACATTACATACCCCTACACCTCCCATGTGACCCCACCTTCATGCACTCACTCGTAACATTAGTTTAGGATGAATTGGGTATAGGGAAATTTTTTTACATCAGTCCCGCTTTTAATTCATTTCAGAAGCTTATATCTCCCGCCTCTCGCCCACTTGTCTACAATGATTGTCTTTCCAAGGTTCTCTCCATGCTCAAACTTTGTCAGCCCATGAATCCCACTACTACATATCTTATATGTATTCTCTTGCCTGAGTGCACCCATTGGATCACAAGCCAGATGCGCTCTAAATAAAGGTTACAATTTATAGAATAGAGTACATGTGATGTACATAGAAAAATTAATACCACAATATATGTGGCAAGCGAACTTGTATGCAAGATATGCACTGGCCATACTAAAACACGCACCAACACATGTGCTGGTATACTATCTGAGCTACGTGCAATTATAACCCGCAATAACTGGCTTACCGTTTCTACACACAGCGCGAAACGGAATCCAGTTAGTCACCATCGTTGGGCAAATCGGTTAGCTCCACTTCACAAGATTGCAGACTACTTTCCGCTCTGCTTAATTGTAATATTAGTTCAGAGAACAATTATCTCACAATTTACAAGATGACGTTATAGATCTATTATGTTTGCAACCGCCCCCTTATTACTCTGTTACAAATTCGACATAATATTATCATATGCCATACGATTGCAGGTCACCGTCTTGTTTTGGCTGTCTAGTTACCGGTACACACTTTGGATAATAGCGCAGTAGGCCATACTTAAGTTGAATAACAGTGGTCTCGGCGTGTATGGCACGAAGTGTTGTTAATTATATTTCTACCCGTGTACCGCCTGATGTACGTTAGTTGATTGCAGTTCGCTTGTACAATGTATAGCAAAGCATGCAGTACTAGTTGCAATGTATACATACACCTCCATACACATACATACATACTACTCCGCATTTCTACCCGTCACATATCTGCATTTCACCCCCGATATTGGTCCACACTTTACCACTATAGACACGCATCTGCATTCATACTAAGCATTCGACATACTGGTCGCGATATGTATCCCGATACGAACATTGCTGCATATGTATCAGCATATGGTAGCATACGCAGAGTCTGCATAGTTCTGCATACGATACACTTCAGCGCAGTGTAGGGAATGTAATATCTGGAAATTTGTTCTAATATGACTTTTCTGGGTGTTTATTTTGTTAACTGAGCCTATTCTGTTGTTTTGTTTTTGAAGTGTAGTGAAATAATACATGCATTTTTGTAGTTCCCCACCCATCCCCTTGACCTATTGATCGGCCAGACATAGTAAATGCACACCATCTCCCACTTTCACACGCCGAGTACTGTACTTGTAATTGCTAAATAACAGTATGATGGTCAGGAAGTGAGGTACTGAGACCTCACAGTGAGAAGCATTGTGTTGTTAATCTGTGTGTCCTAGTGCACTCTCTTCTGTGTGTGCAGTGAGGGAGAGATGGGTTGTGTGTTATTTGTACACGCATGCGACACTGGGGGTTCTATTATAATCCTTACAGGAGGGATGGACCGCACTGATGTGCGCATCAGGTGACGGGCATTTGGATTGTGTGAAGGATCTATTGGATAAAGGTGCGGAGGTGAACATGCAGATGAAGGTAAGTGCACTTTTAGTAGGTCCATTCTGTTTGATATATTTACCCTTATGTGAGACCTCCCTGTTTGAAGATTGTTGGGCTGTAAAACTGTGTGTCCTTGTGTAAAAATAGCACAATGAGGATCATCTGTGTGCAAAATGCAGTTTAGTAGTCAAGTTCTTGGAAAACGAAATGATGTACTGTACTGGTGTGGCCCTTCCCCTCCAGGATCACATTGTACTACATACATTTACATGAATGAAGTGGTGCATTCAGGAGGGAAGGTGGTAGAGCATTTGTACCCCTTGCAGTGCTGCAGCTAGGCATTATGTGTGGCCCATCAATAAGCTGTAGTATTATACAGAGTTTTGCTCAATAGAGGTTTGTTGGGCACGACTGACCCTTTGGCAGCAACATGTAATGAAGTTTGACCCTTTCCTTGCACATAAAGGGATAAATGATTTTAGCACTATTTGTTCAGTACACTCAGGTATCGTCATGCACTGACAGTACCACTTGTAGAGTCTGAATATTTTGTAACATGATGTTTCAGGGTGTTTATTTGGCTACTGAGTCTATATTATAACTTCTGGTTTTGGTTTATGTGTAATGAAGTAATATATTTAGATCAGCCTTGCTCATTTCAAAATTGCAATTCATTAACTTGATCAAAAAATTTGACTAATAGCTATGATAAATGTGGTGTTCTCACATAGTTTTGGGACTCAGTAGAATGTCCTTTTTCCAACCCTCTGTATCTTAATGACTGGCCAGACCTGTAATGTACAGGTTATGTAATGTCAGGAAATCCGTTCAAATATGACGCATCAGGGTGTTTAATTGGCTAACTGATGTGTAATAAAGTAATGCAGGCATTGTTGAACTCCCTAATCCCCCCCAACTTGACCTAATGGCCGGCCTGACATAGCAAATGCACACCTTCACCCACTTTCGTGCAAAATGTTACGTTTCGTTTCGTTTAGAATCACTTCATGTGCATTTACGCTGTATGTAAGCGTAGTGAATGCATAGTTCATAGGCCGCTTTCAATTATCGTACATAAATGCTAAATGATCCAACCGCATTAGAGCATGCTCGTTTGTTCGGAACGTCGCATATGATCACCTATAACTAATTACATGCATTATAGTTACTCAATTGTTCATTTTAATCCTCCATTAATCTCAGCTGGTGTTGGAAAGTCATTCTGATCGCTCACTTAGGGAGAGATTGGTTGTGTGTTGCTTGTACATGTATGCTACATTGAGGGTTCAAATTATAATGTGTTCTAATCCTTACAGGATGGACGGACCGCACTGATGCATGCATCAAGTGAGGGGCATTTGGAGTGCGCAATGGTTCTAGTGGATAAAGGTGCAGAGGTCAACATGCAGAATAAGGTAAGTGCAGTTTTATTAGGCCCATTCGAATAGATACTGGGTGTCCACGAAAGAACGCAATGCCTTTTGAACGGGAATAACTTTTGATTGGAGTATGCTAATATTTAGAAACTAACAACTTGAGGTTAGGCAAATGTGTTTACATCATTTTATTTACCAGTTATTAACGATGCTTAATAAACGTTAATAAACACAACAAATTTAAAAGTGAAACCATGTTAAGACACCAGTTTTGAAGCCAAAAACTAAATGATCATATTTGTTTCACCTCTTAGAACTGAAAGTATGATGCAACAACTATTTCACCTCGGTTATGCATGCGCACTTCATTGCATACGCAGGTCCCGTTCCAAGGCTAGTGACGCAACCATTGACGCACCGTATTAGCTCCACCCCTTCAACTTGCACATTATCACGTGTCACTGAGCCCCACCCCACATTCCTCCCTCGAACTGCTTAATTCTTAGACGAATAGCCCAATAAAGATCTAAAGTTATCCTTGTGAAATCATAGATACTAGTAACTAGCCGTACCTGCGGCTGCTTATCTCTCGCTTTTAGAATTGAACTAGCCGCATTACTACCTCTTCGTAGAAGAAAACATAAACCCGATCGTAGGTCATTCATACAGGCGGTGCCAACCAATTAGCGTTATTGCTACGTGTTGTGGATGAGATCGAGATTCACCTTACGTAGTACAGAACCACACTGGAGAATGCAAATGGTTGGTGAGTTAAAGGCACGAACGACTGGGTGCCTATTGGCATACAGTGTACGTACGGGTACACACACACATGGTGCAGTCCATGCATTTAGCAAACTGTAGATCCTTCCAGCTAGCTCTACATTAATAGCTAACTGGTATATGCCCGTAATACTAGAGAAGCCAACACAATAGAATGTCCTTTTCCCCATGGAATGTAATGTCTGGAAATTTGTTTTAATACGACTTGTTTTGTTTTTGATGTGTCATGAAATAATACAGGCATTTTTGGTCTTCCCCACCCACCCCTTTGAGCTATTGACCATCCAGACATAGTAAATGCACACAATCACCGCTTTCACACACCGATTACTGTACTTGCAACTGCTGAATAACAGTTTCATGGTCAGAGGGTGAGGTACTGAGACCTCACTGTGTGAAGCATGTTGTATTGTTAATCTGTGTGTCCTAGTGCACTCTCTTCTGTGTTTGCAGTGAGGGAGAGATAGGTTGTGTGTTATATGTACATGATGCTACATTAATTATAATGCGTACTAATCCTTACAGGATGGATGGACCGCACTGATGTGGGCATCAAGTGAGGGACGTTTGGAGTGTGTGAAGGTTGTATTGGATAACGGTGCGGAGGTCAACATGCATAATAAGGTACATGTAAGTGCAGTTTTAGTAGGCCCATTCTGATTGATATGTTTACTGTGATGTGAGACCTCCCAGTGTGAAGATTGTTGTGCTGTAAAACTGTTTTTCCTTGTGTAAAAATAGCATGATGAGGATCATCTGTGTGTGGAATGCTGTTTGATTAGTCATGTTCTAGGAAAACGAAATGACGTACTGTAGGTGCGTGTGGCCCCTTCCCCTCCAGGATCACATTGTACTACGATACTTTCCATGAATGAAGTGGTACATTCAGAAGGGTAGGTGGTAGAGCGTTTGTACCCCTTGCACTGTCGCTAGGCATTAGGTTTGGCCCACCAATTAGCTTTGGTATCATACAGAGTTCTGCATTATCTGATTAGGCCGCTTGACCGCAAATGTTTTGTTTATTTCGTGCACAAATGGAGAGCAATAGTGCTGCCGGTGCGCTGCACAATGCTGATGCAGGCTCTAGTTGCTAAACAGAGTACTAAGGGTCTCGGAAAATGTCATTCGAGTTTACAAACAACGGAACGATGCGTGGCGTTTTTACATCACACTCGTGGCTGCTGTAACTGATGATAATCCTGGTACATCGTTGTCATTGCTGCATGGGAATGAAGCGGAACAGCGAAAAATATGTGTTGCAGTTACAAGACGTTCAGAAGTTGAAGTTTAACTGTTCAGTCACATTATAGACTGGTATGTGATTCCAGGGAGGTGGTAACATTTCCAGAGACCCATTTAACAAGTAGACGTACAGGATTCTGATGACGACTACAGAGTCAGTGAGGATGATGGATGATGCAAACAATCTGCAGCCGGCTTAAAACATTGTATGTAGACAGTAGTGACATACCATTGTTATTTGCATAAAGATATGAATTCGCGCGATCGCACTCATCCCTTGCGCGCGTCCAAATTAAAAACAATTCGGTCTAATTAATTCTAAATGTCTTATATCTTGCTAACTAAATGCACAATCTTTGGGCGATTTATGACGGTTTCTTTCACATCCTTCCTCACAATGGAACTGAATTTTTTTTACATGCAAGTCTCTTTAGTTAAGAAAACGAATCACCTGTAGGTCGAGGGGTTATCATTCGCCATACCTCACTGACCTCGTGTCATCCTGCTTCTAAATTCGTTGCACAAATAGAGCAGTCATGTATGTATGTACCTATTGTTTTCGTTGCGCTATCAGCTTAATTGGAGATTTAATACAGCTTGTTCCGCGACATCTACTTTACGCGGGTTTTTACCGCGAAAATATGAAAATCAATAACCAACCACAACTCAAAAACGGAACATAGTCAATTGTTTCCAATTGTTTTGGCACTTACTTCGAGCTTCACCTAGTACATATGTATAAAAAAATGGAGCCAGCATTATCGTTCCATACTTACCGAGGCGGACATGTTTAGGAACACCTGTGAGTTGTCCCACCTGTAAGACCGCACAATGTGAAGCATGATGTTGTTAATCTGTGTGTCCTAGTGCACTCTCTTCTGTGTTTGCAGTTAGGGAGAGGTGGGTTGTGTGTTATTTGTACATGTATGCGACATTGGGGCTTCTAATTATAATGTGTACTAATCCTTAAAGGATGGATGGACTGCACTGATGTGGGCATCAAGTGAGGGGCATTTGATGTGTGTGAAGGATCTATTGGATAAGGATGTGGATGTCAACATGCAGAATAATGTAAGTGCAGTTTTAGTAGACCCATTCTGATTGATATGTTGAGACCTCCCAGTGGGAAGTATGTTGTGCTGTAAAACTGTTTATCCTTGTGTAAAAATAGCACAATGAGGGTCATCTGTGTGTGGAATGCTGTTTGATTAGTCATGTTCTAGGAAAACGAAATGATTTTCTGTACTGGTGTGGTGCGTGTGGTCCCTTCCCCTCCAGGATCACATTGTACTACGATACTTTCCATGAATGAAGTGGTACATTCAGAAGGGTAGGTGGTAGAGCGTTTGTACCCCGCTAGGCATTATGTGTGGCCCACCACTGAGCTGTTGTATCATACAGAGTTTTGCTCAATAGAGGTTTAATGGGCGCGACTGACCCTGTGACAGCAACACATCAAGAAGTTTTACCCTTTACTTGCTCATGGCTTTGTCCTATTCCCTACCTTCTGTGGCTTAATGAATTAGATAAGTACCTTGTCATTGAACCGTAAACCCGTATAATAATCAATAGCTATGATCAATTTGGTAGTTCTGCAAGTGTTTGGGACACAATAGAATGTCCTTTTCCCCAGCCACCCTGTGTGACGTAATGATGGGCCACACCTAGGAAATTTGAAGTCTGGAAATCCATTTTATTATGACATTCCAGGGTTAATAAGTGACTGCTGAGCCGAACTTACATGTTATAATTTGATGTGTAGTAAAGTAATGCATGAACATGAATTTTTGAATTCTTGGTGATAGATTAGATCAGACATACATGTACTCATTTAACCAAATTACTAGTAATAAGATGTATCAACAACATTGACTATTAATTCTAATCACTGTGGTCTACAGGGTTATGGGACTCGGTAGACTTTCTATCCTCCACCTGCTCTCCATGACATAATGACGGGCCAGACCTGGGGGATGCACAGCATAACCCACTTTCACATGTCCATTACTATACTTGCTACAAGGTGAATAACAGTATGATGTTCAGGGGGTGAGGTGCAGCCTACCACTGAGACCTCACAGTGTGAGGCATGTTGCGCATTTTGTCTGTGTATCCTAGTGTACTCTTTATCTTCTGTGTGTTCAGTGAGGGAAAGATGGGGTTTTGTGTACATGTATGCGACATTGGTGGTACTTGTTATGATGTGTGCTAATCTTTGCAGAATGGATCTACCGCACTGATCCTGGCATCAATGAAGGGACATTTGGAGTGTGTCAGGGAGCTATTGGGTAAAGGTGCGGAAGTCGACATGCAAAATGAGGTAAGTGCAGTTTCAGTAGGCCCATTCTAACTGATATGCTTACCCAGATGTGAGACCTCCCTGTGCGAAGACTGTTGTATTGTAAAACTGTGTGTCCATGTGTATAGAGATTGCACAATGAGCGTCAATATTACGAGACTTCATGCTGGGTCAGATCTTGTAGTACTACAATACTTGGCCAAGAATTGTTACATTCAGGAGGGAAGATGGTACATCCTTGCACTGCAGCTAGACATTATGTGTGTCCCACCAATAAGCTGTTGTATCATACTAGGATTTGCGGAATAGAGGTTTGATGGGCACGACTGACCCTATGACAGCATCACATGATGAGGTTTGACCCTCTCCTTACACATGACTTCATAATGAATAAATGCATTTAGCGCTATTTGTTTAGTACACTCACCTTTATCCCGGTATCCTTATGCACTGACAGTACCACTTGTAGAGTCTGAATGTTTTGTAACATGACGTTTCAGGGTGTTTAATTGTCTACTGAGTCTAACTTCTCGTTTTGTTTGATGTGTAATGAAGTATTTCAAGCATGTTTGGCTTGTTTTGTGTGTACTTAGATCAGTCCATGCTCATTTTACCACATTGCAAAATTAACTTGATCATAAACTTTGACTAATGACTATGATGAATGTGGTAATCCCATCAGGTTTTCGACTCAGTAAAATGTCCTTTTCCCCACTCACTGTGGTATAATGACGGGCCAGACCTAGGGAATGCATTGTCTTCAAATCCGGTTTCATACGACGTTTCAGGGTGTTTAATTGGCTAACTAAGCCTGTTTTCTATTTTTGTTTTAATGTCCCATTTTTGGACTTCCCCACCCACCCCCTTGGCCTATTGACCAGCCAGACATAGTAAATGCACGCACACCTGTACCCGCTTTCACACGCCGATTACTGTACTTGTAACTGCTGAATAACAGTATGATGGTCAGGGGGTGAGGTACTGAGACCTCACAGAGTGAAGCATGTTGTGTTGTTAATCTGTGTGTCCTAGTGTACTCTCTTCTGTGTTGTGTCTGTGAGGGAGAGATAGGTTGTGTGTTATATGGGGTTCTAAATATATTGTGTACTAATAATCCTTACAGGATGGATGGACTGCACTGATGTGGGCATCAAGTGAGGGGCGTTTGGAGTGTGTGAAGGTTCTATTGGATAACGGTGCGGAGGTCAACTTGCAGAATAATAAGGTAAGCGCAGTTTTAGTAGACCCATTCTGATTGATATATTTACCCTGATGTGTGAGACCTCCCAGTGTGAAGATTGTTGTGCTGTAAAACTGTGTGTCCTTATGTAGCAATAGCATAATAACGGCTGACTTGATGCAACCATCAGTGTGGTCCAAGCGTTATGTGTGGCCCACCAATTAGCTTTGGTATCATACAGAGTTCTGCTCAATAGAAGTTCAATGAGCGTGACTGACCCTGTGACAGCAACACATCAAGAAGTTTTACCCTTTCCTTGCTCATGACTTTGTCCTATTCCCCACCTTCTGTGGCTTAATGAATTAGATAAGTACCTTGTCATTGAGCCGTAAATCCATATAATAATCAATAGCTATGATCAATTGGGTAGTTCTGCAAGTGTTTAGGACACAATAGAATGTCCTTTTCCCCAGCCACCCTCCGTGACGTACATGTAATAACGGGCCATACCTAGGGATAATAAAGTCTGGAAATTCATTTTATTATGACATTTCAGGGTTAATAACTGACTGCTGAGCTTAACTAACAAGTTTTAATTTGATGTGTAATAAAGTAATGCATGCATTTTCTATTTTTTGGTGATAGATTAGATCAGACTTACTCATTTAACCAAATTACAAGATAAGATGTATCAACAACATTTACTATTAATTCTAATCACTGTGGTCTACAGGGTTATGGGACACGGTAGACTTTCTATCCCCCACCTGCTCTCCATGACCTAATGACTAGCCAGACCTGGGGGATGCACCACTTTCACATGTCCATTACTATACTTGCTAAAAGGTGAATAACAGTATGATGTTCAGGGGGTGAGGTGCAGCCTACCACTGAGACCTCGCAGTGTGAGGCATGTTGTGCATTTTGTCTGTACATCCTAGTGTACTCTTTATCTTCTGTGTGCGCAGTGAGTCCAATAAATTATAAACGTATGCGACATTGGGGGTTCTAATGATAATGTGTACTAATCCTTACAGGATGGATGGACTGCACTGATGTGGGCATCAAATGAGGGGCATTTGGAGTGTGTGAAGGTTCTATTGGATAAAGGTGCGGAGGCCAACATGCAGAATAAGGTAAGTGCAGTTTTTGTAGACCCATTCTGATTGATATATATTTACCCGGATATGAGACCTCCCTGTGTGAAGATTGTTGTGCTGTAAGACTGTGTGTCCTTGTGTAAAAATAGCACAATGAGGGTCATCTGTGTGTGGAATGCTGTTTGATTAAGTCAAGTTCTAGGAAAACGAAATGACGTTTCTGTACTGGTTAGGTGCGTGTGGCCCCTTCCCCTCTAAGATCACCTTGACTACGATACTTTTCCATGAATGAAGTGGTACATTTAGAAGGGTAGGTGGTAGCCTGTCATTACGTCACAGAGGGTGGCTGGGGAAAAGGACACATTCTATTGTGTCCTAAAATCTTGCAGAACTACCTAATTGATCATAGCTATTGATTACTATATGGGTTTATGGTTCAATGACAAGGTACTTATCTAATTCATTAAGCCACAGAAGGTGGGGAGAATGGACGAAGTCATGAGCAACGAAAGAGTAAATCTTGATGTGTTGCTGTCGCAGGGTCAGTCGCGCACATTAAACCTCTATTGAGCAAATCTATGTATGATACCAAAGCTAATTGGTGGGCCACACACAACACCTAGCGACAGTGCAAGGGGTACAAACGCTCCACATTTAAGAAATTTAAAGTCTGGAAATCCATTTTATTATGACATTCCAGGGTTAATAAGTGACTGCTGATCCTAACTTACATGTTTTAATTTGATGTGTATTAAGGTAATGCATGCAATTCCGATTTGTTGGTGATAGATTAGATCAGACATACTCATTTAACCAAATTACATGTCATGAGATGTATCAACAATATTGACTAATCTCAACAACATTGACATTGCATAACCCACTTTCACATGTCCATTACTATACTTGCTACAAGGTGAATAACAGTATGATGTTCAGGGGGTGAGGTGCAGCCTACCACTGAGACCTCACAGTGTGAGGCATGTTGTGCATTTTGTCTGTACATTCTAGTGTACTCTTTATCTTCTGTCTGTGAAGTGAGGCCAAAGATGGGGTTGTGTGTACATGTATGCGACATTGGTAGTAATTGTTATGATGTGTGCTAATCTTTGCAGAATGGATCTACCGCACTTATCATGGCATCAATGAAGGGACATGTGGAGTGTGTCAGGGGGCTATTGGGTAAAGGTGCGAAAGTAAACATGCAAAGTGAGGTAAGTGCAGTTTCAGTAGGCCCATTCTAACTGATATGCTTACCCAGATGTGAGACCTCCCTGTGTGAATCATGTTGTGTTGTAAAACTGTGTGTCCTTGTGTATAGATTGCACAGTGAGTGTCAATATTACCAGACTTCATGCAGGGTCACATCTTGTAGTACTACAATACTTAGCCAAGAAGTGTTACAGGAAGATGGTACAGCCTTGCACTGCAACTAGACATTATGTGTGGCCCACCAATATGCTGTGGTAACACACTAGGTTTTGCGCAATAGAGGTTTGATGGTCACGACTGACCCTGACAGCATCACACGATGAAGTTTGACTCTCTCCTTGCGCATGACTTCATAATGAACAGATGCATTTAGCTCTATAGTTTAGTACACTCACCTTTATCCCAGGTATCCTTATGCACTGACAGTACCACTTGTAGAGTCTAAATATTTTGTAACATGACGTTTCAGGGTGTTTAATTGGCTACTGAGTGTAACTTCTTGTTTTGGTTTATGTGTAACGAAGTATTCAAGCATCGTTCAACTAGTTTTGTGTGTACCTAGATCACTCCATGCTCATTTTACCAAATTGCAATTAATTAACGATCAAAACATTTTACTAATGGCTATGATAAACGTGGTGTTCCCACAAGGTTTAGGGACTCAGTAAAATGTCCTTTTCCCCACCCTCTGTGACGGGCCAGACCTAGGGAAAGTAATGTCTGCAAATCCGGTCTAATACGACATTTCAGTGTGTTTAATTGCTTAATTAAGTCTGTTTTCTATTTTTGATTTTGGTGTCCCAAATGTTCTAATGCGACTTTTCAGGGTGTTTATTTTGCTAACTGAGCCTGTACCTGTTGTTTATTTTTTGATGTGTAATGAAATAATGCAGGCATTTTTGGACTTCCCATCCACCCCCTTGAACTATTAACCAGCCAGGCATAGTCGCTTTTATAGTGTACTTGCAACTGCTGAATAACAATAAGATGATACTTAGACCTCACAGTGTGAAGCATGTTGTGTTGTTAATCTGTGTGTCCTAGTGCACTCTCTTCTGTGTTTGCAGTGAGGGAGAGATAGGTTGTGTGTTATTTGTACATGTATGCGACATTGGGGGTTCTTAATATAATGTGTACTAATCCTTACAGGATGGACGGACTGCACTGATGTGGGCATCAAGTGAGGGGCATTTGGAGTGTGTGAAGGTTCTATTGGATAACGGTGCGGAGGTCAACATGCGGAAGAAGGTAAGTGCAGTTTTTAGTAGACCCATTCTGATTCATGTAGTTAGACCTCCCTGTGTTAAAACTGTGTGTCCTTGTGTAAAAATAGCACTGTGAAGGGCATCTGTGCGTGGAATGCTGTTTGATTAGTCAAGTTCTAGGAAAACGAAATGACGTACTGTACTGGTGTGGTGCGTGTGGTCCCTTCCCCTCCAGGATCACACTGTACTACGATCAGGCACCCTCCGTGACGTAATGACAAGCCACACCTAGGAAATTTAAAGTCTTGAAATCCATTTAATTGTGACATTTCATGGTTAATAAGTGACTGCTGAGCCTAACTTACATGTTTAAATTTCATGTGTAATAAAGTAATGCATGCATTTTCGATTATTTGGTGATAGATTAGATCAGACATGCTCATTTAACCAAATTACAAGTAATAAGGTGTATCAACAACATTGACTAATCTCAACAACATTGACATTGCATAACCCACTTTCACATGTCCATTACTATACTTGCTACAAGGTGAATAACAGTATGATGTTCAGGGGGTGAGGTGCAGCCTACCACTGAGACCTCACAGTGTGAGGCATGTTGTGCATTTTGTCTGTACATCCTAGTGTACTCTTTATCGTGCAGTGAGGCCAAATATGGGGTTTTGTGACATGTATGTGACATTGGTGGTACTTGTTATGATGTGTGCTAATCTTTGCAGAATGGATCTACCGCACTGATCCTGGCATCAATGAAGGGACATTTGGAGTGTGTCAGGGGGCTATTGGGTATTGGTGCGGAAGTCAACATGCAAAATGAGGTAAGTGCAGTTTTAGTAGGCCCATTCTAACTGATATGCTTATGCTTACCCAGATGTGAGACCTGTGTGAATCATGTTGTGTTGTAAAACTGTGTGTCCTTGTGTAGAGATTTCACAATGAGTGTCAATATTACGAGACTTCATGCAGGGTCAAATCTTGTAGTACTACAATACTTAGCCAAGAAGTGTTACTGGAAGATGGTACAGCCTTGCACTGCAGCTAGACATTATGTGTGGCCCACCAATAAGCAGTGGTAACACACTAGGTTTTGTGCAATAGAGGTTTGTTGGGCACGACTGACCCTGACAGCATCACATGATGAAGTTTGACTCTCTCCTTGCGCATGACTTCATAATGAACAAATGCATTTAGCGCTATAGTTTAGTACACTCACCTTTATCCCAGGTATCCTTATGCACTGACAGTACCTCTTGTAGAGTCTAAATATTTTGTAACCTGACGTTTCAGGGTGTTTAATTGGCTACTGAGTGTAACTTCTTGTTTTGGTTTATGTGTAACGAAGTATTTCAAGCATCGTTCAACTAGTTTTGTGTGTACCTAGATCACTCCATGCTCATTTTACCAAATTGTAATTAATCAACGATCAAAAAAATTTACTAATAGCTATGATAAAGGTGGTGTTCCCACAAGGTTTAGGGACTCAGTAAAATGTCCTTTTCCCCACCCTCTGTGGCTTAATGACGGGCCAGACCTAGTGAATGTAATGTCTGCAAATCCGGTCTCATACGACGTTTCAGTGTTTTTAATTGGCTAATTAAGCCTGTTTTCTATTTTTGATTTTCATGCCCCAAATGTTCTAATGCGACTTTTCAGAGTGTTTATTTTGCTAACTGAGCCTGTACTGTTGTTTAATTTTTGATGTGTAATGAAATAATGCAGGCATATTTGGACTTCCCACCCACACCCTTGACATAATGACCCACCAGACATAGTAAATGCACACCATTACTCGCTTTCATAGTATACTTGCAACTGCTGAATAACAATATGATGGTCAGTGGGTGAGGTACTGAGACCTCACTGTGTGAAGCAAGCTGTATTGTTAATCTGTGTGTCCTATAGTGCACTCACTTCTGTGTTTGCAGTGAGGGAGAGATGGGTTGTGTGTTATTTGTACATGTATGCTACATTGGGAGTTCTAATTATAATGTGTACTAATCCTTACAGGATGGACACACTGCACTGATGTGGGCATCAAGTAAGGGGCATTTGGAGTGTGTGAAGTTTCTATTGAATAACGGTGCGGAGGTCAACATGCGGATGAAGGTAAGTGCAGTTTTAGTAGACCCATTCTGATTGATATATATACCCTGATGTGAGACCTCCCTGTGTGAAGATTGTTGTGCTGTAAACTGTGTGTCCTTGTGTAAAAATAGCACAATGAGGGTCATCTGTGCACGGAATGCTGTTTGATTAGTCAAGTTCTAGGAAAACGAAATGACGTACTGTACTGGTGTGGTCCGTATGCCCCCTTCCCCTCTAAGATCACATTGTACTACGATACTTTTCCATGATAGTAGTGGTACATTCAGTAGGGTAGGTGGTAGAGCGTTTGTACCCCTTGCATAGCCGCTAGGCGTTATGTGTGGCTCACCTATTAGCTTTGGTATCATACAGAGTTTTGCTCAATAGAGGTTTAATGGGCACGACTAACCCTGTGACAGCAACACATCAAGAAATTTTACCCTTTCCTTGCTCATGACTTTGTCCTTTTCCTTACCTTCTGTGGCTTAATGAATTAGATAAGTACAATGTCATTGAACCGTTATTCCATATAATAATCAATAGCTATGATCAATTTGATAGTTCTGCAAGTGTTTAGGACACAATAGAATGTTCTTTTCCCCAGCCACCGTAATGACGGGCCACACCTAGGAAATTTAAAGTCTGGAAATCCATTTTATTTCACGGTTATAGGTATCAGTACAATTTCTATCCTCCACCTGCTCTCCATGACATAATGACTGGCCAGACCTGGGGGATGCACAGCATAACCCACTTTCACATGTCCATTACTATACTTGCTAAAAGGTGAATAACAGTATGATGTTCAGGGGGTGAGGTGCAGCCTACCACTGAGACCTCACAGTGTGAGGCATGTTGCGCATTTTGTCTGTACATCCTAGTGTACTCTTTATCTTCTGTGTGTGCAGTGAGGGAAAGATGGGGTTGTGTGTACATGTATGCGACATTGGTGGTACTTGTTATGATGTGTGCTAATCTTTGCAGAATGGATCTACCGCACTGATCCTGGCATCAATTACGGGACGTTTGGAGTGTGTCAGGGGGCTATTGGATAAAGGGGCGAAAGTCAACATGCAAAATGAGGTAAGAGCAGTTTCAGTTGGCCCATTTTAACTGATATGCTTACCCAGATGTGAGACCTCCCTGTGTGAAGACTGTCGTGTTGTAAATCTGTGTATCCTTGTGTATAGATTGCTCAATGAGCGTCATTATTACCAGACTTCATGCAGGGTCAGATCTTGTAGTACTACAATGCTTGCCCAAGAAGTGTTACATTCAGGAGGGAAGATGGTACAGCCTTGCACTGCTGTTAGGCGTTATGTGTGGCCCACCAATAAGCTGTTGTATCATACTAGGGTTTGCGCAATAGAGGTTTTTTGGGCATGACTGACCCTGTGAATGCATCACATGATGAAGTTTGAATCTCTCCTTGCTCATGCCTTCATAATGAATAAATGCATTTAGTCCTAATGTTTAGTACACTCACCTTTATCCCGGTATCCTCATGCACTGACAGTACCACTCAATATTTTGTTACATGACGTTTCAGGTTGTTTAATTTGTCTAACTTTTGGTTTTGGTTTATGTGTAATGAATTAATTCAAGCATCGTTTGGCCTGTTTTGTGTTTATTTAGATCAGGCCATGCTCATTTCATCAAATTGCAATTCATTAACTTGATCAAAAGGTTTGACTAATAGCTTTGATAAATGTGGTGTTCCTGCAAGGTTATGGGACTCAGTAAAATGTTCTTATCCCCACCCTTAGTGGCGCCAGACCTAGAGAATGTAATGTCTGGATTTTCATGATGTTTTATTTGATAACTGAGCCTTTTCTCTTATTCTGTTTTTGATGCGTAATGAAATAATACAGGCATTTTTGGACTTATCCACCCACCCCCTTGACCTATTGACAGGTCAGGCATAGCGAATGCGCACCTTTTTCCACTTTCACATGCCGATTACTGTGCTCGTACCTGCTGAATAACAGTATGATGGTCAGGGGCTGTGGTACTGAGATCTCACAGTTTAAAACATGTTGTGTTGTTAATCTGTGTGTCCTAGTGCACTCCTATCTGAGTGTGCAGTGAGAAAGAGATGGGTTGTGTGTTATTTGTACACGTATGCGGCACTGGGGGCACATTATAATGTGTACTAATCCTTACAGGATGGAAGGACCGCACTGATGCTTGCATCAAGTGAGGGGCATGTAGAGTGTGTGAAGGATCTATTAGATGAAGGTGCAGAGGTCAACATGCAAAGTGAGGTAAGTGCAGTTTCAGTAGGACCATTCTACATGTAACTGATATGCCTACCCAGATGTGAGACCTCCCTGTGTGAAGACTGTTATGTTGTAAAACTGTGTGTCAAATTGTGTATAGATTGCACAATGAGGGTCAATATTACCAGACTTCATGCAGGGTCACATCTTGTTGTACTACAATACATGTACATTCAGGAGGGAAGATGGTACAGCCTTGCACTGCAGCTAGGCGTTATGTGTGTCCCACCAATAAGCTGTTGCATCATACTAGGATTTGCGCAATAGAGGTTTGATGACCCTGTGACATAATCACATGATGGGGTTTGACCATCTCCTTGCACATGACTTCATAATGAATAAATGCATTTAGAGCTATAATTTAGTACACTCACCTTTATCCCAGGTATCCTTATGGATTGACAGTAACACTTGTAGAGTCTGAATATTTTGTAACACGACGTTTCAGTGTGTTTAATTTGCTATTGAGTCTAACTTCTCGTTTTGGTTGATGTGTAATGAAGTATTTCAAGCATTGCTCGACTTGTTTTGTGTGTACTTAGATCAGTCCATGCTCATTTTACCAAATTGCAATTCATTAACTTGATCATAAACTTTGACTAATGACTATGATGAATGTGGTAATCCCATCAGGTTTTGCGACTCAGTAAATTGTCCTTTTCCCCACTCTGTGGTGTAATGACGGGCCAGACCTAGGGAATGCATTGTCTTCAAATCCGGTTTCATACGACGTTTCAGGGTGTTTAATTGGCTAACTAAGCCTGTTTTCTATTTTTGTTTTAATGTCCCAAATGTTATAATACGACTTTTCAGGGTGTTTATTTTGCTAACTGAGCCTGTACTGTTGTTTTATATTTGATGTGTAATGAAATAATACAGGCATTTCTGGACTTCCCCACATACCCCCTTGACCTAATGACCAGCCAGAAATAGTAAATGCACACCATTACCCGCTTTCACTCACAGATTACTGTACTTGTAACTGCTGAATAACAGTATGATGGTCAGGGGGTGAGGTACTGAGACCTCACAGAGTGAAGCATGTTGTGTTGTTAATCTGTGTGTCCTAGTGTACTGTTGTGTCTGTGAGGGAGATATGTTTTGTGTGTTATTTGTACATGATGCAACATCTAATTATAATGTGTACTAATAATCCTTACAGGATGGAGGGACTGCACTGATGTGGGCATCAAGTGAGGGGCGTTTGGAGTGTGTGAAGGTTCTATTGGATAACGGTGCGGAGGTCAACTTGCAGAATAATAAGGTAAGCGCAGTTTTAGTAGACCCATTCTGATTGATATGTTTACCCTGATGTGTGAGACCTCCCAGTGTGAAGATTGTTGTGCTGTAAAACTGTGTGTCCTTATGTAGCAATAGCATAATAACGGCTGACTTGATGCAACCATCAGTGTGGTCCAAGCGTTATGCGTGGCCCACCAATCTGAACCTGCGGCAGCAGGTTCAATATAGGATTGATTGAGGATTGATGAATATCATTAAAAAAACTTCACTCGCGTCTGGAGGGACAACGGAGAAACGGATCGCGTATCTCTTTGTCGCGATGGAACGAGAACTCAAAGATCTACATTTCTACGTTTGTTCCGTGTCATAAAACGGTGTGCTTTTAGAGAAACAAACGAATTCCTTTTTCTCGTGCCCAGTCCCAAAATAATTCTTGGTCGTCTTCTTCTTCTTCTTCTTCCTTAGGAAGGTATAACTCGAGCTACGAACGGTTTTGAATAACGGCAATAGCGCCAATATCTTTGGAATTCACCTGCGCGGTGCCCTTTAAGGTCATATAAAGACTACAGCGAGAAGTACCTCATGCGGTAGCAAGTTCTGTATAGGATATGAAGTTATTGCAGAAGTTTATTTGGTTTATTGTTGATTAATGAAGTTATTTTACAGCATGCAGTATAAATACTCCGACCTGCACGAAATTTATTTGGTGTTCCTATCGCAGTTAAATACTTTGGCTAGTGAAGTTAAATGCCTTCGCGTAATCGAAAGAAGAGATCTAAGCAACGAGCGGAATACCTTCAAAAGCAAGACGATATTTTATCACAAGAAAACAAGGCTAAAGCCCGAGCGCGCTACAAGGCCGATCCCGAAAAGAAGAAGGCCTCTGTACGCGACAGCTACAAGGCCGATCCCGAAAAGAAGAAGGCCTCTGTACGCGACAGCTACAAGGCCGATCCCGAAAAGAAGAAGGCCTCTGTACGCGACAGCTACAAGGCCGATCCCGAAAAGAAGAAGGCCTCTGTACGCGACAGCTACAAGGCCGATCCCGAAAAGAAGAAGGCCTCTGCACGCGACAGCTACAAGGCCGATCCCGAAAAGAAGAAGGCCTCTGTACGCGACAGCTACAACGCAGATATTGAATCTAAGCAATCTGCTAAAAGGCAGCGATATCAAGAGGACCTCGAGGAGAACCGCGCTGCTAAAAGGCAGAAATACGAGGACAATTCAGCTGCCATTAAGGCATCTGAAAGGAATCGGTATTGGAATGACCCCGCTGTCCGATTGGCTAAACGTGCTGCCGAGAGGAAGCGGTATCGCAGGGGTCACCGAACTACCACTACCACCCAAAGGTATGTGATGGCATGTTGTATTGCACTAGCATTAAAAGCTATAGGAAGATGTGCATGCAACATACATGTATGTACAGCACGCATGTAAGGGATCTGCACAAAACCATTCACTTTACATGTAAAGCATGCATGGTGACCCAACTGTTGTGTACAGTCCTTTGTGACCTGTCTATTGAATATTGGGGTGTCTAATTTCTTTGAGTTTGGCATGTGATGTGCATGCAACATGTGTACAGCACGCATGTAAGGGATCTGCCATTCACTTCACATGAAAAGCATGCATGGTGACCCTACTGTTGTGTACAGTAGTCCTTTCTCCTTTGTGACCTGTCTATTGAATATTGGGGTGTTATCCTTAATCTGATGCACAAAAAGGCTTCCTTATCTGATGTACATGACACAATGGCAGCCCGCCTGCAACTGTGTATTAATTTAATTGCATTTGCTATGGTTGAGCACTGAATATTACTGCAACCATATCCTTCTCCCATATAGCTACTCCTTGTATGAACCCAAATCTCATGCACTAATGGAGTATAATGGTGGTCTTGAAAAAGCTATTCTTAGGGATAGTGAGCTTCCGCCGCTACCAGCACTAGCCCCACCACCGGCACCAATACCAGTGCCCCCACCACCACTTCGTCTGCTGCCCCCCTGGCCGCTGCCACCACCACCCACATGGCTCCCATGGCCACAACGAGGCCGCCGCGTCAATAGAAGAGGGTGGAAACGAGGACAAGGCCGAACAATCAATAACATAAATAACTCGTATACTTATCATTTCTATTATTAAAATTTTTAACCTCCCTCCCTCCTTTCGTAAATTTAAATCAATTTGTCACCACTTATAAAGATGCCAGAGGAAAAAACTTATGAAACAAGTAAATAAAAACATTCTCTAACGAGAAAGTTGTTGGTATATAGGATTGACCAATCGTGGTGTAAAAGCACGGAAACAAGACTGACAGAAATTTGACTGGAAAATTGAAATAGGCCTATATTTAGCACACTAACATTGTAACAGTACATTCTTCTTTTCGGGATCGGCCTTGTAGCTGTCCGTACAGAGGCCTATGTATGGAGGGGAGGTCTTTCCCATCTCGAATCCCATGGCCAATGTACATACACAAGAATGCATCCCATGTAAACATTGTTAACACCTTTTAATTAGGAGAACATCCAGCACAATGGAATAAGGAGGGGAGGTCTTTCCCATGGCCAATGTACATATACAATCATTGGAGAGGGAGGTCTTTCCCATGTAAACATTGTTACTTGCACACACACACACACACACACACACACACACACACACAGCCACTCCCCCCTTATCTGTGAGATCATGAATATGCATAATGATCGGTGATGAAATTGAACCAATAGAATTGTAGCACAGCCGGCACACATGTTAAGGTTTTTCATGTATAAAAGCTACTCACCCACCAAATAGTGCACTTCGATTGCTGAGAAGAAAAAGGTAAAAACTAAATCCTTGCACTTTGTTTCTATACTCTCTGTCATGTTCATTCAGATGGAATATGCAAGATTTTTTGAACAAGACTCGGAGGACGAAATACATCCTCCGACTCCTCAACCGTTCACCCAGCCACCGCCCCCGCCACCGCTGCTAGAAGCAGTGCTGCCCCCCAATCATCCGCCACCAGCAGTAGCAGCAGCACTGTCCCCACCGCCAGCAGCAGCAGAGCTACCGCCACCAGCCGCTACCAGCAGAAGCAGCAGAGCGGCCCCCGCCGCTACCAGCACTAGCCCCACCACCGGCACCTATACCAGTGCCCCCACCACCACTTCGCCTGCTGCCCCCCTGGCCGCTGCCACCACCACCCACATGCATGCTCCCATGGCCACAACGAGGCCGCCGGAGAAGACGAGGAGGTCGAGGACAAGGCAGAACAGTTAATTACATAAAAAATTCGTATACTTATCATTATTATTAAAAAAATTTAACCTCCCTCCCTCCCTCCCTCCTTTCGTAAATTTAAATCAATTTATCACCACTTATAAAGACGCCAGAGGAAAAAACTTATGAAACAAGTAAATAAAAACATTCTCTAACGAGAAAGTTGTTGGTATATAGGATTGACCAATCGTGGTGTAAAAAGCACGGAAACAAGAGTGACAGAAATTTGACTGGAAAATTCAAAGAGGCCTATATTTAGCCCCACCACCACTTCGCCTGCTGCCCCCCTGGCCGCTGCCACCACCACCCACATGGCTCCCATGGCCACAACGAGGCCGCCGCGCTAATAGAAGAGGGTGGGAAACGAGGACAAGGCCGAACAATGAATAACATAAATAACTCGTATACTTATCATTTCTATTATTAAAATTTTTAACCTCCCTCCCTCCTTTCGTAAATTAAAATCAATTTATCACCACTTATAAAGACGCCAGAGGAAAAAACTTATGAAACAAGTAAATAAAAACATTCTCTAACGAGAAAGTTGTTGGTATATAGGATTGACCAATGGTGGTGTAAAAAGCATGGAAACAAGAGTGACAGAAATTTGACTGGAAAATTGAAATAGGCCTATATTTAGCACACTAACGTTGTAACAGTACATGCCTGAGTAATGGGCTAAATATAGGCCTATTTCAATTTTCCAGTCAAATTTCTGTCACTCTTGTTTCCATGCTTTTTACACCACCATTGGTCAATCCTATATACCAACAACTTTCTCGTTAGAGAATGTTTTTATTTACTTGTTAGCTTTGGTATCATACAGAGTTCTGCTCAATAGAAGTTCAATGAGCGTGACTTACCCTGTGACAGCAACACATCAAGAAGTTTTACCCTTTCCTTGCTCATGACTTTGTCCTATTCCCCACCTTCTGTGGCTTAATGAATTAGATAAGTACCTTGTCATTGAACCGTAAATCCATATAATAATCAATAGCTATGATCAATTGGGTAGTTCTGCAAGTGTTTAGGACACAATAGAATGTCCTTTTCCCCAGCCACCCTCCGTGACGTACATGTAATAACGGGCCATACCTAGGGATAATAAAGTCTGGAAATCCATTTTATTATGACATTTCAGGGTTAATAACTGACTGCTGAGCTTAACTAACAAGTTTTAATTTGATGTGTAATAAAGTAATGCATGCATTTTCGATTTTTTGGTGATAGATTAGATCAGACTTACTCATTTAACCAAATTACAAGATAAGATGTATCACCAACATTTACTATTAATTCTAATCACTGTGGTCTACAGAGTTATGGGACTCGGTAGACTTTCTATCCCCCACCTGCTCTCCATGACCTAATGACTAGCCAGACCTGGGGGATGCACCACTTTCACATGTCTATTACTATACTTGCTAAAAGGTGAATAACAGTATGATGTTCAGGGGGTGAGGTGCAGCCTACCACTGAGACCTCGCAGTGTGAGGCATGTTGCGCATTTTGTCTATACATCCTAGTGTACTCTTTGTCTTCTGTGTGCGCAGTGAGTCCAAAGATGGGGTTGTGTGTACATGTATGCGACATTCGTGGTACTTGTTATGAAGTGTGCTAATCTTTGCAGAATGGATCTACCGCACTGATTGTGGCATCAATGAAGGGACATTTGGAGTGTGTCAGGAGGCTATTGGGTATTGGTGCGAAAGTCAACATGCAAAGTGAGGTAAGTGCAGTTTCAGTAGTCCCATTCTAACTGATATGCTTACCCAGATGTGAAGACTGTTGTGTTGTAAATCTGTGTGTCCTTGTGTATAGATTGCACAATGAGCGTCAATATTACCAGACTTCATGCAGGGTCACATCTTGTAGTAGTGCAATACTTGGCCAAGAAGTGTTATATTCAGGAGGGTCGATTGTACATCCTTGCACTGCTGCTAGGCGTTATGTGTGGCCCACCAATAAGCTGTTGTATACTAGGGTTTGCGCAATACAGGTTTGTTGGGTACGACTGACACTGTGACAGCATCACATGATGAAGTTTGACGTCTCTTTGTTCATGACTTCATAATGAATAAATGCATTTAGCCCTATTGTTTAGTACACTCACCTTTATCCTGGTATTCTCATGCACGGACAGTACCACTCGTAGAGTCTCAATATTTTGTTACATGACGTTTCAGGGTGTTTAATTCGTCTAACTTCTGGTTTTGGTTTATGTGTAATGAAGTAATTCAAGCATCGTTCGGCTAATTTTGTGTTTATTTAGATCAGGCCATGCTCATTTCATCAAATTGCAATTCATTAACTTGATCAAAACATTTGACTAATAGCTATGATTAATGTGGAGTTCCAGCAAGGTTATGGGACTCAGTATAATGTCCTTTTCCCCACCCTCTGTGGCTTAATGACGAGCCAGACCTAGAGAATGTAAAGTTAGGAATTTCAGGATGTGAGCCTTTTCTCTTATTAATGAAAACATTTTTGGACTTATCCACCCACCCCCTTGACCTATGAACAGGTATATTTACCCTGATGTGAGACCACCCTGTGTGAAGACTGTTGCGTTGTTAAACTGTGTACTAGTGCAGTTTGAGTAGTCACGTTCTAAGAGAATGAAATGATATACTGTAGTGGTGTGGCTCTTCCCCTCCAGGATCACATTGTAGTACGATAATTTCCATGAATGAAGTGGTACATTCAGAAGGGTAGGTGGGGAGAGCGTTTGTACCCCTTGCACAGCCGCTAGGCGCTATTTGTGGCTGACCAATATGCTGTGGTATCATACATAATTTTGCTCAATAGAGGTTTGATGGGTGCAACTGTTCCTATGACAGCAACACATATTGAAGTTTGACCCTTTCCTTGATCATGACTTCATAATGAATACATTCTTTTAGCCTTGATTGTTTAGTACACTCACCTTTATCCAGGTATCCTTATGCACTGACAGTACCACTTGTAGAGTCTAAATATTTTGTAACATGAATTTTCAGGGTGTTTAATTGGCTACTGAGTGTAACTTCTGGTTTTGGTTTATGTGTAATGAAGTATGTCAAGCATTGTTCAACTTTTTTTGTGTGTACCTAGATCACTCCATGCTCATTTTACCAAATAGCTATTCAAAAAATTTGACTAATAGCTATGATAAAGGTGGTGTTCCCACAAGGTTGTCCTTTTCCCCACTCTCTGTGGCTTAATGACGGGCCAGACCTAGGGAATGTAATGTTTGCAAATCCGGTCTCATACGACGTTTCAGTGTGTTTATGGCTAATTAAGCCTGTTTTCTATTTTTGATTTTAATGTCCCAAATGTTCTAATGCGACTTTTAAGGGTGTTTATTTTGCTAACTGAGCCTGTACCTGTTGTTTAATTTTTGATGTGTAATGAGATACAGGCATTTTTTGACTTCCCTACCCACCCTCCTTGACCTATTGACCGGCCAGACATAGTAAATGCACACCATTATCCACTTTCACTACCCGATTACAGTACTTGCAACTGCTGAATAACAGTATGATGGTCAGGGGGTGAGGTACTGAGACCTCACAGTGTGAAGTATGTTGTGTTGTTAATCTGTGTCTCCTAGTGCACTCTGTGCAGAGAGGGAGAGACGGGTTGTGTGTTATTTGTAAACGTATGCGACATTGGGGGTTCTAATGATAATGTGTACTAATCATTACAGGATGGATGGACTGCACTGATGTGGGCATCAAATGAGGGGCATTTGGAGTGTGTGAAGGTTCTATTGGATAAAGGTGCGGAGGCCAACATGCAGAATAAGGTAAGTGCAGTTTTTGTAGACCCATTCTGATTGATATATATTTACCCGGATGTGAGACCTCCCTGTGTGAAGATTGTTGTGCTGTAAGACTGTGTGTCCTTGTGTAAAAATAGCACAATGAGGGTCATCTGTGTGTGGAAAGCTGTTTGATTAAGTCAAGTTCTAGGAAAACGAAATGACGTTTCTGTACCTGGTTAGGTGCGTGTGGCCCCTTCCCCTCTAAGATCACTTTGTACTACGATACTTTTCCATGAATGAAGTGGTACATTTAGAAGGGTAGGTGGTAGCCTGTCATTACGTCACAGAGGGTGGCTGGGGAAAAGGACACATTCTATTGTGTCCTAAAATCTTGCAGAACTACCAAACTGATCATAGCTATTGATTACTATATGGGTTTATGGTTCAATGACAAGTTACTTATCTAATTCATTAAGCCACAGAAGGTGGGGAAAAGGACGAAGTCATGAGCAACGAAAGAGTAAATCTTGATGTGTTGCTGTCACAGGGTCAGTCGCGCACATTAAACCTCTATTGAGCAAATCTATGTATGATACCAAAGCTAATTGGTGGGCAACACACAACACCTAGCGACAGTGCAAGGGGTACAAACGCTCCACATTTAAGAAATTTAAAGTCTGGAAATCCATTTTATTATGACATTCCAGGGTTAATAAGTGACTGCTGATCCTAACTTACATGTACATGTTTTAATTTGATGTGTAATAAGGTAATGCATGCAATTCCGATTTTTTGGTGATAGATTAGATCAGACATACTCATTTAACCAAATTACATGTCATGAGATGTATCAACAATATTGACTAATCTCAACAACATTGACATTGCATAACCCACTTTCACATGTCCATTACTATACTTGCTACAAGGTGAATAACAGTATGATGTTCAGGGGGTGAGGTGCAGCCTACCACTGAGACCTCACAGTGTGAGGCATGTTGTGCATTTTGTCTGTACATCCTAGTGTACTCTTTATCGTGCAGTGAGGCCAAATGTGGGGTTTTGTGACATGTATGTGACATTGGTGGTACTTGTTATGATGTGTGCTAATCTTTGCAGAATGGATCTACCGCACTGATCCTGGCATCAATGAAGGGACATTTGGAGTGTGTCAGGGAGCTATTGGGTATTGGTGCGGAAGTCAACATGCAAAATGAGGTAAGTGCAGTTTTAGTAGGCCCATTCTAACTGATATGCTTACCCAGATGTGAGACCTGTGTGAAGACTGTTGTTGTAAAACTGTGTGTCCTTGTGTAGAGATTTCACAATGAGTGTCAATATTACGAGACTTCATGCAGGGTCAAATCTTGTAGTATTACAATACTTAGCCAAGAAGTGTTACAGGAAGATGGTACAGCCTTGCACTGCAGCTAGACATTATGTGTGGCCCACCAATAAGCTGTGGTAACACACTAGGTTTTGTGCAATAGAGGTTTGTTGGGCACGACTGACCCTGACAGCATCACATGATGAAGTTTGACTCTCTCCTTGCGCATGACTTCATAATGAACAAATGCATTTAGCGCTATAGTTTAGTACACTCACCTTTATCCCAGGTATCCTTATGCACTGACAGTACCTCTTGTAGAGTCTAAATATTTTGTAATCTGACGTTTCAGGGTGTTTAATTGGCTACTGAGTGTAACTTCTTGTTTTGGTTTATGTGTAACGAAGTATTTCAAGCATCGTTCAACTAGTTTTGTGTGTACCTAGATCACTCCATGCTCATTTTACCAAATTGCAATTAATCAACGATCAAAAAAATTTACTAATAGCTATGATAAAGGTGGTGTTCCCACAAGGTTTAGGGACTCAGTAAAATGTCCTTTTCCCCACCCTCTGTGGCTTAATGACGGGCCAGACCTAGTGAATGTAATGTCTGCAAATCCGGTCTCATACGACGTTTCAGTGTTTTTAATTGGCTAATTAAGCCTGTTTTCTATTTTTGATTTTCATGCCCCAAATGTTCTAATGCGACTTTTCAGGGTGTTTATTTTGCTAACTGAGCCTGTACTGTTGTTTAATTTTTGATGTGTAATGAAATAATACAGGCATATTTGGACTTCCCACCCACACCCTTGACATAATGACCCACCAGACATAGTAAATGCACACCATTACTCGCTTTCATAGTATACTTGCAACTGCTGAATAACAATATGATGGTCAGTGGGTGAGGTACTGAGACCTCACTGTGTGAAGCAAGCTGTATTGTTAATCTGTGTGTCCTATAGTGCACTCACTTCTGTGTTTGCAGTGAGGGAGAAATGGGTTGTGTGTTATTTGTACATGTATGCTACATTGGGGGTTCTAAATATAATGTGTACTAATCCTTACAGGATGGACACACTGCACTGATGTGGGCATCAAGTGAGGGGCATTTGGAGTGTGTAAAGTTTCTATTGAATAACGGTGCGGAGGTCAACATGCGGAAGAAGGTAAGTGCAGTTTTAGTAGACCCATTCTGATTGATATATATACCCTGATGTGAGACCTTCCTGTGTGAAGATTGTTGTGCTGTAAACTGTGTGTCCTTGTGTAAAGATAGCACAATGAGGGTCATCTGTGCACGGAATGCTGTTTGATTAGTCAAGTTCTAGGAAAACGAAATGACGTACTGTACTGGTGTGGTCCGTATGCCCCCTTCCCCTCTAAGATCACATTGTACTACGATACTTTTCCATGATAGTAGTGGTACATTCAGTAGGGTAGGTGGTAGTAGAGCGTTTGTATCCCTTGCATAGCCGCTAGGCGTTATGTGTGGCTCACCTATTAGCTTTGGTATCATACAGAGTTTTGCTCAATAGAGGTTTAATGGGCACGACTAACCCTGTGACAGCAACACATCAAGAAATTTTACCCTTTCCTTGCTCATGACTTTGTCCTTTTCCTTACCTTCTGTGGCTTAATGAATTAGATAAGTACAATGTCATTGAACCGTTATTCCATACAATAATCAATAGCTATGATCAATTGGGTAGTTCTGCAAGTGTTTAGGACACAATAGAATGTTCTTTTCCCCAGCCACCGTAATGACGGGCCACACCTAGGAAATTTAAAGTCTGGAAATCCATTTTATTTCACGGTTATAGGTATCAGTACAATTTCTATCCTCCACCTGCTCTCCATGACATAATGACTGGCCAGACCTGGGGGATGCACAGCATAACCCACTTTCACATGTCCATTACTATACTTGCTAAAAGGTGAATAACAGTATGATGTTCAGGGGGTGAGGTGCAGCCTACCACTGAGACCTCACAGTGTGAGGCATGTTGCGCATTTTGTCTGTACATCCTAGTGTACTCTATATCTTCTGTGTGTGCAGTGAGGGAAAGATGGGGTTGTGTGTACATGTATGCGACATTGGTGGTACTTGTTATGATGTGTGCTAATCTTTGCAGAATGGATATACCGCACTGATCCTGGCATCAATTACGGGACGTTTGGAGTGTGTCAGGGGGCTATTGGATAAAGGGGCGAAAGTCAACATGCAAAATGAGGTAAGAGCAGTTTCAGTTGGCCCATTTTAACTGATATGCTTACCCAGATGTGAGACCTCCCTGTGTGAAGACTGTTGTGTTGTAAATCTGTGTATCCTTGTGTATAGATTGCTCAATGAGCGTCAATATTACCAGACTTCATGCAGGGTCAGATCTTGAAGTACTACAATGCTTGCCCAAGAAGTGTTACATTCAGGAGGGAAGATGGTACAGCCTTGCACTGCTGTTAGGCGTTATGTGTGGCCCACCAATAAGCTGTTGTATCATACTAGGATTTGCGCAATAGAGGTTTGATGGGCATGACTGACCCTGTGACAGCATCACATGATGAAGTTTGAATCTCTCCTTGCTCATGCCTTCATAATGAATAAATGCATTTAGTCCTAATGTTTAGTACACTCACCTTTATCCCGGTATCCTCATGCACTGACAGTACCACTCAATATTTTGTTACATGACGTTTCAGGTTGTTTAATTTGTCTAACGTTTGGTTTTGGTTTATGTGTAATGAATTAATTCAAGCATGTTTGGCTTGTTTTGTGTGTACTTAGATCAGTCCATGCTCATTTTACCACATTGCAAAATTAACTTGATCATAAACTTTGACTAATGGCTATGATGAATGTGGTAATCCCATCAGGTTTTCGACTCAGTAAAATGTCCTTTTCCCCACTCACTGTGGTATAATGACGGGCCAGACCTAGGGAATGCATTGTCTTCAAATCCGGTTTCATACGACGTTTCAGGGTGTTTAATTGGCTAACTAAGCCTGTTTTCTATTTTTGTTTTAATGTCCCATTTTTGGACTTCCCCACCCACCCCCTTGGCCTATTGACCAGCCAGACATAGTAAATGCACGCACACCTGTACCCGCTTTCACACGCCGATTACTGTACTTGTAACTGCTGAATAACAGTATGATGGTCAGGGGGTGAGGTACTGAGACCTCACAGAGTGAAGCATGTTGTGTTGTTAATCTGTGTGTCCTAGTGTACTCTCTTCTGTGTTGTGTCTGTGAGGGAGAGATAGGTTGTGTGTTATATGGGGTTCTAAATATATTGTGTACTAATAATCCTTACAGGATGGATGGACTGCACTGATGTGGGCATCAAGTGAGGGGCGTTTGGAGTGTGTGAAGGTTCTATTGGATAACGGTGCGGAGGTCAACTTGCAGAATAATAAGGTAAGCGCAGTTTTAGTAGACCCATTCTGATTGATATATTTACCCTAATGTGAGACCTCCCAGTGTGAAGATTGTTGTGCTGTAAAACTGTGTGTCCTTATGTAGCAATAGCATAATAACGGCTGACTTGATGCAACCATCAGTGTGGTCCAAGCGTTATGTGTGGCCCACCAATTAGCTTTGGTATCATACAGAGTTCTGCTCAATAGAAGTTTAATGGGCGTGACTTACCCTGTGACAGCAACACATCAAGAAGTTTTACCCTTTCCTTGCTCATGACTTCGTCCTTTTCCCCACCTTCTGTGGCTTAATGAATTAGATAAGTACCTTGTCATTGAACCATATTTCCATATAATAATCAATAGCTATGATCAATTGGGTAGTTCTGCAAGTGTTTAGGACACAATAGAATGTCCTTTTCCCCAGCCACCCTCCGTGACGTACATGTAATAACGGGCCATACCTAGGGATAATAAAGTCTGGAAATCCATTTTATTATGACATTTCAGGGTTAATAACTGACTGCTGAGCTTAACTAACAAGTTTTAATTTGATGTGTAATAAAGTAATGCATGCATTTTCTATTTTTTGGTGATAGATTAGATCAGACTTACTCATTTAACCAAATTACAAGATAAGATGTATCACCAACATTGACTATTAATTCTAATCACTGTGGTCTACAGAGTTATGGGACTCGGTAGACTTTCTATCCCCCACCTGCTCTCCATGACATAATGACTAGCCAGACCTGGGGAATGCACCACTTTCACATGTCCATTACTATACTTGCTAAAAGGTGAATAACAGTATGATGTTCAGGGGGTGAGGTGCAGCCTACCACTGAGACCTCGCAGTGTGAGGCATGTTGTGCATTTTGTCTGTACATCCTAGTGTACTCTTTATCTTCTGTGTGCGCAGTGAGTCCAATAAATTATAAACGTATGCAACATTGGGGGTTCTAATGATAATGTGTACTAATCCTTACAGGATGGATGGACTGCACTGATGTGGGCATCAAATGAGGGGCATTTGGAGTGTGTGAAGGTTCTATTGGATAAAGGTGCGGAGGCCAACATGCAGAATAAGGTAAGTGCTGTTTTTGTAGACCCATTCTGATTGATATATATTTACCCGGATGTGAGACCTCCCTGTGTGAAGATTGTTGTGCTGTAAGACTGTGTGTCCTTGTGTAAAAATAGCACAATGAGGGTCATCTGTGTGTGGAATGCTGTTTGATTAAGTCAAGTTCTAGGAAAACGAAATGACGTTTCTGTACTGGTTAGGTGCGTGTGGCCCCTTCCCCTCTAAGATCACTTTGTACTACGATACTTTTCCATGAATGAAGTGGTACATTTAGAAGGGTAGGTGGTAGCCTGTCATTACGTCACAGAGGGTGGCTGGGGAAAAGGACACATTCTATTGTGTCCTAAAATCTTGCAGAACTACCAAACTGATCATAGCTATTGATTACTATATGGGTTTATGGTTCAATGACAAGTTACTTATCTAATTCATTAAGCCACAGAAGGTGGGGAAAAGGACGAAGTCATGAGCAACGAAAGAGTAAATCTTGATGTGTTGCTGTCACAGGGTCAGTCGCGCACATTAAACCTCTATTGAGCAAATCTATGTATGATACCAAAGCTAATTGGTGGGCCACACACAACACCTAGCGACAGTGCAAGGGGTACAAACGCTCCACATTTAAGAAATTTAAAGTCTGGAAATCCATTTTATTATGACATTCCAGGGTTAATAAGTGACTGCTGATCCTAACTTACATGTACATGTTTTAATTTGATGTGTAATAAGGTAATGCATGCAATTCCGATTTTTTGGTGATAGATTAGATCAGACATACTCATTTAACCAAATTACATGTCATGAGATGTATCAACAATATTGACTAATCTCAACAACATTGACATTGCATAACCCACTTTCACATGTCCATTACTATACTTGCTAAAAGGTGAATAACAGTATGATGTTCAGGGGGTGAGGTGCAGCCTACCACTGAGACCTCACACTGTGAGGCATGTTGTGCATTTTGTCTGTACATCCTAGTGTACTCTTTATCTTCTGTCTGTGAAGAGGCCAAAGATGGGGTTGTGTGTACATGTATGCGACATTGGTAGTAATTGTTATGATGTGTGCTAATCTTTGCAGAATGGATCTACCGCACTGATCATGGCATCAATGAAGGGACATTCGGAGTGTGTCAGGGGGGCTATTGGGTAAAGGTGCGAAAGTAAACATGCAAAGTGAGGTAAGTGCAGTTTCAGTAGGCCCATTCTAACTGATATGCTTACCCAGATGTGAGACCTCCCTGTGTGAATCATGTTGTGTTGTAAAACTGTGTGTCCTTGTGTATAGATTGCACAGTGAGTGTCAATATTACCAGACTTCATGCAGGGTCACATCTTGTAGTACTACAATACTTAGCCAAAAAGTGTTACAGGAAGATGGTACAGCCTTGCACTGCAACTAGACATTATGTGTGGCCCACCAATAAGCTGTGGTAACACACTCGGTTTTGCGCAATACAGGTTTGATGGTCACGACTGACCCTGACAGCATCACACGATGAAGTTTGACTCTCTCCTTGCGCATGACTTCATAATGAACAAATGCATTTAGCTCTATAGTTTAGTACACTCACCTTTATCCCAGGTATCCTTATGCACTGACAGTACCACTTGTAGAGTCTAAATATTTTGTAACATGACGTTTCAGGGTGTTTAATTGGCTACTGAGTATAACTTCTTGTTTGGGTTTTATGTGTAATGAAGTATTCAAGCATCGTTCAACTAGTTTTGTGTGTACCTAGATCACTCCATGCTCATTTTACCAAATTGCAATTAATTAACGATCAAAACATTTTACTAATGGCTATGATAAACGTGGTGTTCCCACAAGGTTTAGAGACTCAGTAAAATGTCCTTTTCCCCACCCTCTGTGACGGGCCAGACCTAGGGAAAGTAATGTCTGCAAATCCGGTCTAATACGAAATTTCAGTGTGTTTAATTGCTTAATTAAGCCTGTTTTCTATTTTTGATTTTGGTGTCCCAAATGTTCTAATGCGACTTTTCAGGGTGTTTATTTTGCTAACTGAGCCTGTACCTGTTGTTTATTTTTTGATGTGTAATGAAATAATGCAGGCATTTTTGGACTTCCCATCCACCCCCTTGAACTAATGACCAGCCAGGCATAGTCGCGTTTATAGTGTACTTGCAACTGCTGAATAACAATAAGATGATACTTAGACCTCACAGTGTGAAGCATGTTGTGTTGTTAATCTGTGTGTCCTAGTGCACTCTCTTCTGTGTTTGCAGTGAGCGAGAGATGGGTTGTGTGTTATTTGTACATGTATGCTACATTGGGGGTTCTAATTATAATGTGTACTAATCCTTACAGGATGGACGGACTGCACTGATGTGGGCATCAAATGAGGGGCATTTGGAGTGTGTGAAGGTTCTATTGGATAACGGTGCGGAGGTCAACATGCGGAAGAAGGTAAGTGCAGTTTTTAGTAGACCCATTCTGATTCATGTAGTGAGACCTCCCTGTGTTAAAACTGTGTGTCCTTGTGTAAAAATAGCACTGTGAAGGGCATCTGTGCGTGGAATGCTGTTTGATTAGTCAAGTTCTAGGAAAACGAAATGACATACTGTACTGGTGTGGTGCGTGTGGTCCCTTCCCCTCCAGGATCACACTGTACTACGATACTTTTCCATGATAGTAGTGGTACATTCAGTAGGGTAGGTGGTAGAGCGTTTGTATCCCTTGCATAGCCGCTAGGCGTTATGTGTGGCTCACCTATTAGCTTTGGTATCATACAGAGTTTTGCTCAATAGAGGTTTAATGGGCACGACTAACCCTGTGACAGCAACACATCAAGAAATTTTACCCTTTCCTTGCTCATGACTTTGTCCTTTTCCTTACCTTCTGTGGCTTAATGAATTAGATAAGTACAATGTCATTGAACCGTTATTCCATACAATAATCAATAGCTATGATCAATTTGATAGTTCTGCAAGTGTTTAGGACACAATAGAATGTTCTTTTCCCCAGCCACCGTAATGACGGGCCACACCTAGGAAATTTAAAGTCTGGAAATCCATTTTATTTCACGGTTATAGGTATCAGTACAATTTCTATCCTCCACCTGCTCTCCATGACCTAATGACGGGCCAGACCTGGGGGATGCACAGCATAACCCACTTTCACATGTCCATTACTGTACTTGCTACAAGGTGAATAACAGTATGATGTTCAGGGGGTGAGGTGCAGCCTACCACTGAGACCTCACAGTGTGAGGCATGTTGCGCATTTTGTCTGTACATCCTAGTGTACTCTTTATCTTCTGTGTGTGCAGTGAGGGAAAGATGGGGTTGTGTGTACATGTATGCGACATTGGTGGTACTTGTTATTTGCAGAATGGATTTACCGCACTGATCCTGGCATCAATTACGGGACGTTTGGAGTGTGTCAGGGGGCTATTGGATAAAGGGGCGAAAGTCAACATGCAAAATGAGGTAAGAGCAGTTTCAGTTGGCCCATTTTAACTGATATGCTTACCCAGATGTGAGACCTCCCTGTGTGAAGACTGTCGTGTTGTAAATCTGTGTATCCTTGTGTATAGATTGCTCAATGAGCGTCAATATTACCAGACTTCATGCAGGGTCAGATCTTGTAGTACTACAATACTTAGCCAAGAAGTGTTACAGGAAGATGGTACAGCCTTGCACTGCAACTAGACATTATGTGTGGCCCACCAATAAGCTGTGGTAACACACTAGGTTTTGCGCAATAGAGGTTTGATGGTCACGACTGACCCTGACAGCATCACACGATGAAGTTTGACTCTCTCCTTGCGCATGACTTCATAATGAACAGATGCATTTAGCTCTATAGTTTAGTACACTCACCTTTATCCCAGGTATCCTTATGCACTGACAGTACCTCTTGTAGAGTCTAAATATTTTGTAACATGACGTTTCAGGGTGTTTAATTGGCTACTGAGTATAACTTCTTGTTTGGGTTTTATGTGTAATGAAGTATTCAAGCATCGTTCAACTAGTTTTGTGTGTACCTAGATCACTCCATGCTCATTTTACCAAATTGCAATTAATTAACGATCAAAACATTTTACTAATGGCTATGATAAACGTGGTGTTCCCACAAGGTTTAGGGACTCAGTAAAATGTCCTTTTCCCCACCCTCTGTGACGGGCCAGACCTAGGGAAAGTAATGTCTGCAAATCCGGTCTAATACGACATTTCAGTGTGTTTAATTGCTTAATTAAGCCTGTTTTCTATTTTTGATTTTGGTGTCCCAAATGTTCTAATGCGACTTTTCAGGGTGTTTATTTTGCTAACTGAGCCTGTACCTGTTGTTTATTTTTTGATGTGTAATGAAATAATGCAGGCATTTTTGGACTTCCCATCCACCCCCTTGAACTAATGACCAGCCAGGCATAGTCGCTTTTATAGTGTACTTGCAACTGCTGAATAACAATAAGATGATACTTAGACCTCACAGTGTGAAGCATGTTGTGTTGTTAATCTGTGTGTCCTAGTGCACTCTCTTCTGTGTTTGCAGTGAGCGAGAGATGGGTTGTGTGTTATTTGTACATGTATGCTACATTGGGGGTTCTTAATATAATGTGTACTAATCCTTACAGGATGGATGGACTGCACTGATGTGGGCATCAAATGAGGGGCATTTGGAGTGTGTGAAGGTTCTATTGGATAACGGTGCGGAGGTCAACATGCGGAAGAAGGTAAGTGCAGTTTTTAGTAGACCCATTCTGATTCATGTAGTGAGACCTCCCTGTGTTAAAACTGTGTGTCCTTGTGTAAAAATAGCACTTTGAAGGGCATCTGTGCGTGGAATGCTGTTTGATTAGTCAAGTTCTAGGAAAACGAAATGACGTACTGTACTGGTGTGGTGCGTGTGGTCCCTTCCCCTCCAGGATCACACTGTACTACGATACTTTTCCATGAATGAAGTGGTACATTCAGGAGGGTTGGTGGTAGAGCGTTTGTACCCCTTGCACTGCCGCTAGGCGTTATGTGTGGCTCACCTATTAGCTTTGGTACCATACAGAGATTTGCTCAATAGAGGTTTAATGGGCGCGACTAACCCTGTGACAGCAACACATCAAGAAGTTTTACCCTTTCCTTGCTCATGACTATGTCCTTTTTTCCACCTTTTGTGGCTTAATGAATTAGATAAGTAACTTGTCATTGAACTGTAAACCCGTATAATAATCAATAGCTATGATCAATTTGGTAGTTCTGCTAGTGTTTAGGACACAATAGAATGTCCTTGTCCCCAGGCACCCTCCGTGACGTAATGACAAGCCACACCTAGGAAATTTAAAGTCTTGAAATCCATTTAATTGTGACATTTCATGGTTAATAAGTGACCGCTGATCCTAACTTACATGTTTAAATTTCATGTGTAATAAAGTAATGCATGCATTTTCGATTATTTGGTGATAGATTAGATCAGACATGCTCATTTAACCAAATTACAAGTAATAAGGTGTATCAACAACATTGACTAATCTCAACAACATTGACATTGCATAACCCACTTTCACATGTCCATTACTATACTTGCTAAAAGGTGAATAACAGTATGATGTTCAGGGGGTGAGGTGCAGCCTACCACTGAGACCTCACAGTGTGAGGCATGTTGTGCATTTTGTCTGTACATCCTAGTGTACTCTTTATCGTGCAGTGAGGCCAAATATGGGGTTTTGTGACATGTATGTGACATTGGTGGTACTTGTTATGATGTGTGGTAATCTTTGCAGAATGGATCTACCGCACTGATCCTGGCATCAATGAAGGGACATTTGGAGTGTGTCAGGGGGCTATTGGGTAAAGGTGCGGAAGTCAACATGCAAAATGAGGTAAGTGCAGTTTTAGTAGGCCCATTCTAACTGATATGCTTACCCAGATGTGAGACCTGTGTGAAGACTGTTGTGTTGTAAAACTGTGTGTCCTTGTGTAGAGATTTCACAATGAGTGTCAATATTACGAGACTTCATGCAGGGTCAAATCTTGTAGTATTACAATACTTAGCCAAGAAGTGTTACAGGAAGATGGTACAGCCTTGCACTGCAGCTAGACATTATGTGTGGCCCACCAATAAGCTGTGGTAACACACTAGGTTTTGTGCAATAGAGGTTTGTTGGGCACGACTGACCCTGACAGCATCACATGATGAAGTTTGACTCTCTCCTTGCGCATGACTTCATAATGAACAAATGCATTTAGCGCTATAGTTTAGTACACTCACCTTTATCCCAGGTATCCTTATGCACTGACAGTACCTCTTGTAGAGTCTAAATATTTTGTAACCTGACGTTTCAGGGTGTTTAATTGGCTACTGAGTGTAACTTCTTGTTTTGGTTTATGTGTAACGAAGTATTTCAAGCATCGTTCAACTAGTTTTGTGTGTACCTAGATCACTCCTTGCTCATTTTACCAAATTGCAATTAATCAACGATCAAAAAAATTTACTAATAGCTATGATAAAGGTGGTGTTCCCACAAGGTTTAGGGACTCAGTAAAATGTCCTTTTCCCCACACTCTGTGGCTTAATGACGGGCCAGACCTAGTGAATGTAATGTCTGCAAATCCGGTCTCATACGACGTTTCAGTGTTTTTAATTGGCTAATTAAGCCTGTTTTCTATTTTTGATTTTCATGCCCCAAATGTTCTAATGCGACTTTTCAGGGTGTTTATTTTGCTAACTGAGCCTGTACTGTTGTTTAATTTTTGATGTTTAATGAAATAATACAGGCATATTTGGACTTCCCACCCACACCCTTGACATAATGACCCACCAGACATAGTAAATGCACACCAATACTCGCTTTCATAGTATACTTGCAACTGCTGAATAACAATATGATGGCCAGTGGGTGAGGTACTGAGACCTCACTGTGTGAAGCAAGCTGTATTGTTAATCTGTGTGTCCTATAGTGCACTCACTTCTGTGTTTGCAGTGAGGGAGAAATGGGTTGTGTGTTATTTGTACATGTATGCTACATTGAGGGTTCTAAATATAATGTGTACTAATCCTTACAGGATGGACACACTGCACTGATGTGGGCATCAAGTGAGGGGCATTTGGAGTGTGTGAAGTTTCTATTGAATAACGGTGCGGAGGTCAACATGCGGAAGAAGGTAAGTGCAGTTTTAGTAGACCCATTCTGATTGATATATATACCCTGATGTGAGACCTCCCTGTGTGAAGATTGTTGTGCTGTAAACTGTGTGTCCTTGTGTAAAAATAGCACAATGAGGGTCATCTGTGCACGGAATGCTGTTTGATTAGTCAAGTTCTAGGAAAACGAAATGACGTACTGTACTGGTGTGGTCCGTATGCCCCCTTCCCCTCTAAGATCACATTGTACTACGATACTTTTCCATGATAGTAGTGGTACATTCAGTAGGGTAGGTGGTAGAGCGTTTGTATCCCTTGCATAGCTGCTAGGCGTTATGTGTGGCTCACCTATTAGCTTTGGTATCATACAGAGTTTTGCTCAATAGAGGTTTAATGGGCACGACTAACCCTGTGACAGCAACACATCAAGAAATTTTACCCTTTCCTTGCTCATGACTTTGTCCTTTTCCTTACCTTCTGTGGCTTAATGAATTAGATAAGTACAATGTCATTGAACCGTTATTCCATACAATAATCAATAGCTATGATCAATTTGATAGTTCTGCAAGTGTTTAGGACACAATAGAATGTTCTTTTCCCCAGCCACCGTAATGACGGGCCACACCTAGGAAATTTAAAGTCTGGAAATCCATTTTATTTCACGGTTATAGGTATCAGTACAATTTCTATCCTCCACTTGCTCTCCATGACATAATGACTGGCCAGACCTGGGGGATGCACAGCATAACCCACTTTCACATGTCCATTACTATACTTGCTACAAGGTGAATAACAGTATGATGTTCAGGGGGTGAGGTGCAGCCTACCACTGAGACCTCACAGTGTGAGGCATGTTGCGCATTTTGTCTGTACATCCTAGTGTACTCTTTATCTTCTGTGTGTGCAGTGTTGGAAAGATGGGGTTGTGTGTACATGTATGCGACATTGGTGGTACTTGTTATGATGTGTGCTAATCTTTGCAGAATGGATTTACCGCACTGATCCTGGCATCAATTATGGGACGTTTGGAGTGTGTCAGGGGGCTATTGGATAAAGGGGCGAAAGTCAACATGCAAAATGAGGTAAGAGCAGTTTCAGTTGGCCCATTTTAACTGATATGCTTACCCAGATGTGAGACCTCCCTGTGTGAAGACTGTTGTGTTGTAAATCTGTGTATCCTTGTGTATAGATTGCTCAATGAGCGTCAATATTACCAGACTTCATGCAGGGTCAGATCTTGTAGTACTACAATACTTGGCAAAGAAGTGTTACATTCAGGAGGGAAGATGGTACATCCTTGCACTGCTGTTAGGCGTTATGTGTGGCCCACCAATAAGCTGTTGTATCATACTAGGGTTTGCGCAATAGAGGTTTTTTGGGCATGACTGACCCTGTGAATGCATCACATGATGAAGTTTGAATCTCTCCTTGCTCATGCCTTCATAATGAATAAATGCATTTAGTCCTAATGTTTAGTACACTCACCTTTATCCCGGTATCCTCATGCACTGACAGTACCACTCAATATTTTGTTACATGACGTTTCAGGTTGTTTAATTTGTCTAACTTTTGGTTTTGGTTTATGTGTAATGAATTAATTCAAGCATCGTTTGGCCTGTTTTGTGTTTATTTAGATCAGGCCATGCTCATTTCATCAAATTGCAATTCATTAACTTGATCAAAAGGTTTGACTAATAGCTTTGATAAATGTGGTGTTCCTGCAAGGTTATGGGACTCAGTAAAATGTTCTTATCCCCACCCTTAGTGGCGCCAGACCTAGAGAATGTAATGTCTGGATTTTCATGATGTTTTATTTGATAACTGAGCCTTTTCTCTTATTCTGTTTTTGATGCGTAATGAAATAATACAGGCATTTTTGGACTTATCCACCCACCCCCTTGACCTATTGACAGGTCAGGCATAGCGAATGCGCACCTTTTTTCACTTTCACATGCCGATTACTGTGCTCGTACCTGCTGAATAACAGTATGATGGTCAGGGGCTGTGGTACTGAGATCTCACAGTTTAAAACATGTTGTGTTGTTAATCTGTGTGTCCTAGTGCACTCCTATCTGAGTGTGCAGTGAGAAAGAGATGGGTTGTGTGTTATTTGTACACGTATGCGGCACTGGGGGCACATTATAATGTGTACTAATCCTTACAGGATGGAAGGACCGCACTGATGCTTGCATCAAGTGAGGGGCATGTAGAGTGTGTGAAGGATCTATTAGATGAAGGTGCAGAGGTCAACATGCAAAGTGAGGTAAGTGCAGTTTCAGTAGGACCATTCTACATGTAACTGATATGCCTACCCAGATGTGAGACCTCCCTGTGTGAAGACTGTTATGTTGTAAAACTGTGTGTCAAATTGTGTATAGATTGCACAATGAGGGTCAATATTACCAGACTTCATGCAGGGTCACATCTTGTTGTACTACAATACATGTACATTCAGGAGGGAAGATGGTACAGCCTTGCACTGCAGCTAGGCATTATGTGTGGCCCACCAATAAGCTGTTGCATCATACTAGGATTTGCGGAATAGAGGTTTGATGACCCTATGACATAATCACATGATGGGGTTTGACCATCTCCTTGCACATGACTTCATAATGAATAAATGCATTTAGAGCTATAATTTAGTACACTCACCTTTATCCCAGGTATCCTTATGGATTGACAGTAACACTTGTAGAGTCTGAATATTTTGTAACACGACGTTTCAGTGTGTTTAATTTGCTATTGAGTCTAACTTCTCGTTTTGGTTGATGTGTAATGAAGTATTTCAAGCATTGCTCGACTTGTTTTGTGTGTACTTAGATCAGTCCATGCTCATTTTACCAAATTGCAATTCATTAACTTGATCATAAACTTTGACTAATGACTATGATGAATGTGGTAATCCCATCAGGTTTTGCGACTCAGTAAATTGTCCTTTTCCCCACTCTGTGGTGTAATGACGGGCCAGACCTAGGGAATGCATTGTCATCAAATCCGGTTTCATACGACGTTTCAGGGTGTTTAATTGGCTAACTAAGCCTGTTTTCTATTTTTGTTTTAATGTCCCAAAAGTTATAATACGACTTTTCAGGGTGTTTATTTTGCTAACTGAGCCTGTACTGTTGTTTTATATTTGATGTGTAATGAAATAATACAGGCATTTCTGGACTTCCCCACATACCCCCTTGACCTAATGACCAGCCAGAAATAGTAAATGCACACCATTACCCGCTTTCACTCACAGATTACTGTACTTGTAACTGCTGAATAACAGTATGATGGTCAGGGGGTGAGGTACTGAGACCTCACAGAGTGAAGCATGTTGTGTTGTTAATCTGTGTGTCCTAGTGTACTCTCTTCTGTGTTGTGTCTGTGAGGGAGATATGTTTTGTGTGTTATTTGTACATGATGCAACATTGGGGGTTCTAAATATATTGTGTACTAATAATCCTTACAGGATGGAGGGACTGCACTGATGTGGGCATCACATAATGGGCGTTTGGAGTGTGTGAAGGTTCTATTGGATAACGGTGCGGAGGTCAACTTGCAGAATAATAAGGTAAGCGCAGTTTTAGTAGACCCATTCTGATTGATATATTTACCCTGATGTGTGAGACCTCCCAGTGTGAAGATTGTTGTGCTGTAAAACTGTGTGTCCTTATGTAGCAATAGCATAATAACGGCTGACTTCATGCAACCATCAGTGTGGTCCAAGCGTTATGTGTGGCCCACCAATTAGCTTTGGTATCATACAGAATTCTGCTCAATAGAGGTTTAATGGGCGTGACTTACCCTGTGACAGCAACACATCAAGTTTTACCCTTTCCTTGCTCATGACTTTGTCCTTTTCCCCACCTTCTGTGGCTTAATGAATTAGATAAGTACCTTGTCATTGAACCGTAAATCCATATAAAATAATCAATAGCTATGATCAATTTGGTAGTTCTGCAATTGTTTAGGACACAATAGAATGTCCTTTTACCCAGCCACCCTCAGTGACGTACATGTAATGAAGGGCCACACCTAGGGAATTTAAAGTCTGGAAATCCATTTTATTTTGACATTCCAGGGTTAATAAGTGACTGCTGAGCCGAACTTACATGTTTTTATTTGATGCGTAATAAAGTAATGCATACATGTTCGATTTTTTGGTGATAGATTAGATCAGACATGCTCATTTAACCAAATTACTAGATAAGATGTATCAACAACATTGACTATTAATTCTAATCACTGTGGTCTACAGGGTTATGGGACTCGGTAGACTTTCTATCCCCCACCTGCTCTCCATGACCTAATGACGGGCCAGACCTGGGGGATGCACAGCATAACCCACTTTCACATGTCCATTACTATAGTTGCTAAAAGGTGAATAACAGTATGATGTTCAGGGGGTGAGGTGCAGCCTACCACTGAGACCTCACAGTGTGAGGCATGTTGTGCATTTTGTCTATACATCCTAGTGTACTCTTTATTATCTGTGTGTGCAGTGTGGGAAGATCGGGTTGTGTGTACATGTATGCGACATTGGTAGTAATTGTTATGATGTGTGCTAATTTTTGCAGAATGGATCTACCGCACTGATCCTAGCATCAATGAAGGGACATTTGGAGTGTGTCAGGGGGCTATTGGGTAAAGGTGCGAAAGTCAACATGCAAAGTGAGGTAGGTGCAGTTTCAGTAGGCCCATTCTAACTGATATGCTTACCCAGATGTGAGACTTTCCTGTGTGAAGACTGTTGTGTTGTAAATCTGTGTATCCTTGTGTATAGATTGCACAATGAGCGTCAATATTACCAGACTTCATGCAGGGTCACATCTTGTAGTACTGCAATACTTGGCCAAGAAATGTTACATTCAGGAGGGTAGATGGTACAACCTTGCACTGCTGCTAGGCGTTATGTGTGGCCCACCAATAAGCTGTTGTATCATACTAAGGTAAACTGCCATATTAGCACGGGTTGGCTTTATTGGCACGGGGGCAGGGGGGGGGGGGGGGGGGGGGGGGTCCGAATAACCGCAGTCATTTTCAATGGAGGTCACGAAGCCACTCTTTAGCTTGGCGTAGCTCTTCCGCGTAACCACTTATAACAAAGTTCTAAGCTTTAAAAGTATGCCGCATGAGGTATGAATAGAAAAAGGGGTAAAAGGAGGGCTCTTGCGAGCTCTTGCAATGCGTGGCTTTTTTAAAATCACTACCCCTCGAAGGAAAAGAAAATCACCTAGCTTGAGACAGAGAATGCTAATTTATTTTGTTGTGTGTTTACAACTTCATTTTGAATACTTCCAGATATGTTGGCGGCGTTGCTGGTTGTCTGTTCCATTGAAAACATTTTAAAAAGCTACGACACACCCCCCGTGCTAATTTGGCACTCATCGCGAACCCCCCCCCCCCTCCCTCAGAGGTACGAGTGAATATAAAAAACAGAAGGTGCTGCAAAACTTTTAAAACAATGGCATGGTGTGCATGCATCAGTACTGACACTTGGTGGTGATTAAAACGTACTCCAGACGATGCGTTTGACTGGAAAAACCCGTGCTAATATGGCAGCTTACCTTAGGGTTTGCGCAATAAAGGTTTGTTGGGCACGACTGACCCTGTGACAGCATCACATGATGAAGTTTGACCGTCTTTTTGCTCATATCTTCATTATGAATTAATGCATTTAGTCCTGTTGTCTCACCTTTATCCCGGTATTCTCTTGCACTGACAGTACCACTAGTAGAGTTTCAATATTTTGTTACTTGACATTTCAGGTTGTTTAATTCGTCTAACTTCTGGTTTTTGTTTATGTGTAATGAAGTAATTCAAGCATCGTTCGGCTAGTTTTGTGTTTATTTAGATCAGGCCATGCTCATTTCATCAATTTGCAATTCATTAATTTCATCAAAAAATTTGACTAATAGCTTTGATAAATGTGGTGTTCCTGTACGGTTATGAGACTCAGTAAAATGTCCTTTTCCCCACCCTCTGTGGCTAAATGAAAAGCCAGACCTAGAGAATGGGAATTTCACGAAGTTTAATTTGATAACTGAGCCTTGTCTCTTATTTTGTTTATGATGCGTAATGAAATAATACAGGCGTTTTTGGACTTACCCACCCACCTCCTTGACCTATTGACAGGTCAGGCATAGTGAATGCACACCTTCACCCACTTTCACACGCCGATTACTGTGCTCGTACCTGCTGAATAACAGTATGATGGTCAGGGGCTGTGGTACTGAGATCTCACAGTGTGAAACATGTTGTGTTGTTAATCTGTGTGTCCTAGTGCACTCCTATCTGAGTGTGCAGTGAGGACTGAGTGTGCAGTGAGGAAGAGATGGGTTGTGTGTTATTTGAACACGTATGCGACACTGGGGGTTCTAATTACATGTATAATGTGCACTAATCCTTACAGGTTGGATGGACCGCACTGATGGTTGCATCAGCTGTGGGGCATTTAGAGTGTGTGAAGGATCTATTTGATAAAGGTGCGGAGTTCAACATGCAGGATAAGGTCAGTGCAGTTTTAGTAGTCCCATTCTGATTGATATATTTACCTTGATGTGAGACCACCCTGTGTGAAGACTGTTGCGTTGTAAAACTGCGTGTCCTTGTGTTTAGATACCATAACTAGGGTCTTCTGTCTGCAGAATGCAGTTTGAGTAGTCACGTTCTAGGAAAACGAAATGATGTTCTATACTGGTGTGGCCCTTCCCCTCCAGGATCACATTTTAGTACGATAATTTCCATGAATGAAGTGGCACGTTCAGAAGGGTAGTTGGTAGACCGTTTGTACCCCTTGCACTGCCACTAGGCGTTATGTATGATACCAAGGCTCACCAATAAGCCTTGGTATCATACAGAGTTTTGCTCAATAGACGTTTGATGAGTGCGACTGACCCTGTGATAGCAACACATAATGAAGTTTGACCCTTTCCTTGATCATGACTTCATAATGAATAAATTCTTTTAGCCTTGATTATTTAGTACGCTCACCTTTATCCAGGTATCCTCATGCACGTACAGTACCACTTGTAGAGTCTGAATATTTTGTAACATGACGTTTCAGGGTGTTTAATTGGCTACTGAGTGTAACTTCTGGTTTTGATTTATGTGTAATGAAGTATTTCAAGCATCGTTCAACTTGTTTTGTGCGTACATGTACCTAGATCACTCCATGCTCGTTTTATCGAATTGAAATTAATTAATGATAAAAAAATTTGACAAATAGCTATGATAAATGTGGTGTTCGCACAAGGTTTTGGGACTCAGTAAATGTCCTTTTCCCCACCCTCTGAGGCTTAATGATGGGCCAGACCTAGGGAATGTAATGTCTGTAAATCCGGTCTCATAAGACGTTTCTATTTGTTTAGTTGGCTAATTAAGCCTTTTCTATTTTTGTTTTTATGTCCCTAATGCGACTTTTCAGGGTGTTTATTTTGCTAACTGAGCCTGTACTGTTGTTTTATTTTTGATGTGTAATGTAATAATATGGACTTCCCACCCACCCCCTTGACCTATTGACCATCCAGGCATAGTAAATGCACACCATTACCCGCTTCCCACACGCCGATTACTTTACTTGCAACTGCTGAATAACAATATGATGGTCAGTGGGTGAGGTACTGAGACCTCACAATGTGAAGCAAGTTGTGTTGTTAATCTGTGTGTCCTAGTGCACTCTCTACTGTGTGTGCAGTGAGGGAGAGATGGGTTGTGTGTTATTTGTACATGCATGCTACATTATTATAATGTGTACTAATCCTTACAGGATGGACGGACTGCACTGATGTTTGCATCAAGTGAGGGGCATTTAGAGTGTGTGAAGGATCTATTGGATAAAGGTGCAGAGGTCAATATGCTGATGAAGGTCAGTGCAGTTTTGGTAGGCCCATTCTGATTGATATATTTACCCTGATGTGAGACCACCCTGTGTGAAGACTGTTGTGTTATGAAACTGTGTGTCCTTGTGTTGTTTAAATAGCACAACTAGTGTCATCTGTCTGCAGAATGCAGTTTGAGTAGTCACGTTCTAGGAAAATAAAATGGCGCACTGTACTGGTGTGGTCCGTATGGCCCCTACCCTTTCTAAGATCAGATGGTACTACAATACTTTTCCATGAATGAAGTGGTTCATTCAGAAGGGTAGGTGGGAGAGCGTTTGTACCCCTTGCACTGTTGCTAGGCGTTATGTGTGGCCCACCAAACAGCTTTGGTATCATACAGAGTTTTACTCAATAGAGGTTTAATGGGCGCGACTGACCCTGTGACAGCAACACATCAAGAAGTTTTACCCTTTCCTTGCTCATGACTTCGTCCTATTCCCCACCTTCTGTGGCTTAATGAATTAGATAAGTACCTTGTCATTGAACCGTAAATCCATATAAAATAATCAATAGCTATGATCAATTGGGTAGTTCTGCAAGTGTTTAGGACACAATAGAATGTTCTTTTGAACCACCGTGACGTAATGACGGGCACACCTAGGAATTTTAATGTCTGGAATCCATTTTATTGTGACATTTCATGGTTAATAAGTGACCGCTGATCCTAACTTACATGTTTTAATTTGATGTGTAATAAAGTACATGTAATGCATGCATTTCCGATTTGTTGGTGATAGATTAGATCAGACATACTCATTTAACCAAATTACATGTAATAAGGTGTATTAACAGCATTGACTAATCTCAACAATATTGACATTTCATAACCCACTTTCACATGTCCATTACAATACTTGCTAAAAGGTGAATAACAGTATGATGTTCTGGGGGTGAGGTGCAGCCTACCACTGAGACCTCACAGTGTGAGGCATTTTGTCTGTACATCCTAGTGTACTCTTTATCTTCTGTGTGTGCAGTGAGGCCAAATATGGGGTTTTGTGACATGTATGTGACATTGGTGGTACTTGTTATGATGTGTGCTAATCTTTGCAGAATGGATATACCGCACTGATCCTGGCATCAATGAGAGGACATTTGGAGTGTGTGATGGATCTATTGGGTAAAGGTGCCAAAGTCAACATGCAAGATGTGGTAAGTGCAGTTTCAGTAGGCCCATTCTAACTGATATGCTTACCCAGATGTGAGACCTCCCTGTGTGAATCCTGTTGTGTTGTAACACTGTGTGTCCTTGTGTATAGATTGCACAATGAGTGTCAATATTACCAGACTTCATGCAGGGTCACATCTTGTAGTACTACAATACTTAGCCAAGAAGTGTTACTGGAAGATGGTACAGCCTCGCACTGCAGCTAGACATTATGTGTGGCCCACCAATAAGCTGTGGTAACACACTAGGTTTTGTGCAATAGAGGTTTGATGGTCACGACTGACCCTGACAGCATCACATGATGAAGTTTGACTCTCTCCTTGCGCATGACTTCATAATGAACAAATGCATTTAGCGCTATAGTTTAGTACACTCACCTTTATCCCAGGTATCCTCATGCACTGACAGTACCACTTGTAGAATCTAAATATTTTGTAACCTGACGTTTCAGGGTGTTTAATTGGCTACTGAGTGTAACTTCTTGTTTTGGTTTATGTGTAACGAAGTATTTCAAGCATCGTTCAACTAGTTTTGTGTGTACCTAGATCACTCCATGCTCATTTTACCAAATTGCAATTAATCAACGATCAAAAAATTTTACTAATAGCTATGATAAAGGTGGTGTTCCCACAAGGTTTAGGGACTCAGTAAAATGTCCTTTTCCCCACACTCTGTGGCTTAATGACGGGCCAGACTTAGTGAATGTAATGTCTGCAAATCCGGTCTCATACGACGTTTCAGTGTTTTTAATTGGCTAATTAAGCCTGTTTTCTATTTTTGATTTTAATGTCCCAAATGTTCTAATGCGACTTTTCAGGGTGTTTATTTTGCTAACTGAGCCTGTACTGTTGTTTAATTTTTGATGTGTAAATAATGCAGGCATTTTTGGACTTCCCACCCACCCCCTTGACCTAATGACCCCCCAGACATAGTAAATGCACATCATTACCCATATACTTGCAACAGCTGATTAAAAATATGATGGTCAGTGGGTGAGGTACTGAGACCTCACAGTGTGAAGCATGCTGTGTTGTTAATCTGTGTGTCCTAGTGCACTCACTTCTGTGTTTGCAGTGAGGGAGAGATGGTTTGTGTGTTATTTGTACACGTATGCGACATTGGGGGTTCTAATTATAATGTGTGCTAATTCTTACAGTATTGGTACATGTATGCTACATTGGGGTTTCTAATTATAATGTGTACTAATAATCCTTACAGGATGGAGGGACTGCACTGATGTGGGCATCAAGTGAGGGGTGTTTGGAGTGTGCGATGGTTTTATTGGATAACGGTGCGGAGGTCAACATGCAGAATAAGGTAAATGCAGTTTTAGTAGACCCATTTTGATTATATTTACCCGGATGTGAGACCTCCCTGTGTGAAGAATGTTTTGCTCTAAAAATGTGTGTCCTTCAGTAAAAATAGCACAATGAGGGTCATCTGTGTGCAGAATGCTGTTTGATTAGTCAAGTTTTAGGAAAACGAAATGACGTTTCTGTACTGGTGTGGTGTGTGTGGCCCCTTCCCCTCCAAGATCACGTAGTACTACGGTACTTTTCCATGAACGAAGTGGTACATTCAGAAGGGTAAGTGGTAGAGCCCTTGCACTGCCGCTAGGCGTTATGTGTGGCTCACCAATTAGCTTTGGTATCATACAGAGTTTTGCTCAATAGAGGTTTAATGGGCGCGACTGACCCTGTGACAGCAACACATCAAGAAGTTTTACCCTTTCCTTGCTCATGACTTTGTCCTTTTCCCCACCTTCTGTGGTTTCAAGAATTAGATATGTACCTTGTCATTGAACTGTAAACCCATGTAATAATCAATAGCTATGATCAATTGGGTAGTTCTGCAAGTGTTTAGGACACAATAGAATGTCCTTGTCCCCAGCCACCCTCCGTGACGTAATGTCCGGCCACACCTAAGAAATTTAGTCTTGAAATTGAAATTTCATGGTTAATAAGTGACTACTAAGCCTAACTTACATGTTTTAATTTGATGTGTAATAAAGTAATGCATGCATTTTCGATTTTTTGGTGATAGATTAGATCAGACATACTCATTTAACCAAATTACATGTAATAAGATGTATCAACAACATTTAATCTCAACAACATTGACAGTGCATAACCCACTTTCACATGTCCATTACTATACTTGCTACAAGGTGAATAACAGTATGATGTTCAGGGGGTGAGGTGCAGCCTACCACTGAGACCTCACAGTGTGAGGCATGTTGTGCATTTTGTCTGTACATCCTAGTGTACTCTTTATCTTCTGTCTGTGCAGTGAGTCCAAAGACGGGGTTGTGTGTAAATGTATGCGACATTGGACCAGTGGTACTTGTTATGATGTGTGCTAATCTTTGCAGAATGGATATACCGCACTGATTATGGCATCAATGAAGGGACATTTGGAGTGTGTCAGGGGGCTATTGGGTAAAGGTGCGAAAGTCAACATGCAAAATGAGGTAAGTGCAGTTTCAGTAGGCCCATTCTAAAAGATATGCTTACCCAGATGTGAGACCTCCCTGTGTGAAGACTTTTGTGTTGTAGAACTGTGTTTCCTTGTGTATAGATTGCATAATGAGTGTCAATATTACCAGACTTCATGCAGGGTCACATCTTGTAGTACTACAATACTTAGCCATAGAGTGTTACAGGAAGATGATACAGCCTTGCACTGCAGCTAGGCATTATGTGTGGCCCACCAATAAGCTGTGGTAACACACTAGGATTTGCGGAATAGAGGTTTGATGGTCACCACTGACCCTTACAGCATCACATGATGAAGTTTGACTCTCTCCTTGCGCATGACTTCATAATGAACAAATGCTATAGTTTAGTACACTCACTTTTATCCCAGGTATCCTTATGCACTGACAGTACCACTTGTAGAGTCTAAATATTTTGTAACATGACGTTTCAGGGTGTTTAATTGGCTACTGAGTGTAACTTCTTGTTTTGGTTTATGTGTAACGAAGTATTTCAAGCATTGTTCTACTTGTTTTGTGTGTACCTAGATCACTCCATGCTCATTTTAGACTACCAAATTGCAATTAATTAACGATCAAAAATTTTTACTAATAGCTATGATAAAGGTGGTGTTCCCACAAGGTTTAGGGACACAGTAAAATGTCCTTTTCCCCACCCTCTGTGGCTTAATGACGGGCCAGACCTAGTGAATGTAATGTTAGCAAATCCGACATTTCAGTGTTTTTAATTGGCTAATTAAGCCTGTTTTCTATTTTTGATTTTAATGCCCCAAATGTTCTAATGCGACTTTTCAGGGTGTTTATTTTGCTAACTGAGCCTGTACTGTTGTTTAATTTTTGATGTGTAATGAAATAATACAGGCATATTTGGACTTCCCACCCACACCCTTGACATAATGACCCACCAGACATAGTAAATGCACACTATTACTCGCTTTCATAGTATACTTGCAACTGCTGAATAACAATATGATGGTCAGTGGGTGAGGTACTGAGACCTCACTGTGTGAAGCAAGCTGTATTGTTAATCTGTGTGTCCTATAGTGCACTCACTTCTGTGTTTGCAGTGAGGGAGAGATGGGTTGTGTGTTATTTGTACATGTATGCTACATTGGGAGTTCTAATTATAATGTGTACTAATCCTTACAGGATGGACACACTGCACTGATGTGGGCATCAAGTAAGGGGCATTTGGAGTGTGTGAAGTTTCTATTGAATAACGGTGCGGAGGTCAACATGCGGAAGAAGGTAAGTGCAGTTTTAGTAGACCCATTCTGATTGATATATATACCCTGATGTGAGACCTCCCTGTGTGAAGATTGTTGTGCTGTAAACTGTGTGTCCTTGTGTAAAGATAGCACAATGAGGGTCATCTGTGCACGGAATGCTGTTTGATTAGTCAAGTTCTAGGAAAACGAAATGACGTACTGTACTGGTGTGGTCCGTATGCCCCCTTCCCCTCTAAGATCACATTGTACTGTGATACTTTTCCATGAATGAAGTGGTACATTCAGAAGGGTAGGTGGTAGAGCGTTTGTACCCCTTGCATAGCCGCTAGGCGTTATGTGTGGCTCACCTATTAGCTTTGGTATCATACAGAGTTTTGCTCAATAGAGGTTTAATGGGCGCGACTAACCCTGTGACAGCAACACATCAAGAAGTTTTACCCTTTCCTTGCTCATGACTTTGTCCTTTTCCTTACCTTCTGTGGCTTAATGAATTAGATAAGTACAATGTCATTGAACCGTTATTTCGTACAATAATCAATAGCTATGATCAATTTGATAGTTCTGCAAGTGTTTAGGACACAATAGAATGTTCTTTTCCCCGTAATGACGGGCCACACCTAGGAAATTTAAAGTCTGGAAATCCATTTTATTTCACGGTTATAGGTATCAGTACAATTTCTATCCTCCACCTGCTCTCCATGACATAATGACTGGCCAGACCTGGGGGATGCACAGCATAACCCACTTTCACATGTCCATTACTATACTTGCTAAAAGGTGAATAACAGTATGATGTTCAGGGGGTGAGGTGCAGCCTACCACTGAGACCTCACAGTGTGAGGCATGTTGCGCATTTTGTCTGTACATCCTAGTGTACTCTATATCTTCTGTGTGTGCAGTAAGGGAAAGATGGGGTTGTGTGTACATGTATGCGACATTGGTGGTACTTGTTATGATGTGTGCTAATCTTTGCAGAATGGATCTACCGCACTGATCCTGGCATCAATTACGGGACGTTTGGAGTGTGTCAGGGGGCTATTGGATAAAGGGGCGAATGTCAATATGCAAAATGAGGTAAGTGCAGTTTCAGTAGGCCCATTTTAACTGATATGCCTACCCAGATGTGAGATTGTTGTGTTGTAAATCTGTGCATCCTTGCAGTATAGATTGCTCAATGAGCGTCAATATTACCAGACTTCATGCAGGGTCAGATCTTGTAGTACTACAATACTTGGCCAAGAAGTGTTACATTCAGGAGGGAAGATGGTACATCCTTGCACTGCAGCTAGGCGTTATGTGTGGCCCACCAATAAGCTGTTGTATCATAAGGGTTTGTGCAATAGAGGTTTGTTGGGCACGACTGACCCTGTGACAGCATCACATGATGAAGTTTGACCCTCTCCTTGCTTATGACTTCATAATGAATAAAAGCATTTAGCTCTATTGTTTAGTACACTCACCTTTATCTCGGTATCCTCATGCACTGACAGTACCACTCGTAGAGTCTCAATATTTTGTTACATGATGTTTCAGGATGTTTCATTTGTCTAACTTCTGGTTTTGGTTTGTGTGTAATGAAGTAATTCAAGCATTGTTCGGCTTGTTTTGTGTTTATTTAGATCAGGCCATACTGATTTTATCAAATTTCAATTCATTAACTTGATCAAATAATTTGACTAATAGCTTTGATAAATGTGGTGTTCCTGCAAGGTTATGGGATTCAGTAAAATTTCCTTTACCCCACCCGCTGTGGCTTAATGACGAGCCAATGTAATGTCTGGAATTTCAGGATGTTTAATTTGATAACTGAGCCTTTTCTCTTACTTTGTTTTTGATGCGTAATGAAATAATACAGACATTTGTGGACTTACCCACCCACCCCCTTGACCTATTGACAGATCAGGCATAGCGAATGCACACCTTCACCCACTTTCACATGCCGATTTCTGTACTTATAACTGCTGAATAACAGTATGATGGTCAGTGGCTGTGGTACTGAGATCTCACAGTGTGAAACATGTTGTGTTGTTAATCTGTGTGTCCTAGTGCACTCCTATCTGAGTGTGCAGTGAGAAAGAGATGGGTTTTGTGTTATTTGTACACGTATGCGGCACTGGGGGTTCTAATTATGATGTGTACTAATCCTTACAGGATGGATGGACCGCACTGATGCTTGCATCAAGAGAGGGGCATTTAGACTGTGTGAAGGATGTATTAGATAAAGGTGCGGATGTCAAGATGCAAGATAAGGTCAGTACAGTTTTAGTAGACCCATTCTGATTGATATATTTACCCTGATGTGAGACCACCCTTTTGAAGACTGTTGGGTTGTAAAACTGTGTGTCCTTGTGCTGTTTCAGTAGCCACGTTCTAGGAAAATGAAATGATGTTCTGTACTGGTGTGGCCATTCCCCTCTAGGATCACGTTGTAGTACGATAATTTCTGTGAATGAAGAGGTATGTTCAGAAGGGTAGGTGGTAGACCGTTTGTACCCCTTGCACTGCCGCTAGGTGCTGTGTGTGGCTCTCCAATAAGCTGTGGTATCATACAGAATTTTGCTCAATAGAGGTTTGATGGGTGCGACTGACCCTATGACAGCAACACATAATGAAGTTTGACCCTTTCCTTGATCATGACTTCATAATGAATACATTGTTTTAGCCTTGATTGTTTAGTACACTCACCTTTATCCCGGTATCCTCATGCACTAGTCTGAATATTTTATAACTTGACGTTGCAGGGTGTTTAATTGGCTACTGAGAGTAACTTCTGGTTTTGGTTTATGTGTAATGAAGTATTTCAAGCATCGTTCAACGTGTTTTGTGTGTACCTAGATCACTCCATGCTTATTTTACTATATTGCAATTAATTAACGATCAAAAAATTTGACTAATAGCTATGTATGATAAGGGTTGTGTTCCCACAAGGTTTTGGGACTCAGTAAAATGTCCTTTTCCCCACCCTCTGTTGCTTAATGACGGGCCAGACCTAGGGAATGTAATGTCTGCAAATCCGGTCTCATACGATGTTTCAGTGTGTTTAATTGGCTAATTAAGCCTATTTTCTATTTTTGATATTAATGTCCCAAATGTTCTATTGCGACTTTTCAGGGTGTTTATTTTGCTAACTGAGCCTGTACTGTTGTTTAATTTTTGATGTGTAATGAAATAATACAGGCATTTTTGGACTTCCCCACCCACCCCCTTGACCTATTGACCGTCCAGACATAGTAGATGCACACCATTATTCGCTTTCACACGCCGATTACTGTACTTGAAACTTCTGAAGAACTGTATGAGGGTACGTACAGGAGGGAAGATGGTAGAGCATACACTGTACGTACCCCTTGCACTCCAGCTAGGTGAAAGGCGAGACCTAGGAATAGTAATGCCTAGAATTTCAGGGTGTTTAATGGGATAACTGTGCCTGTTCTATTGTTTTGTTTTTGTTGTGTAATGAAATAATACAGGCATTTTTGGACTTCCCCACCAACCCCCTTGACCTAATGACCGGCCAGACATAGCGAATGCACACCATTACCCACTTTTCACATGTCGATTACTGTACTTGCAACTGCTGAATAGCAGTATGATGGTCAGCGGGTGAGGTACTGAAACCTCACAGTGAGAAGCATGCTGTGTTAATCTGTGTTTCTCTGTGTTGTTAATCTGTGTAGTGCACTCTCTTCTGTGTGTGCAATGAGGGAGAGATTGGTTGTGTGTTATGTGTCAATGTATGCAACATTGAGGGGTTTTATTATAATGTGTACTAATCCTTACAGGATGGATGGACCGCACTGATGTGGGCTACATATAAGGGGCATTTGGAGTGCGCAAATGTTCTATTGGATAAGGTAAGTGCAGTTTTAGTAGGCCCATTCTGATTGATATATTTACCCTGATGTCAGACCTCCCAGTGTGTAGATACAGTAAATGTGTAGTAAAATTGTGTGTCCTTGTGTATAAATAAATAGCACAATGAGGCCACCCGGGCGAAAAAATTGCCATTACAACGCATAGCAGCGCGTTGTACGAGTGCAAAATTTACTTCTTGCAACGCATTATCACGCATTACAAATGGCGTTGTATCACGGTTTTAGGGCCATTTTTCAAGCGTAACAACGTGTTACTACGCAAAACGCGTTGCAACCCTATGTATTAATAATATGGAATCATGATTCTTTTTTTGTTTCAGATGAGATGATGATCAAGAAAACAACTTGCATTGCGCAAACACATGCAAAATGTATACTTGGGATACCTACAGTTTCAAAACACACACATATTGGCTGGCTCAGTGCTGGTCACAATTCACAATAGTTGGCTCAGTACAGGTCACAGCAGATTTCTTGGCACGAACAGTTCGGCATTTTGAATTTATGTTAAATTGTATTATATGTTTCCATGTTGTTGTGCCGACATCAGGAAACTTGTATTGCACATGTACTAAAAATTGTTTTATGATACATAAGGACAATAAAATAGTAACTTACAGCGAATCCCATTAATGATACGTTGGTCAAGGAGTGGCCTTCGTGAAAAGCACCGTCATTAGGTGGACAGCTAGTTTGGAGTGTGTGTCAGAAACAAATTCTGCAGCCAGCACCTTTCCCTGTTCTGCTCCCTCAATCCATATCTGCTCGCCATTTGGATCACCTAGCCAACATCCTGTGAATATACAAACTCAGTCTGTTAATTGTGGTTGAAAAAGCTAAGAATGCTACACATTTATACTTGTATTGTGCATGCATATACCTTCCTTAGTAGGTGCCTTGTTACCACCAACAGCTCCTTTATAATATTTTAGGTATGCATAAATAAATTTGTTCAAATTTTTTATTTGCAGCAACCACTTTACCTTTCATTATTGCTGATTCACCAGCTGTTCCCTTTAATTGAATCTGTAAAGCCCATCCATTCAAATTAACATAAAATTTTAAGATGTAATTGAAAATTACCATATTCATCTGTTGCTGAAGTTCATGTACACTTCGTTCCAGGTCATACATCCTGTCGTTAATTGCTTCAATTGCCCGCTGTAGTGTAAACAGAAGTTACCATGTGAACCGTAAAAGTCAGTACATCATATGTGTAGAACCTTCAGGTCATCATCCGTTTCTTTGTCAGCTAAAAATTCAAATGATTCTTAGTCATGTTCAAAATCAAGGCAATGCAAATAAAGGTTTACTACCTCCATAGCTTGACCAGCTAGTAGTAGGTGAAAGCAGCATACTATCATTATCCTAAGTAAGAAAAAACATGTAGTACAAATTTTAACACACACTGGTGAACAATATTGCACGGAGGATACCTTTCTTTTTTTGACCACACAATGTTCAGCATTCTAGAGCAAGTTAATAGGCCAGTTATTTGTATAGCTATGATTTTGCACAGCAATTCAGCCGTCCGCACGCGGGTCATTACAAATATCGGATTCAGTCACGCACGCGTGTACATAACGATACGTGCGCTCACGGCTATTGTAGTTATGATTTCACCGTACAAAACTGTATGGTTAAACGTTAATAATTGAATCGCGTGACGATGTAAGTTGAAATAGCTTAGGTTGAAGCCGCTTGGAGTGCAGAGGTATACGAGTGAAATACGATATTTTTGTTATTGCCCTTTTTATAGGCGTGTACGGCGATTTTTAGATGTAACGTGTATGGGAGCAGCCGGAATAGGGTGCTTTGTATGGTAAGCTGAAAAGAAGACTGAAGGATCCCGGGCGCTGTGTCTTATCGCTGCAACACCTTGGCTGAAGTAGAGCGATTAATGGAACAGTGCGTCGCCAGATTTTTGTGTGGTTTATACTTGCGTGGCTATTTGGAATTCTTTTCAGACTCGTGTCGAACAAAGATATAAAATTTAAAATTTCCTGTGTCAATCAAGGATGCAGGATCAGTTTGTGCGTTGGATGTTAGATCATGCCCAAGATCTAGGGGCAAGGAGGCAAGATCATGGCCAAGATCTAGGGGCAAGGAGGCAAGATCATGGCCAAGATCTAGGGGCAAGGAGGCAAGATCATGGCCAAGATCTAGGGCAAGGAGGCAAGATCATGGCCAAGATCTAGGGGCAAGGAGGCAAGATCATGGCCAAGATATAGGGGAAAGGAGGCAAGATCATGGCCAAGATGAGGCAAGATTGTGGCTAAGATCTTGGGTCAAGATGCCAAGAAATTGGCCGCCATAATCTTGGCCATCAAGATCTTGCTCAAGATCATACTCAAGATTTTTTCACTGGGATGGCAGCGTCCATTTAGATCGTTTTTCCTATTGACCATCCCACTTGGCGTGGACACTGTACAGCTTGGACACCATATCTAACGAGGCGAGCAATGCTGATCTGTTTTGTACCCCCGTACTTAATGGTAGGCCTTCGTGTGATCGAATGCGCCGGGAATATCACTTCATCTGTATGCTGAAGCGTGCTACATGTATCCGCCAAGTAAGGTTTACTGCCTCACTGCTCCAAAGATCTCTTATGCCTAAATTGTTTTTAGATGGAAATCGGGATTTCTGTGGAACCAAATGCTGAGAGGTAAGACCATCACATAAGACAAAGTGGTGTATCAGTCATGTTTTTTTTGTTGTTTTTATTCTAACAGGTTCTGTTCCAGTTTGCTATCAGAGTATACAACTGATTATTCTACACTGTATTCTTTCGTATTTTATACATGTATAAAATGTGAATTGTAACTCAGTTTTCAATAACCTCAGCCATTACATCATACGATAATCGTTACGGAATGTGGCTCAAAACTGATTGACGAGATCGCAGGCATATTGCGCAGGTCTTGATGTGTACTGCTAACAGACTTCATCCTTTTTTTGTTTCTAAATTATCTGTTAAAATGGTTATATCATTTTCTGTAATCCAAACTAACAAAAACAATATGTATTGTAGGAATGACATCTAGCAAAATTGACAGTGTGGTTTTCCTCAACAATTCTTTATTTTGGAATTTGCATTTCAGGTTGTTCATCTGATTTTGTATAATAAAACTGTCCAAATTTTATATCCATCATAGGCACAACTGCTATACTGTTTGATGAATTGGCTGAAAGCCAACTTGTGCAAGTGTGGTGGATTGTATTTTTCACGCACGTACATGTTGTACATATAACAACTTCAATAAGTTGAATATATATAACGAGATTGCAGGCATATTGCGCATGTCTTGATAACAGACTTCATCCATGGAGGTAGAAGCTGTTGTTATAAACAATTATTTTTTGTTATTATTGAAAATTCGAATTTGTTTTTTAAACTATTCGATATTCAGATCCACAAAACCTGAAAAATCGATTAGTGTTTTAAAAGTATTCGGAAAAATCGATTTACATTATGCATGGGAGGTTACACACCCTAATCCAATCCCACCTACTAATCCACTATACATGTTTTATAGCCGCGACCGTAACGGCCATTAACCATGCTTTTCTCGTGAAATACATCCACCAGTCATTGAAGAGAAATGATGATTTGACCATCTTTAGCTTTGTATGAAGAATAGTAATTCCCTTTCTTACACCATTTCCTACCTCCTCCTTTTCTCTTTCCTCTCTCTCCCTCTTCACATCTTCCCTTTATTCCTCTCTCTCCATTCTCTTGTCTCTCTTCTCTTCCCTTCTCTCTCCCCTCCCCTCTCCCCTCCTCTCTCCCCTCCTCTCTCCTTATCTCTCTCCCCTCCTCTCTCCCTTTTAACATCTCCTCCCCACAGGACAGCCCTACACTTGGGCTGTGCCAGTGGTCACCTGGATGTGGTCCACCACCTCTGCTCACTGGAAGACATTGATGTCAACCTCATTGTCTCTGATGGCTGCACTCCACTGCACTGCATGTGCATGTGTACGCTGTGTACCCCGATCATATACCTACTGTAAATTGCTCATCATATCCGTCTATCCGTCTATTCCCGTTCACGTTTGTATCGCGCGATATGACAAAAAAATATCGCATATCGCGATATGTATAAAATATCATATCACGGCAGCCCTGCTTACTTGCCTCCATTGGTAAACTTGCCAGTCTGGTCTTCATCTACACCCACGCCTAATAATTAATTCAATGCATAAAGTCTCATAGAGAATGTTCAACAAAATAAGCTAAAGAACACAACTGAGCTCTTGGCTCTACATTTCAGTGCGAAACCTATGGCATTCCGTTGCGGACAAAAGTATATCAAACCAAAAAGGTGTATCAAAACAAACTGTGGGTTTGTTTCTCCAGATATCGGATGTCAAATGACCGCAACAAAAAAAAAGGACGTATCAAATGTTACCAAATATGGTATGCGTGATAAAAAAAGTCAGGTCAAAAAAAAAGGGGGGGGGGGGGGGGGGGGGGGGGGGGGGGTTTCAAACTTGCTCCAATTTTACTGTGTCGAACCGGTTCCATACTAAGAGCTAAACAGATTCTGCAACAGCGAACGGGAACGGACTCGGCAGTCGTCGGAACCCGACTGCACGGTTAACGTTTACTATCTCGTACCCACGAACTGGTAGTAAACTGCGTAGGTATCAGTTTCAATTAGTGCGATTTCGTTTTTAGACACAGCGCAATTACGACGCTCATATGGATTGTCGATCAAGGAAGAATAGATCACTAAGTGGTGGACCACGGATACGGGACTGTTTTGCTAAGTACCAGATGGAACAATTGAGCGAGCACAGTTGGTATAAAATTAAATACCGGTAATGCATACCCAATTTGTTGTCGGTTCTCAAATCTCATCACAGCAAAAAAAAAACGCTAATCATATTTTGATTCCACAAGTGATATGTTTTTTCATATCTGTATCAAAACTGTTAATATTTTGGTACAGATATGAATAAATAGATCACTTGTGAAATCAAAATATGATTTGCGCCTATTTTTTGCAGTGCATATGCAGAAGAGGTGTGGCAGAGTCTTGTTTCTCTGCTCAGTTGGTGAGTCTCCCGATGGTGCCGGGATCCAGGTACAGCTGAGTTTGATTGATACCCTACACACACATGCATGGGAGGGAGTCTTCTTCATTTCTAACTAATCTGAGGTCTCCTGCCTAGGTTGCTCCCACTGAAACTGTCATCTGCGCATTGTCAAATCCATCTGATTGTGGGTGTGATGATACATATGGTCATATGCAATGTCACAACCAAACTTTGACAAATGATTGAACAGTTGTGCTTTGTTGCCAAGTGAAACAGTACCATTGCACACTTCTGCTACAGGGCCCACCTCACCCAAGATCACAGTAACTCCCACCCAGCCAACATCCTGATACCCAACAATGCCGTAGGGTAATTCAGCTGCCTCTGACCTGTGTGTCATTTTGCCACTGCTAAATTCAAAAGGTTGAATAGCGAACAAGCAAGGAATGGATGACCAATGTGCAGGGGGCTCTGGTGCGTCAAACTTTGGGGGAGGAAGCCATGGATTGCCGGCCTCCCACCAAGCTACTACTGCATAGCCAAGGCTGTTCAGTCGAGACAGCCACAGCTATCCAAACCAGTCTCGGACACACTTTTGGTGCTTTAAATATGTATTTGATCTTATGCTATGAAGATGTGACCTGTAAATATCAAATTGAACAAATATAGTACAGCAATAGGCATCAATGTCAGCATCAATGGTCAATTTCAGCTGGTGTGGCATTTCAGAAGTCAGTGGTACAAGTGGTGCAGAGAGTGCAATATCACCAATGTAGTCTTCACATGAGGTTGGAGCTTCTTCATCTAAACCATATATATCATCAGGTATGAAATCTTCAGGGAGTGCATAATAGGGAAGATTGTATCTTAAGTGATCTTCATTCATCATTCCTTGATAGTACAATTGATATGGTGACAGATTGTGTTCAGATCACATCGAGTGGTTATTAGTTTGCATACAAAATTCTGCTAGAAATTTATTGATTTGTCCAAGATATACATAATGAAGGGCAAATAAATGACATTGTCCATTGGATCCAACAAGCCTTCATCTTCAAGGTAATTAAATAAGGCAGTAAACTGGTGAATTGCAACCCGCCTTACTTCCCTCCACGGTCGCTCTATTCAAGTGTTGTGAACAAAGCTACCTGTTATAAAACTTTTCCTGTTGAACCCTCTAGTTTCAAGCATCCACCTGGCCATATCTACATGTTCCGTTCCTTGGTCTGTCCTGATCCGTGATGGTGTGAAATAAGCTCTGCAAGCACTGAGGAAAAGATCGAACACTTGCCTGCTCTTTTATAATCGGAGCACTGTGAATATGTTGAATATCCATCAATTTCTGCAGATTTCAAAGTAAAAGTTACAAATAATGTCAAAATCTGTTATACTATGTTCAAGCTGTACATAAATTCACATGACCTTGAAATGAATACATGACAGTGCAAGTAACTATGTCCCTCAATTTAGGCAATGATTAACAGCGTTTGCCAATTGAAATATTCAAGGCTATAATGAGGGAGAATTAAGATCAAAGTTTTATTAAAAACTTGTTATGTGTGTAATTACAGCAAATAGTAATAATCTGCATGCACAAAACTGGTACTACAAAAATAACTTCAGTCTTAAATACTATGAAGAGAACAGTTCTAGAAGACTCCCCATGCTCTGCGCAGGCACAATGTATAAATGGCCACTTAGCTATTTGTACATCATGCCTGTGCAGAGATTGGAGATTCTTCTAGAACTGTTCTATTTAAGGCTGATATTATTTGTGACTAGCCAGATTTTGTGCCTGCTGATTATTACTATTTGCTGTCATTACACTGTCGCTTTGCAGTAAACTGAGCATTAAAAAAAAAGTAATGACATTGGTTCTAAACATTAAAATGAGATCTTTCATAATTTAAGACTTTGTGCATTTAGTTTCTGTACAGCTGTTCTGTATCCAAGAGGTATAGAATGTGTGTACAATGTTTTGTTGTACACTGCATTGTGTAAGTTGTAGATGTGGTAATGATGAGATGTGGCTCTAAGAGGATGATCTTGCATTTGTTAGGCTGTATATGCATATTCTGGGGGGAAGGGGATGATTAAATGTACAGTTTATATGAAAAAAAAAATGCTGAGGTCAGCCACTAGTGAGAGAGCAGTATTAGTAGCCAAAGTGTCTCACCAGTATTTGATCGCTTATGACTTATTGCTTTTAACTTAATTGAATTCATTGCATTAGCATGTGATAGGTAACATAATTCGTTGTCAATTCATAAATGTAGTTTTATGTGTTATTTTAATTTAAAATAGTAATAATGATATTACAAGCATACACGGAAAACACAGCAGCAGTATTAGTCATTATATAACATTGTAGTGCCTATCCTAATTTGATCTCATGTCCTATCAGGTAAACTGTGCACATGTTGGTTATTAATATTAAAACTGAAGTAGAGAATTAAGGGCAGAATGGAAAATCATAACATGTTTTACTTGATATTACTCTAACATTTGACCTTCCCGAAATGAAAGTTATTAGAACGTTTAGAGATACAGATGCATTATTTTTTCACTTTCCATATACCATCATATAATCATATTATCATTAATTCCATATAGATTGATGCCTGCATAACCACAAGTGATCTGGATAAACTTCTAAAGGAATCAACCTATATGACTATCATAAATGGTTCACGATGGCCAATCACAAAATCAATAACTATTGAATCAAAAATGAACTTATTGAATTGTTTGATTTCAGAAGAGCTAATATCCAAGCGCATTCAAAATATCCAGGCTTTTCAAACAGGACTGATGTGTTTGGGATTATTGGAGTTCTGCATATAGAATTACCAAATTACCAAAGAGCTGCTTGTGTGCAGCATTTATTAACAAGCAGTTTTATAGGCCTAATGGAAACTCCTTCAAAAAGAAATTACGCCTGCTGAGGTCAATGCATTAGATCACACATCACTGAAAGAGAAGGGAATGCTGATGGTAGGTAGATCTTTGTGCATGTGCAATTGTGTTGCGGATGACAGTTTAAAATTGTTCCTTAATATATGTGGCTTCTTATAAAAAATAAATAAATAAAAACAACTCTTGTATAAACCAATACTCTGATACGCCTTTGCCACCAAAGGATTGTATTACTTATTTAGTACCATTTATGAAGTCCAGGGTAAATGAACTTTAATATCAAGTTTTTTTCTCTCATCATCATTTGGCAACTAGCCAAAAACAGTTTTATATGTGATGAATCATATACTTTGTTCAAGAAACATTCTTACTTGATAAAGTGGATAGATATAAGATTACAAGGCAATGGTGGGATAAAGAAGGAAGTAACATCAATGAATAAAACTGATCTAAAACCGTATTCGACCACATTATAATTATATTAATTAAATTATGACATGACTATCATGTTACTAATTGCCCTTTTAGGATTATTTTGAGAAACATAAGGCTTATCCTTTGGATATGTGCATAATACGCAGTGGGAGCTATCAATTCCATTCCATGCATGGTAAACAAAATGTGTGGATAGCACGGCTTGTTATACACATATCAAAAGAATTTAAATTGTTTTTTGGCCTAATACTAAAAAGGCTTGCACTACTTGCCAGTAACATTACATGTAACTAGGTTCTTTCAGTGTCCAAATGGTAACAACCTTTTTAGCTGTGCACCAGTGTGTACAGTTGTACCCCAACAATATTTTTGAACAAAAATTGAAAGTAGTTATGTATTCATAACTAATACTGTCAAATACATAGTTCTGTATCATCAACTAAAGAACTAACAAAACAAGTGTGATAAATGCACTTCTGCAACTTCACAATCGAGCTTAACTTGATGGCCATGCATGCTGAGAAAGTACATTAACAAGACATTCGTTTGAAATATTATTGCTGTGTAGATAATAAAGTGTGAGAATTACTATATATGCTAATTTTCCTTTAGGCCCTACGTTGGCTGCAATACTGAATTTTATTACAGGCCAAAGTTCAGACCCGCCAAGGGGTCTCAGAGCAAGTCAGATAAAGTTCACAAATAAATCACTACTTTTTCACACTGCTGCTTTAGGACCATACACCTTCCTACAACAATGAAAGATGCTGAACAGTTCTTTGAAGCTATGGACACTGCCATTCTAGGTGCTGGAAGCTATTACCTAAATACATAATGCCACTGTCCCCTCAGATGTTGACAATACAACTTAAAAAAAAACAACTTATACCACATGTGTCTTGATGATTTTTTAATTGTTATCAATAATACGTTACAGGTATAATATTTGGCACTTATAATTTCATATAAATGAGTTAATTTGCTTACCAATATATGGGGAATGGCAAGTCATGTGACAAAAACCAGCTATACAGTCTCTGCAATTATTTATTGCTACAATGCATATAATTTTCAAGCAAGTCAAGACCTGTGAGCTTATAATCAAGCATCTTTCATGACTTAATTGATGGTGGGGTGAATAGATTGGGACATCTTGCTTTCCTCAGGCACAGACTTAATTGTAAGCACTGTAATCTTAAGATGGCACCACCAAATCCAAAATATCACTATTCTATACAACTCTCTACAAAATGCTTGTACATCATGGAGCTGTGGCTACCCTTTACAATTGTGTGATACAATAATTATTTTTCTTGTTCAACATCTCGCATTGAATTTTAGCACTGGAGTTATTGTGTGGCCTGTATATGACTATTGTTCTACATTGTGACATTAGGCAGGGGAGATTTAATCTTTTGTACAGTTCTGAGCTAGTACACTGCCATTTTCAATACATCATTGAAAGAAATGCCCACAAAATCAATTTATTATTATACACTTAGGTTGTGAATGACCTGAAAGATAAACAAGAGAAGTACTGTATAGTAAGTAGTACATCTATGGGAACTTTATAAACGGATGTGAGAAATACCTCACATTCATACATATGTAACAAGCTAGACTTAATGACTACTCTTATCTGCAGTAAATGACTAGACTGTCTGGCTTTTCATGTAGTGCATGTGACCTTTACACTTCCCTTGTATCCCTGTTTAAAGGAGGAGACGCCACGTAAATAGTGGCGCAGGCCGTCCTCAAACTCCCGTATAAAAGGCGCTTGGATCCAACCGGAAATCACGTGAGCTCAACATCCTCAGAATGGCGTAGTTTTGTAAGCTGTTAGGATTCTCACCCACACTTGCATGCTGGCTACATCGTTTTTACGTTGTTAAGACGGGCAGATCAAGTACTTCTTAGTACTCTATCGCGCGCGTTTATTTGTTCTCGAAACAGACTCGCATTGTGTTTCAGTTTAAATTGCAAAGCCTTAAACGAAAGGGATGGGGGGGTAGCACGAGCAATGTGATTTAGGCGACAAAAACAAAAGCGAATTATTAAATTAAGGTTTTCCATAAATTTTTTTAATGAAACTGTTTCACTTTTAAAAATCTGCAGAGTTTACGGTGCTTATTGTGGTCAAATGAGATACATTGTAGTGTTTTGTTGTTCACCAGGAGAGGCCTGAACCAATTCAGAACTTCAAGAGAAACTGCTTGCTTGGAAGTCCTGATAGTGTAATTCATGATCGATTGACCAACAATTAAATATTACTGATTGTCATAGTACTTTGTTTCAATATCTTACCAATGACCCCAAGTGCTCAGATCTTGGATGGGTATGTGTCCCTATGGTCGTTGAAACATATGGAGCTTGGGGAAAAGAAGCCACTGCCATTATCTCCTCTGTAGCCTCTAGACTTGCCACCTCCATGTGTCGGCCAAAGTCCATCGTACTTAATGAGATCTATGGCCGACTGAATCTCCGCCTGGTCAGGGCTAATGCTACAGCTATCCTCTCTAGGATAGCTCGTCTACTGTAGAGCTGTACTTTGTATTTAATCGGTGTTGTTTCTGTATATTCATGTTATTATAATAACATATATATCTTCATAAATTCTTTGTTTCATATTCATGTTAAGCCCCTATACAGTGCATGCAATGCATGTACATTGAAATTGTATTTTGTTGTTAACCAGGGAACACCTGAACCCATGCTGAACGTCAAGAGAAACTGCTGTTGCTCACACTGTTTTCAAAATTCATCTCAAGCCAAGCAGTTGTTAATAATTATAGGCACACTTAGGACCTTTGTGTGTGAAAGTAACAACGGTTTGGAAGTGCACAATATGAACAATGCAAGGCAGTTGACCAGGATCGTGCATATATACTGCTCAAAATGCCATACATGACTTATAATAATGTAATAAGATATGTACATGTACTTAAAGCTTGATATCCTTTTTAACAGTAATTGCTGTCTGTAATAGAAACGAAATGCTTCCAATGTTGAACTGCAGAAGACATTTAGCATTGTTGTAATGGGCACAGCAATGACAAGTTGGAATTTAAAAAAATGTGATGCATAATGGATAAGTTATCAAATGGCAAAATTGATATTATACAGAAATTTTTAGTAACAGAGAGAGAGGACATTCATCTCATCGGATTAATTGCTAATTATTTGATAAAGATTGTAAGCTCAATGCACGCATACTTGTGCTGTAAAAAAGATGAGCCAAATCTAACAACCAAAGTCTTAGCTGACTGGATTAAACTAGAATACAAGCATGATTTTTCTTCTGAGACTGCTATGCAAGTTGCAAACTCTTACATTAGATTATTTGTGACACTGTACTTACAAGCTTGTTTCTTGGTATGTGTGCATATTACAGTTGTCATGCAAGACTCAATTGGATACAGTATGACCTTTTTTGTGACTATGCATGGATATGCATCCATACTGCACAGCGTATACCAAACATTAATCATTTTAAATGCAATGCTACATATTACGATGTCACAAGGGTATGTCCCATAACTAAAATACATCACACATTACCAAAATGACACTTTTTTTTTGTGTGATCAGATGTTTATTTTGATACATGCTTAACAATTGTGACTAGTACATAGCACAAAAGAAAAATCAATGTAAGCATATAGTTGCTAGTGCACATCTTTTAAACTGCATGATAATACTAAGTTACAAATATGTCAATCAGTTACACAAAAACATCATATGAAAGTTGTGATTTATTCATACAACACTGATTCGCTACACAACTTTCTATGGTGCATTTGTGTAAATGATTGGTATATTTGGTCAACAGATAGTGGAAAATCAAATCCAAATTATTCTTTCAAGAAAGCGGAAATCAAGTAAAACTTCGTGTTTTTCAGGTTTCACATGGAAATTGTTGTGGTCAATTTCAAGAAACTGCAAACAAACTGATAAAATTTCTTTACCATGTGAAGTAACCTCATCAGCTATAAGTGAAAAATGTGAACAATGGTGAAGACAACTTCAATAAAACCCATGAATCTAATCAGCAGCAATTCCCAAAATTTCATTTTGAATTGTTTTACTGGTATACTTGGCATTTTTTGCACCAAATGTCAAATGCTCATGCAGTGTTGCATTGTTTTTGGATAGTAATCGTAGCATAACTATGGAATTCCCTTCATTTCTCATTGCAGGAAGTGCAAACTCTATTTTGTCCTGTTGATGACCTTGCAATGCTAATTTTTGCCTTGCACACAAAAGAACAGCTTCAACAATTAAAGGCAATATTTTGAAATTTAACATAAAGTTCTTTGCACTGCAATCCATAATGTGCGTGTCAATTCTTCCAGCTGGATTTAACCATGTCTTCTTAAATTCATATGCGCAATCAACTGCACGTAAGTGAAAATCTTTTTTGGAATGTTTTTCAAGTAATTCTTTGGACTTATTATAATTTGTAAATGGTGAACATACAAAAACACCCAAACTACTCATTTCACTTTCAGTTAGGAACAAAATGCATAGCAGGCACCAACCTCCCTGAAATTCTTGAGATGTACCATATCGAAGCCATTTATAATCTTGCAGCCAACGTCTCTGAAATTGAATCCTTTTCCTTTTCCTTCCTTCAGCAACAATAAACCATATAGTATTTAAGTCAGCATCTGCAGTCCCTTTTGCTCAGATATCAGTAACTCATACTTCTCATTGTCATTTAGTTTTCTTGACTGTCTGATAGCATCTTGTAGAGCATCCTGAGTAGGACCTTGTAGAGCATCCTGAGAAGGACCTTGTAGAGCATCCTGAGTAGGAACTTGTAGAGCATCCTGAGAAGGACCTTGTAGAGCATCCTGAGAAGGGTCTTCTTCCATTGGCAAGCACTCCAGCGTTTTAGGAAGTTCAGAGGGGATTGTACACTCGTCACTTGCATGCTGATTTATATCTAGACCTTCGTGTAATAAATCTGTATCATCCACTACCAGGGACTCCGAAGCAACGCCGCCAGTTACTGGCGGTACTAGACCAGACACTGATGGTTCAGAGTGATCATGATCCTCTGGAGAATCATGTGTAACTTTTTCACTTTCCAAGTTAACCTTGAAAACGTCCAAAATGGACTTGCTCTTCGACATCAGTATTACCCTTGTTGGATACGATGAGAAACAGCAGGCCAAATCAACTCCAAAAACGCTGATACGACGAGAAACAGCAGGCCAAATCAACTCCAAAAACGCTGATACGATGAGAAACAGCAGGCCAAATCAACTCCAAAAACGCTGATACGATGAGAAACAGCAGGCCAAATCAACTCCAAAAACGCTGATACGATGAGAAACAGCAGGCCAAATCAACTCCAAAAACGCTGATACGATGAGAAACAGCAGGCCAAATCAACTCCAAAAACGCTAATACGATGAGAAACAGCAGGCCAAATCAACTCCAAAAAACGCACACGAATCAGTTTTATTTGATACGATAAGGCTTAGGGCGTCGCCGTGGATATTGATCCGCATCATAGGTACTCTCAAAGTATCTATGATGCGCATCGACGTCCATGCAGGGATCATGGATGTGCAATTTACAAATGTATCAATTAATTTACATGCATAGATGGTCATATTCATTCATCACCACCGCTCATTCATAGATGGTCTTAGTCATATTCATTCATACATGGTCATAGCGTTTTGGGCGAGATAATGATTCACTGGGTTTTCCGGCGACGATAAATCCCCCGTAGTACATGCAAGTTATAAGGTTTAGTTTGTGATTTTTTACAGTAGTTTTGTGTAGCGTTTTGAGCGTGATGAAGTAAAAAAGCGTTGGCGTCTGGGGGAGCTTACAGCGCTCCCCCAGACCCTCTTGCTGGAGATTGCTGGCCCCTACGCTCTAGCCACCCCCCACCCCTATAATCCTGGATCAGCGCCTGTATTATTATTATTATTATTGGAATATACAAACACAGAAATACATATACATAGTATAACACTAAATGGTCCTAATCACAGTTTGAACATACACAAGAACAAAGAACTAACTACACCTGCACACTACACACAAATGCCCTAAAGGACTACTACCCTTCCCATGATGGCCCTGGATACCGATCTAACTAAACACATGTTCATTCTGCTGTAGATGCCAAACAGGGCAACAGATTTGGGGCGACCTTGGTGGATGGACAGTAAAGACGCTAGACGTGAGAAAACGTTTTGGGCCTCCTTCCCCCAATGCCCAAAGGTCTCTACTGCCAGTGGAATGCACACCCACCCCAGCTCCTAACACCTGGCATCATTGGTGGAATGTTTTCTACATTCTGCGGCATGGACTGCTGCCCCTGAGACAGTACTGGCATCTCTTAACGTGGCGACCGTTATATCAAAGGCAGCAGGCTTGCCTCTATCCCAACCTTGAACCAACACATCAGCTGGACGTGCGTTGATGTGATCTCCAGATAGGCCATATCCTTACAGACAGCTAGGTGAGCTCGGGGGCGAAATTCGGCAAAGGTGTCCCTGAGGGGGGTAACCATCTCCACCATGCCGGCACGAGGTTTCATGGTGACCAAGAGGGTCAAGTACAGCTCCAGAGGGGCAAGAAGAAGCAGTTGATGTGATGATGTCTAGCCACCACCTGATGGCCACTTGGCACTCTTCTGAATCTATGTGCATGTTCAAGCGTACAGAGGGGATGGCAGAGACCCAAGAGCTTGCATGGGGGGCAGAAACTGACAGCATGCGAGCTTTGTTGGCTGGAGAAGCAGAAGAGACTAAGATTTGGAACATGTGGGTGTCAACTTTTGAAGGTAGGACTTTCTGCTGCTATGTAGCAGGTAGACGAGTATTCCGAGAGCTCGAGGCTGCGATAGCCCAATACCACCTCTACTTAAACTGAGCTATGCCTGTTCTCGTCGGCCTGCTACATAGCATCACTTAGCATGTCCAGTCTGTGTAGAATCGATATCTAATCACCACCTTATCGTAGAATATAATGGCCGTATTCCACCGAACGACTGAGGCCATTACAATAGAAGCAGTCTCTCACACTCCAGTCCGTCAAAATGTCCTTTCCTGCAAGCCAATTTAATAAGATATTTGCCAATTCATCTTTGCCAGACAGAGCACATCTATTATCAGTATCTTCCCCCATGCTGGAGCCTGGCTTTCTGTTATCCCTTCTCCAGGGCTTAACTTACAACGTGACACTTTGGAATTTTAAACAGCCATACAGTGCAGTGGTGGCTAGATATGAGTGTCTCACAGCGTGCTAGCTGACTACTGCCCAGCCCATTCTTTGGACTCCCTGGGTCACCATGCTTTGACTTGCAAGCATGGAGGCGATGTGGTCACCCGCCATAACAGGCTTCCGCTTCGGGATCCATTTGTGAAGTCATGCCGGAGAGTCTGCGTTGGTGTTCAGGTAGAGCTGGGGAGTGGTTACGCGGACTTCATGAGCATAGCAAACGACCAGCTGATGTTCTTGCTGCAAATGATGCTGGGCAAGCTGGCTGCATTCGACTTCACTGTCACATTACTGCTAGTTCCCCTGAAGTGAGTGTGACAGCGTGGTCTGCAGTCTTTGCTGCCGAGGAACGCAAACATATAGGTCCAATGATGCAAAATGTGCAGAACTGGGTTGGGTGTCTATCTCTCTTGCAGTGCATGGAGGTGTATATTAAACATAGCAGAACACTTAATCCGACATCCATTTCTCACTACTCGGTACACTTTTGGCAAGGCCGGTACACTTTTCGCAACCAAAATTGTACCGGGCGGTACAATTTAGGTTGCGAAAATTGTACCGCTCCGCAGTATAATTTTCGCCCGGTACAATTCAAGTTTTGCGTGACAGTCCACAAAGCCAACCTCCTCCAACTGTGTGAGCAACTGGAGGCCATTGCGCATTTCTGGGACAAAAACGTGGCACAGAATATAGCATCACCAATAGGAGCCCAAGAATTTCAAAATGGGCGCGCGGGTAGATGGGACGTTTTCATCATAGATGGAAACATGCTGAGGTCACTTAAGCTGAACAGTTTGCACTTTGCTGCATTTATAAAGAGGCCTAATGTTGGCCCTCGTTCCTGGATAATGGAAAGTGCTCTGAAGACAGCCAGCCTTGGACCAGTAATAACACCATCACCCTGGTACCATGCATGCTTATTTTTATTGAAATAGTAATATAAGCGTACACCAGGCCAGCAATCAAGCATGCAACAGAACCTAAGCAGATACAATACTACCTACATGAACACAACACTACCTACGCTACCTGCTAGAGTCCTATGCTAGCTGACACCCTTCCTAACATAGCCCTATAGCTATTCACTTCACCAGGGACATATTGAGGCGACTATAGATATCGTGTTGGACACAAGATTTGGGGATAGCTTCTAGCTTGATGGAGCTATCAAAGAAGCAAGGCAACAAAAAAAAAAACAACCTGAGCCTCCTTTCCCCAGTGCCCAAAGGTCTCCACCGCAAGGAGAATGCCAGCTCCTAGCACTTCGCGTGATTGGCTACATGCTTTCTGCATTCTGCTGCATAGGCTGCTTATCAAAATAAATAAATGGGTACATACATTGAGGCGATGAAAATACATGCACAATCAAAAAGAAGCAAAGGAACAGAATGAATTGCATCACGTCCCTGCATATTACTACTGTACATTACGGCGGTGTACATGCATAACCCAAATAGCAGCGTGACGTTTTGTATCACATTATGGTATACGGTTGTACTGCGCTGCTCAATAAATCCATCCTTGCATGGCACCACTACATACCTCCCCCATCGGGCCACATCATACTAATATCGGTCCCCTCGCCGTCGGACTTAGCTTGTATAATAAGAGACTTAGACGTAAGTACATACATCCAGTACGCGCAATTAACGCTTGCGTTGAAATGTGCGGGACAGATACTCCGATTCTCAGTGCGTAAGAAGCAATGTGGAGAGGGCATTTCAGAATAAAAATTGAAATCTTGAAAAAAAAAACATGCCTTAGTAACGATCCCAATTTATAATTACAATAATACTTAACATTAATAATCTACAGTGACTTTTAGTTATTTGTATACGTAGTGCATATGTTTTAAAATTAACTCTTACAATCATCAGTTGTTTCATAGGGAGTATATTGACGATAGTGTTGTGGCTCACAGGCTGGTCTCCATCTCTGCTGCTTTCTATCGTAAAAGACTTGGGAGTTGGGACCTCCTCTTGGTCTTCATATGAATTTGTCCAAGCGCTAATTATTTAGTGTCCATGATCTCAATATGTTCCAAGATGAAATTAAAACATCTAACGTGCTTCATTTTGATATTCTTAGCCCCAATAGGAGATATTTTGTTTTGTGCCAACTATGTTGCTCAAAAGCGTACGGACATGCTCCAGCAATTAGCCCATGCAGGCCCAGGTGGGATCTTCAGATCCTCATGTAGCTCCGTCAATGTGGGAGATACACTTGGCCAGAACTATCCCACCTTCTTTAGCTGGTGATGCTCTCAGTCCATTTGATGATGAGGTGTGGTAGTGTTTTGCAGAGTGTACTGCAGTAGACACTCCTGACCCTGCATGGCAGCAGGCACATCTTAGTTTACGTTGCATGGTGTGATCTGGGTTTGCTTCGTGTTGCCTACATTCTCCTGCTGCCTATTTAGCCTCAGCTTTCATTTCAGGCTTATCTTCTGAGGTTTGTAAGTGCTTACACCACTCTGTAGATCTTTATATAACCACCTTGTTGATCTACCCGACTCAATCACTCCTGATTCTGTCAATGAATGCTCTTCCCTTCACTTGAAGCCCTTAGAATTTCAGGTAGCGATAAAATGGTGGCTCCGTATTCCAGTATTCCAGTTGCTCATGGTCTAATTTGTTCTCAATGTAATGCTGCCTTGGATGCTTATGGCCATCATGCACTGTGTTGCAAGTTGGGTGGTGATGTCCTCTCACATCACAACAGGTAGAGAGACATCTTCAATGATTTGTGTCACCGTGCTTGTCTTGCTCCACAACTAGAGATGGGTGGGTGGTCTAGGCAACATACTCGTCCAGCTGATGTTCATGTCCCAAACTGGGTCCTAGGTAAGCCAGCGGCATTTGACCTGTCTGTCACATTGACGCTAAACACACAAATTTTTCAAGTAGCGAGTGTGACAGGAGGTTCAGCTGCCTTGGCTGCTCAGATCCCCAAGCATGGACTGAATGATGAAAGGTGCAGAGAACTGGGCTGGGCTTGTATTCCTTTCGTGGTGGAGACATACAAATGTTGGGGTACTGAGGCCATACAAGCACTTTCTAGACTTGCCACTCGTTTTTCCATGAGGCAGGGCAGACCCAAGTCACTTGTGTGCAACAGAATATATGGAAGGCTTAGTTTGGCCCTTGTGAGAGCGAATTCCCGAGCCATCCTGTCCCACTCTCTGTAAAATGTGCATGCTATCATTGTGGGTAGTGTATTATGCGTACTGTAGGTGTGAGAAAGGTTATAGTAATACTGTGGATTGATGTCCATTTGTGTATCCATGTATGAACTTTATTATGATAATTCATTGAACATAATAATGGTAGCTTTTAGGTTTTTAAAAGTACAACATATGAATAGAAACATGTACAGGATGATATACGCAATGTTACATCATCACAAAACACAATTTCAGCTCTTCACTCTACGGAGGATGGCTCTGGCATTGGCTCTTATTAAAAAAATGCTCAAGTTCAGAACAGTTCAAAAGATGCCAGTGACTTTGGCAGTGAATTGTTTATCGCCAGCATAGCTATGACCTGCGCCAGAAAATTTGATGCTTCTCTACCCCAGCCCCATAGGAGTCAACTGCTAGAGGGGTTGAAGCCCTAAAGGTAAGCATTTCTCATCATTGGCCTGGTGTTTCCTGCTCTCCGTTGCCTCAAGGACTGATAGGCACCGATCAACCACTAAAATTATATAAACGTTTTGGCAGAGTTGTAATTATTAAGGTAAGCTCGAAAACACGAGTACGGCATTTGAATTGGAGATACGACATTCGCGTTATGCAAGAAGTGAGCATTTGATAAAACGGTAGACATGTCACATTTCATCACAAATGCATTGTATAGTGGGCTGGTATGATATAGTCTGGGACCCGACTGATGGTTACACTATCCTTCGTGCAATAATCTAGAATGCGATTAACAGTTTACCTACCAATCTTTATAACAGTCCCCAGACTTTCTAACATTAGTTATGGCGGATAATCTTGCTTGTCTTGTGGAAATGACCTTACTAAGCTTCTAGACGAAAGGCGGAGCCTTAATGGAGCAATGTCATCAACGGTTATGGCGAATGTTCGCGCAAGATGAGCTGTCGCTGGCGATTTCCCAATTGATATTGTTCAGGATTTGTTGACCCTGTTAGCTGTAAATTGTGCCATGCATGTTTCAATGCCTACACGTACACCAGTATTATTATTGTGAAGCTATGCGGCAGTGGCGGATACAGGGGGGGGGCAAACCCGGCCAATGCCCCCCCTAACTAATAAGGATACGCCTCCTGTCCATTGTAATGAATTTAATTACATGTCATCAGCGACGCACTGTCGGAGCTCGTGCAGGCCTAGACCGTTAAATATCACCCCTGACACGTGGCCCTTTTTCTATTGTGCTGTTGAGCGTTCAGTTCATACATTGCGAATTTCAATTGCCGTCAGGAAAGTAGTAGATCTGCGGAGTCCGCCGTCATCCGGATCCCATGGCTAAGCGTCAGCTGACTATTGCTGGCGGCGAGCAAATAGTGTATGTGCCAATCAATCATTAATCATACGAGCGAGACTTTACAAAATTCATTTTGTAGCGAAGAAAGCAGAGTCCACTCTTGAGTGCCTTCCAGACCCTGATTTGGCAACATTGCCAGAAAGTTTTATAGTGATGATCTGCCTTTTCCACAAGCATTTCATCAAGAGATTGCGCTTTGGAAAACCATGTGGAATAATTCCCCTATTAAACCAAACTCTCTTGTCACAACCATAGCAGACAGAAATGCATCCCTACCATGTTCCCAAAGAATTCTTTGAAACATTACACCAATTAGAAGTTATTCACGTTCACGCTTCATTTAATATTGTTGAAACCCTCCTTCCTGATAACTAACATTCCTCTGCCGCCTCATTTAGTTGATTTTGGACAATTCTGATTTAGTTTATTCCGGCGTTAATCGGTTAAGCTACTGCTATTGACCTGTGTAACATCAAGTGGAGTGGAAAGAGCTAATTCCACTTTGAGATTTATTTAAAATGTCTATCGCAGCACTATGGGAGAAGATAGCGTTAATGTTATTGTATGTGCACAAAGATATTGAACTTAATATATTGATGCTATCATTGACAGCTATAGTCGAAAATACCCTCGGAGGATGCTTTTAATTGACCCTATTTGTGAAGTGTGACTGTTATAATAGGAATCTTTAATCATTTGTATCCGTGAGTACATGTTTTATAATTTCCAAAAGTGCAAAAACAAAACCCCAGTGGCTAGGGTTTTGGGGCGGGGATGATGGTGCTTACTGCGCTTTCCCAGACACCCTGGCAAGTTTGGAGGGGCACGCCCCCATTCCCATCCCTATATGCCCCCCCTAACACAAAATCCTGTATCCGCCCCTGAATTGCGGCATGCATGCGCGCAAGACATACCAGCATGCATGGATCTACAGCCTTTCATTTGCCAGTAGGCATACCTGCATGGTCTTCAATTACCCAAGTCTTTCCGCAGCGTAATGGATAGCATCACCGTACATACATTCGTATATCGGCCATTTTATTCATAAACTTAAGGCTATAGTTTAATGACATACATGCTCGTAGGTGGGGCTTCAATGAAGTAGGGATGCACCAGACTGATAGAGTAACCATCAGTCGCGTCCCCAGACTATGTATAATATCTAGCTTCAAAACAGTGAAGACTAAGAAAAGGTATCGATTACAATCAATAAAAGGCGGGAAATCAGTTTGTAAATTGTGTCACGTGATACCTTACCATGGAGAACCAAATTAAGCCTACATGTATAGCCAGTGAAGCTTGTAACGGTACCCATGACGACTAGAAATGTCGCGTTGTTGTTGTGATATCTGATCGTCGCCTTGCGGCAAAAACTTCTTCCTTATTCTCGATCTAAACTTTGTTGAGATGCTGCAAAGAATGCGGTTCGGAAAGAGGAAAGGCGGAGATGGTGATTCCGTTAGCAATTACAGCGCCGCGTCTGCGAAAACTCGAGATAGTAAGGGGACGCTACTTGTAATTTCCTGCTAAACTTAGGAGAAACACTCACTTTCGGCCTCGCGTACACGCCTCTCTACGATGAGGGCGTGTCACATGTGTGGTTTGTACATTTACAATGCCGATTCAATTAGTGTTCTCTTACACTCTGCAGATGGAGTAACGGGAGTGTACGACATTGCGCGGGTGAAAGATTTGCCCAAGCTCCACAGAGCCGCCTGGAAGGGAAAGCTCGCCAAGCTTAAGGACAGGACGAAAGGCATTAATAAGAAGAACCTGAACTCTCAAGAGAAGCTTGGTAACAGGTATGGCAACGTGACCACGATTGGACCGACAGATGCAACGATTAGCTATACACAGGCCAATTGCTGTCATTGCGGCTGTTGATCTCCAATTAGTAGTTGGATTAACCTTTGTACGTCCAATCCCACCTATAGTATTACCTAATCCACTGTACATGTTTTATAGCCGCGACCGTAACGACCATTAACTATGCTTTTCTCATGAAATACACCCACCAGTCATGGAGGAGAAATGATGTTTTGACCACCTTGAGCTTTGTAACTACATGAAGAATAGCAATTCCCTTTCTTACAAACCATTTCCTACCTCCTCCATATTTCCCCTTTTCTCTTTCCTCCCTCTCCCTCTTCACATCTTCCCTTCCTCTCTTTCTCTCCATTCCCTTGTCTCTCTTCTCTCCCCTCCTCTCTCCCCTCCTCTTTTCCCTCCTCTCTCCCCTCCTCTCTCCCTCTTAACATCTCCTCCCCACAGGTCAGCCCTACACTTGGGCTGTGCCAGGGGTCACCTGGATGTGGTCCACCACCTCTGCTCACTGACAGACATTGATGTGAACCTCATCGACTCTGATGGCTGCACTCCACTGCACAGGGTGAGGGAGCTCACTTGGGTGGGTGTGGTCACCTGGGTTAGAATGCATGGGCTATGGGGTGTGGTCCATTTGGGATGTGCAGTGGGTGATGTTGTTTGTTTATAAGATGGGAATTGGACCACACTTCCTTTGAGGGAGTGCAAGGAATATTCCTGGCTACAGTTATGGAATTCCACAGCTATTAGTGTTCCTTCCATTCCTGATGCCACATGTGTGAACGCACTTACACACATGTGCCAATAAACATTTCAATCAAATGTACTCCCCACACTTGCATGCACACACACATGTACGCACATGCATGTACACACTTGGACACACATGCACGCACACACACACACATGCACACACACATGCACACACATATGCACACACACACATGCACACACATGCACACACACATGCACACACACATGCACACACACATGCACACACACATGCGCACACACATGCACACACACACATACACACACGCCCACAACAGGCAGTGCAGAGTGGTCAGGGTGGGTGTGTTCAGACACTCATCCAACGCGGTGCCAACACCAGGGTACAGGACAAGCAAGGCCACACCCCTCTCCACCTAGTGGCCATGTGCAGTGGAGATGTGAAGATAGCCACGTCTCTACTGGAGGCTGGGGCTGATATAGAGGCCATAGACAAGGTGAGGACTGGGGAGGAGGAAGGGGGTGTGGCCAATATTGTTTTATAACAGAGTTAGTTAATGAAAGAGGTAGAGTGACATTTGTGCAATATCAGCAGTGGATGGCGCCATTGGTTGACATCATGCTGTTTTCGGGTATACAGGATGGGTCCACTGCCCTCCATCTTGCTGTGGTGACCAACCACAGTGACCTGGTTACTTCTCTGATTGCTGATGGAGCCCATGTGGATGCCATTGATGGAAAGGGCCGGTAAGACCTCGCTCTATCTCCCATCCTCCCTCTCTTCCACTTTCCCTCCTCCCTCCTTCCCTCCATCTCTCACTTCCATTCTCTCACAAGTACTCTCTTTACATACATGTAGGACTCCTCTTATCTTGGCTGCCATTGGCGGACGACCAACCATCCTAAAGCCACTAATAGCCAACAAAGCTGATCCAGACATCAAGTGTCATGATGGCTACACAGCTCTGGACTATGCCCTGAAGCAAAACCATGCAGAGTATGTGTGTGTGTGTGTGTGTGTGTGTGTGTGTGTGTGTGTGTGTGTGTGGGTGTGTGGACATGTGTGTGTGTTTGGTGATCAAGTGAGATACACTGTGGTGATCGTGTTGTGTGCCTCCAAATAATTCCTGCATTCTGCTCCTGTATCCTTTCCCCTTCTTGTCACTTCTTTCCCTCCCTTCCTTCCTCCCTCCCTTCTTTCCTCCCTCCCTTCCCCTCCCTCCCTCCCCATCCTTCCTCCTCCTTCCCCCTTCCTCCCTCCCTTCCCCTCCTTCCCCCATTCCCACACACCTCCTCTATCCCTTCCAATGTATTCCAGCTGCAGTCGCCTCATCAAAGACCATGAGGAGGCTGTTGCCAAGGAGAAGATTCGGAACGTGCAACACAGGAGGCAGAGCAGCCTGGTGGTGGACCCGAAGCTGATCAATGCCTTCTACGGGACACCAGCCAAGAACCATGATGGTGTGTGGAGGGGAGGGGAGGGAGGAAGAGGAAGAGGGACAAGGGTAATGTCTCGAAGGAGAAACACATAAGGGAACTGGAGATCTAGGAGATGTGCATGATGAGGTTTATTAATTGATGGTGTCTGTGTTCCACAACCACACCCACCCAATATTTAGTCACAGATTTGTGTGCCTCATTACAGTGTTCAACTTTGCTGACTTCTACAAAACTGTAACATATGCTCTCTTCGCTCAAAATACAAACAAATTGCATTAAATTATACCAAACTACAGTATGTGGAACTTTACTGGGCTTCTGTTCATTTCTGCATGTTTTGTAGGATAAGCAAAAATATGACGCATCGTATCATTATAATTATTTTTGTACCATCATTAAGCAAAAGCTCTTAAAGGTTGTACATATACATGTATATTACATGTGTGTGGGTGGATGTAATGGGTCACTTGATGTACACAGATGATCCACCTTCTAAGACAGAAGACAGCCATTCTCAGTGAGTCACGTGTGTGTATGAGTGTGTGTGTATATGAGTGTGTGTGTGTGTGTAGTATTTATGGTTTTAGATGCATATTGTGGGCTTATTAATACTTGCACAGATGCATGGGTGGGTGTCTACGCCACGCATACATGTAAGTCATCCTATGGATCATAGCCACACATCAGTCATCCTATGGATCGTAGCCACACATCAGTCATCCTATGGATCGTAGCCACACATCAGTCATCCTATGGATCATATCCACACATCAGTCATCCTATGGATCATAGCCACACATCAGACATCCTATGGATCATAGCCACACATCAGTCATCCTATGGATCATAGCCACACATCTGTCATCCTATGGATCATAGCCACACATCAGTCATCCTATGGATCATAGCCACACATCTGTCATCCTATGGATCATAGCCACACATCAGTCATCCTATGGATCATAGCCACACATCTGTCATCCTATGGATCGAAGTCACACATCAGTCATCCTATGGATCATAGCCACACATCAGACATCCTATGGATCATAGCCACACATCAGTCATCCTATGGATCATATCCACACATCAGTCATCCTATGGATCGTAGCCACACATCTGTCATCCTATGGATCATAGCCACACATCAGTCATCCTATGGATCATAGCCACACATCAAGGGACCTGACACAGTAGTATAAAATTTTACTATAAATGAGCATCAATGCAATTGAAATGTGCGCATGATTAAAAATTCAGGCCATTGTAACTCCATGATGCACTGACCAATTTCCAAGTACATAAGAAACAACCGGAAGAGAACCTACACATACTATAGGTACTACATGTAGGTATCTCTCCTGAATATCTGGACACAATTTCAATTGATTTTAGAGGGCCTTGATTTAGCCACATACATGTACAGTATAGCATCTTCATGCGTAGAGTGTATGCATGTACATGCCATCTACATCATGATACATGTACATGTAGTTGTTTAAAGGGAAACTCAGCTGGTAGACTTTTTTGTTGTATTTCCCTTCCTTTAAATGCTTGCATAATATCATACGTTTGATTCAGTACAAAATTATACATGTGCATGTACTTGTATCCTCATGCATGTTGTATGGTGTGCACAATATAGCATTATGTCTAAATCCCTATATATGCCACTACATGTACATAATGGCTGGATTTTGCATTCCATGTACATTTTCTTGTGATTCCACACCAGTCTGGCTGCCAATGACCATAATTGGAACTCGGACACTGGAGAAGAAGATGATCACGACCATGCCGATGACAAGCCTGAGGTAACCATGGCAATGTAATCAACAATCCTTAACCCCTAGGCAATTATTAAACACACGGTATACCCCTGAGGTAACAAGAGAGATGTATTTTTTAATGGTTTATCCTCTGTGTGTCATTATGCTGCCCTAGTGGTCACCTGGATATACATGTACATTCTCACTTTCGCATTGGTTCTGGATGGTCCACATTTTAGACTCTGCGTGCATTTACACTGCCATCTGCATTGCACGCCACCCTCCATGACCAGTACAGTGTAGGGCAAAATCATTCTTACGTACCATGAATGCTGGGCAGCTTAGACTATATCTGTGTGCCAATGCATGTAAACGGATGGGATTTTTTTGTACTGGGAGGGTCGGTGGAGGGGGGGGGGGCATTTAGGCATGGGGAGGAGAGGGGCATGGCTAAGTGTTTTATGCATGCACAGGGACCAAGTGTTTCAATTGTACTCACTCACAGCGGGGGGGAGGGGAGGGGGGAGGGGGGGTATACACAAAGGGGCCCATCGTTTCATATGTACATGTATGAGCAGTGGCCTCCACATTTGTGCTACAATGCAACTTGAGCAGTCTCTCTCATTTTCCACTCCAGTCTGGTGGCAAGATGAACCTCAAGGCTGCCATGGAGAGGTCGAAGCTGAGCTCTGGTGTGAGGAGAGAGCTACGTAAGCACAGTGGGGGGGGGGGGGGGGATTAGAGGCGTGGATATGAGATGGGAGGATAAGAGAGGGCAATTCACATTATGGTGTACTTTTTCTCATGGACCTCTATAGAGCTAGATCAGGGAGCTAGCGCCTCCAAATCAAGCCCACCAGGCACGCTCAACACATCCCTCGCAGGTCTGCAGTCAGCTTCATCAGAGGTGTCAGCTGGCGTGACCGGAGGAAAAAACCCCTCAACAGCTGTCCTCACATTCACAGCCCAACAAAGGAACTAAGCCTACCGTTGAAGGATCACCTGAGCACGACAGTGTTGCCAAGGGAACTAAGCCCACCACCAAAGGCTTGCAACAGGACAGTGTTGCCAAGGGAACCCATCTCGCTGGAGAAGAAGCTGGGCATGAGGGTGTGGGAGAAGGGTTTGACTCTGACGAGGATGACCCACTAGCGATGGCTGTGGACCAAGGGAACAAGAAGTTGGGAAGAGTAGGAGAGGGGGGAGAGGGCACAACAATGGCTCCTCCTGGTGAGCTGCCAAGGCCTCCAGTTGCACCTGCCAAGAAGGGAGCGCAACTGGCTCCAGGGATGGTCCAGACAAGTACCCAGACCACACCGTCAGCGGCAGCTCCTACTACCGGCCCCTCAACTGCCCAACCTTCGAGCGACGTGGAAGAGAGCCTGTCCGACGAAGCCTCCGTGAGCATCCTTGACGACGACCTCCCCATTCCCGATGACGGTGATGGTCGCCACGGTAACAACAAGAATACGGGAGTGTCCCTGACCCCCTTGGGGGTTAAGAAGCCGGACCTGTTTACCCCCAAAAGTGTGGGTGTGATGCAAAAGGACAGAAGTCCCGGTACCACCACTGATGGGTCGGTGTTTGCTATCACGCCTCTCTCCTCTCTGCGCACGTTCTCTCCCGATGCCATGGAGGTGGATTTCCAGGCTCAGGAACTGGAACCGGAATCAGACCTGTTTAGCAAAGGCAAGGGCAACTGGCTGTCTGAGATGCCAGAGGGCGGCAGTGGTGTGAAAGACAAAGGGAGAGCTGAGCACAGTGGGAAGAAGAGCCCAGCCCATCTAGATGCGATGGAAGGGGATGGAAAGCAGGAAGAGGAGGAGGAGGAGCATGAAGAGGAAGAGGAGGAGCAGGAAGAGGAAGAGGAAGAGCAGGAAGAGGAGGAGTCAGACTGGGACAGCAGTGGAGTGGATGAGGACCAGGTGGGCGGAGATGGGCTCACCCGATTGGGCGCCAGGCCAAACGGGATGGACCTGTTTTCCAACCTCTCATCTCTCAGACACAAAGGGGGTGCCAATTACGACAGCGAAAGCGACCAGGATGATGGTCCGTTGCCATCGGCGACACATAACAGTGGACCGAGTCGTGCTCTAACAGAGGTGGGGGCAAAGACACAACCAGAGGTCAAACAACCCAGTCCGACCGCTCCAACCAATCCAAGGGGTCCAACCAATCAACCATCAGTGGCAGCCACTAGACAGGTCAAGACGAGTGACCATACCCCAACAGACGAGTCTGAAGGACAGAGCGAACCAGAGAGCGACTGGGAGGTGGAATCCAGGACAAAGAAAGCTGGCGTGGCTCCCCCGGGGGGGCCTTCTAAAGGCACGGCCCCCACTGCCGAGGCCGCAAGGGGGTCTGCCCGCTACCTCCTGTCCCTTGACCCGCCGGAGAACGACGCCGTATCGAGTGAGGACGATGAATTGGATGAAGTGGAGGAGCTGATGAGGCACAGTCTGGAGGAGACCAAGACCTTCCCCCTCTCCCCCACCCTCTCCTCCTCCCACATCACCAGCCCCAGCGCTCCCCTGGAACCTCCAACGAGGCCAACCCTCCCGAATCCCGGCAAAACCGCACCCTGTACTGAGGCGGTGGTGGGAGGAGCTAAAGGTTCATCGTTGCCGAGGGCGACCAACACCGGCGGTGGGGAACAATTGGAACAGCCAAAGGGCATCCTTGCACTGGAAGAGATGGCCAGCCTGCGCCAAAGGAAGCGCGACACCGAGCTCCTCCAGGTGCTCAGAGAGCATGCCGGGGGTTCTCCCTCCTCCGACAAAAAGGTGGCCACACCTCCTGGACCTGGTCGTCGTGACGATGATCGCAAGGCCAGCGCAGGCGAGGCAAACAAGGAGGTCGGCGTGGAGGAGGAGCGAGCGTTGAAGGTGCAGCAGATGAAGGAGCTGTGGGAGGGGAAGGCCAAGGGCACACAACAGGGACAGAAGCTGCCCCCCCTGATGCTGCACAAGGGTGCAGCTTTGCCTGGCATTGTTGGGGGGACAGTGAACCCACCAGGCACCCCTGCCAAGCCTGAGCATCACGGGGGAGGTGTTGAAGCCCCGCACCATGACACAGGTGGTGGGGAATCGTCGGGTGATGAGTCCGCTTCGAGTGCAGAAGTGCAAGGGCTGGGCACCGGAGGAGGGTACGAGCCAAGCACGCCTGACAGCAGTGGCACGAGGACCAAGCCAAATGCTCCCTCTAGCGGTCGGTATGAACCAAGCATCCCTCCCAACAAAGGGTCTGATCCAGCCATCCCTCCCAACAAAGGGTCTGATCCAGCCATCCCTCCCAACAAAGGGTCTGATCCAGCCATCCCTCCCAACAAAGGGTCTGATCCAGCCATCCCTCCCAACAAAGGGTCTGAACCAAGCATCCCTCCCAACAAAGGGTCTGATCCAGCCATCCCTCCCAACAAATGGTTCGAGCCAACCATCCCTTCCGACACTAAGTATGAACCAAGCATCCCTACCAAGAAAGGGTCAGAAGCAGCTGTTTCGTATGGCAAAGGGTTCGAACCCAGTGTACCTTCTGTTCCTCTAGAGGGCAAGCCAAATACTGCCTCCAGTGATCATCAGAGGTTTGTGCTTTCCACTGGAGGTGGAGGGACACACCAGGCACAATTGGAGGCAGATCGAGAAAGCATCAGCGAGGAGGTGTCAGGTGCAGAAGAGGAATCTGGGGAAGAGGAGGTTAGGAGCGAGGAGGAAGAGGAGCAAGGCCTGCTTTCTGATGTGGATGAAAAGTGGGAGGAGCAGGGAAAGGAGGTGGATGAGGAGGAAGAAGTGGACTTGGAAGGAGAGGTATTGCAGCAGGATGGAGGTCTGCTGCCAGGAGAAGAAGGCGGGGAAGAAAGGACACATGATGGGGAAGAGACAGAGGAGGAGCAGGAAGTGGAGGGACAAGAAGAGGAAGAGGAGGAGCAGGAAGAGGAGGAGCAGGAAGAGGAGGAGCAGGAAGAAGAGGAGCAGGAAGAAGAGGAGCAGGAAGACGAGGAGCAGGAAGAGGAGGGGCAGGAAGAGGAGGGGCAGGAAGAGGATAGCCAAGCATTCAGTGAAGAGGATGAGGAGGGGGAGGTGGCTGCAGATGGCGAAGGCATGAGCGGTAAAGGGCCATTGCCTGTGGTACTTACAAGAGACCCTACAGTAGGCTTAAATCTTGACAAAGAGTCACTGGGAAAGAGCAACAACCAGTTGAAGTCATCCAGGGCCAAGAAAGAATCACCCAACAGGATCAGGGATCAATGAAGCTCATCCAACAGGATCAGGGACCAACCAAGATCACCCAACAGGATCAGGGACCAATCAAGATCACCCAACAGGATCAGGGACCAACCAAGCTCACTCAACAGGATCAGGGACCATTGAAGGTCACCCAACAGGATCAGGGACCTGTGAAGGTCACCCAACAGGATCAGGGACCAACCAAGCTCACTCAACAGGATCAGGGACCATTGAAGGTCACCCAACAGGATCAGGGACCAACCAAGCTCATTCAACAGGATCAGGGACCAGTGAAGGTCACCCAACAGGATCAGGGACCAACCAAGCTCATTCAACAGGATCAGGGACCAGTGAAGGTCACTCAACAGGATCAGGGACCAACCAAGCTCATTCAACAGGATCAGGGACCAGTGAAGGTCACCCAGATGGCTAATGCTCCCTCACTAGAACTGGACCAATCAAAGAGCAAGGCTTCTGCTGGCCCAAGTGCTGCATCCGATGGCGATGCAGTAACCACTGGAGCAGCTGCAGTCCTCCCTGCTACCAGCAGTGGTGCACTGAATATATATGCAAGACCTGGAGGCACCAGTGAGCGCTCCTTGCAGCCACCTGTTTCCATGGATACCACAACCACAGCATGCCCGGAGGAGCACGGGGAGAGAGAGGGTGTCCCCGCCCCCTCGAGGCAAGTCGCAAGTCCAACCTCTGTGGAGATGTCCAGTACAGAGGACACCTCTTCGTCTGTTGATGTGCGTTAATCGGGAGGGCACGATTTGTGACTTGCACATGTATAACTGCTGTTCTTTGCTTTTTTTTCTACACACCGTCTCTAACTTGTTCCTTCTCCTCTACTCATCTTCTTTACATTTCTCATTCCATTTCTCTTACTCCTCCTCCCCACTCCTCTCCTTCCTCTTCCTCACTCCTCTCCTTTCTCTTCCCCAATCCTCTCCTTCATCCTCCCCACTACTCTCTTCCTCCTCCCCACTCCTCTCTCTTCATCCTCCCCACTCCTCTCTCTTCATCCTCCCCACTCCTCTCTCTTCTTCTTCCCCACTCCTCCTGCTATAGCTCATAGAGGACTTCCCTCCCTCCACACCTCTCGACTTACCTCCAGTCACCTCCACTCCCCTCCACCATGGTGTCAGAACTGGACACAGAGAGACACAACCCACCAAGGTGAGCTCAGTGCATGGGTTGTATTCTGTCACATGGCAACAAAGCCTGTGTCACATGATGCCTGCCTCCACCCAACAGACCAGCTGAAACCACACCCTCTAATCAGCCAGGCTTACATGACCTCTCAGAAATAGGCAATTGTAATGTCATACCTCGGTAAGGACCTCAGTAAGGGTGATGTCATACCTCGGGTAAGGGTGATGTCATACCTTGGTAAGGGTGATGTCATACCTCAGTAAGGGTGATGTCATACCTCGGTAAGGGTGATGTCATACCTCGGTAAGGGTGATGTCATACCTCGGTAAGGGTGATGGTGAGCATATACATGTAGCACCTTTCATGGCTTATGTCTCTTGACCATTTCTTTATCCTCCGTCACTCCCTATTTGATTCTATCTTCCTTTCTCCCTCTCTCTCCCACATTCTCTCCCTCCCCCTCCTCTTCCCCTCCTCTTCCCCTCCTCTTCCCCTCCTCTTCCCCTCCTCTTCCCCTCCTCTTCCCCTTCTCTTCCCCTCCTCTTCCCCGCCCCTTTCCCTTCTCCCTCCCTCCCTCCCTCTCCATTTCTCATATACATGTAGCTCCTCTCTTGGAATCCTCAAGGCTCCGTCCTTAGCTCCACCCACATCACAAACCTTCAGGACTACCTCTCCCACACACAACGCGGCCTCCAGAGGTCAAAGGACTCCACCGAGAAGGTGCGACAACCAGCTCCAGTCCCAATTGGAGAGCACCCAGAGACGGTACGACGAGATGTTTGCGGGCAAGGTGAAGTTGGAGAAGTCGATGCTGGACCTGGAGCTGCAAATGAGGGAGCTGCGCTACCAGCTGGAGCAGGAGAGGGAGAACGTGAGGAGCTCAGAGGCCACTGTGAGGCAGCTCAGAGAGCAGGTGGAGAGGATCGAGGCCAAGTACTCCAGGTCTGTGTGCATGTGGGGGAGGGGAAGGAGGGTGTGTTGAGGGTGCTTAGGTCTTGGGGATGGAGGAGGGAGTGTGTTTAGGTCCATCTCTTGCTAAAGTGATCAACCTAACGAAATGATCATGAACAGACTAATTGAGTAATAATAGCCCACACTGACCTTCCACCCCTAGCTCACCAAACTGGAAGGTCTACACCCAATTACATGTACACCAGAACACACACACACACATACACACTCTGACACACACAAACACAAGCACACATACATGTGGACATGGGAGAAATTTGTACCTCCTTTAAGAGGGCATGTCCTACAAACTTAGTGAACACAAAACTGTTCCAGACAGCACACGTGAATACCCATTTTAAGTATCCATCAACCTGTCCTACTTGCTGCAAAGCAAATCACCAAATATTCACACAGCGTGTGGGAATTTTGGTTGCCACACCTACCAATGGCATCAACTAGCTGTAGCCTTCTTGTAGTCGAATATGCTTTGAGGCAATCCCTGTGAGACACACTTGTGACACCATCTCTTCTTGTACTGTGGTCTAGATGTTTGGGGAATTTGGGGAAGGCCTCTGTATGTTGAGTTGGTGGGACCAAGCCTGTGTGATGTTGTTTGTGATCAGGTTTTGCGGACACTCTTGTTGTACATGTACACTGTACAGCAAGTCAAAGTCTGCATGTGTGTGTACATGTGTGTACATGTGTGTACATGTGTGTACATGTGTGTGTGTATATGTGTACATGTGTATGTGCATGTGTGTACATCTGTGTGTGCATGTGTGTGTACATGTGTGTGTACATGTGTGTGTGTGCATGTGTGTACATGTGTGTTTGCATGTGTGTACAGGTGAATATGCATTTTTCATGCACTTTGTCAGCAGCATGGTGTGTCCATACATGTTTGTTTACTAACTCTTCGACTACGCCTCCTGCTATCTAAAACATTTTAATTGTGTGGGTGTGGTCTGTCTTGGGAACACTTCAAGCTATTCCCAAAACACACATCACCGCTACATATTACTGTACCAAGAGTCTGCAAACTGGCATGGGAGCTTCTTATCTCATTGCCTCTGTCCTTTGCCCACTGTCATGGAATCTAGAGGCTGGTTGCCATGGTGCTGAAATTTGTTTGTTTGTTATTACTTGTTTGTTTTTGTTTTGGCTTTTTTAAATTCTCAGTAATTCAGTGGTGTGCGATGTGTTCACTGGGGTGTAGCCACACCCACTGATGGGTCAATTCCTTTACCCCCTCAGGGAGATGGAGGGAAGGCAGGTGGCCGAGTTACGTAAGAGAGAGGTGGAGATTGAACACCGTGCATTGAAGGCCACCAACCAGCAGGTAAGAGGGGAGGGAGGAGAGGGGGAGGAGAGGGCATAGTTATAAAGAAGCATTAATTGGAAACACATGTACAGCTGTAACCTTTGCTTGCTCTCTACTCCTTCCACCCGTCTCTCCTCTCCTTCCTTCCATGCTTACAGCAAAAAGATGAGCTTTTGGAGCTCTCATCACAACTTAGGGTTGAGAAGGAAACACGGCAACTGCAGGAAGGCATGTTCAAAGAGCAGATAAGGTGCCACTCTCTCCTCCCCCTCTCTCCTCCTCCCCCTCTCTCCTCCTCCCCTCTCTCCTCCTCCCCCTCTCTCCTCCTCCCCCTCTCTCCTCCTCCCCTCTCTCTCCTCCCCCTCTCTCCTCCTCCCCCTCTCTCCTCCTCCCCTCTCTCCTCCTCCCCCTCTCTCCTCCTCCCCCTCTCCTCCTCCTCCCCCTCTCTCCTCCTCTCCCCTCCTCCTCTCTCCTCCCAGCCTCTCTCCTCCTCCCCCGTCTCCTCCTCCTCCCCCCTCGTCTCCTCCTCACCCCCCTCGTCTCCTCCGTCCACTGCCTCATCTCATCCTCCACGCCTCCTCTCCTCGCGTCCCCCATCTCTCATGCCTCCACCCCCCCTGCTACGTTCCTCCTGCCCGCCTCTCGTCCTCCGCCCTCCCCTCTCTCCATGACCTCCAGCCCTCTCGTCCTGCCTCCCCCTCTCTCCGCCTCCGCCCCTCTACCTTCCTCCTCTCTACCTCTCTCCTCCTCATCCCTCTCTCCCTCTCTCCCTCTCTCATCGCCTCTCCCTCTCTCCCTCTCTCCCTCTCCTCCCTCGATCTCTCCCTCATGCTGTCAAGTTGTACTGCAGCTCCTCAATAATACCTTCAGAATATGAATGCATATATTTAGCACTTTAATATGAACAACATATTTTTTTCATTGCATGGAAAATATCTAAAATTATTATTTATTTTAATGACAACCTGAATCTAGAAAAACAAAACCTCCCCTCGTCACGCCTGAACTCAAGACCCTTAACCTTAACCCTTGCTTCTTCATGAATACACTTAAAGTCCTACATATTCATAATATTCAATGCCACGTACATGATGTAAACATCCACCTCCACCCCCCCAACCAATGCCAGAATTTTCCAGAGCCTCCATGATGAGTCCAGACGTTCCCATGACTACCACAAGTCTTCCTACGCCTTGACCCAGCAGCAGCTGCAGGCAGTGGACGCCCCCACCTCCTCCTCCCCATCCTCTCGCCTCAACCTAGAGGAGAGGCTGGCGGAGCTGCAACGGGTTAACGCCCAGCTGCAAGGGGACCTGTCCCGAGAGCGGTCTCGCCTCGAGGCGCGCACGAACCAGCTGGAGGAAGAGGCGGAGTCACTCAAGGAGCGGCTGCAGGAGAGGACGGACAAGCTCGCCGTCGCCGAGGACAACCTGATGGTTGCCCGGCAACACTTTGAAGCCAGCCTGGCGGAGCTTCGGTCCAAGGCAGAGCTTCTCTCGGCCGCCCTTGACAAGGAGGCGGGGCTGAGGAAGGAGGCGGAGGAGGAGGGCGTGGTTCTGAAGCAGAGGGTGGAGTCTGTGAGGGAGGAGATGAGGGAGGTGGTGATCAAGGGGTCGTCCCGCGAGCAGGAGTTGTGTGCAGCGTTGAAAGACACCACGAGGGCCAAGGCAGCCATGGAGGTGGAGCTGGCCGACGCCAAGGAGACAAACCAGCAGCTGGCCTCTCAAGTCAACATGGCGGAACAGACTGTTGTGTCCACAGGGAAGGAGGTACGGACCCACAGATGTGATTGCATTCACTCCCCCCTATCAGCACTTGCAATCCCTGAGCTTGTTTCTTTCATCCCTGGTCTTTAACATTTTTAATTTCATAATTGATCTGTTTTCTTTTTTTCCTCCCTCCATCCTCACCTTCCTCCCATCTCCATACCTTCCTCTCCACTCCTCCTCTCTCCACTCCTCCTCTCTCTCCAACCCCTCTCCCTCTTCCCCTCCTCCCTCTTCACCCCACCCCTCCTTCTCCACCCCACTTCTCCTCCCTTTCCACCCCACCCCTCCTCCCTTTCCACCCCACCTCTCCTCCCTCCACCCCACCCCTCCTCCCTCTCCACTCCTCCCCACCCCAGCTCCAGTTATGTCAGGCACAGATCAGAGACCACACCTCCAGCATTGCAAACTTGAAACGCGAGCTGGAAGCCAAACAACTGGACATCACCTCACTACAAACCATCCAGATGCAGTCCAAGGTACAAGGGTCTGGGCGCCTGTATGTTCCCTTCTCCAAACCCACCTCCCCACCATGCACCACCACACCAGTATGACTCACTCCTTCACTCCATTAACTCTTTCGCGGGCAACAGCACAATTGCTCCACAGCTGCTATAAAAAGAAACCACTTTATATCTAACCATTATAATGTTTTTTGAGTCAACAACACATTGTTCAGAGGAAAAGTTTCGCCATAATTGCCTCAAAATGATTATTTCATGCTCACGGCTTCAGTTAATAGTGTGTTGGCAATTATTGCGGTAATGTGAGGAAAAGCGTTTCGGGAAAACGTTCATTGTAATAACTTCTGCTCCTGCGAATTTAGCAAGCAATACATGTCTCCAAAATGTTAATGGTTAGATAAAAACTGACTTCATTACAGCAGCTGCAGCGCAATATTGCGCTTTTGCCCTCAAAAGAGTTAACACCCTCTACAATTCCACCCCACCATCAAATACCTCATCACTCTCACCTCATCCTCACTAATCACCTCTCCCCACTCCTTTTTCATCCCACCTCCCCTCATCCCCACCTCCCTCATGCCCTTCCCTCATCCCCCCACCTCCCTCATCCCCACCTCCCTCATCCCCACCTCCCTCATCCCCACCTCCCTCATCCCCACCTCCCTCATCCCCCCTCCCTCATCCCCCCTTCCCTCATCCCCACCTCCCTCATCCCCCCCCTCCCTCTCCCCACCTCCCCTCCCCACCTCCCTCATCCCCACTCCCTCCCTCCCCCCCCCTCCTCATCCCCACCTCCCTCATCCCCACCTCCTCATCCCCCCTCCTCATCCCACCTCCCTCATCCCCACCTCCCTCATCCCCACTCCCTCATCCCCACCTCCCTCATCCCCCCTCCCTCATCCCACCTCCCTCAGGAATCTTCCAGCAAGCTTGAAGCTCAGCTTTTGGCCCTCACTGAGAAGTGCCACGCCTCCCAGAGGGAGGTGGTCCATCTTAGGGAGCAACTTGACCACGCCCAAAGGAAGGGGGAGGATAAAGAAGCCCTATCGCTGCAGGTGAATGCCAGGTGGGAGGCGGCCCTAAGCTCCCTGAGGTCAGTACGAGCGTAGCCGTGGCAACCAGGAGGACGGCAGCAGGCACTTGCAGACCAGCTGCTGGGAGCCAAGACAGAGCTAGCCAGGAAAGAGGCGGAGCTGTCCAACATGCAAAGGGAGCTGCAGGCTTTGAAGGAGGTGGGTGTGACTCGTTATGAGGGGGTGGGTCTGTTTGGATGTGCATGCAATCGTTTTTCTGCATCTTTTTAAAATGTACGACGTTTATTTTGGAATTACGATTTGATACTCTTGCCTTATGTAGCTTTCAGTTGCTGTTAAAAGATATAGTAATTGACTAGTCTCATCCCCAGACCTACATGATGTAACAATTATTGCTGAAAAACAGTATCATAATGGTATCGATAATCATTGCATCATATACATGTAGGTCTGGGGTGAGACTAGTACGTTAGAGCTCATCACTGCTTTTTGTGGACCCCTAGCCATCCTTGTATTTAACCCTTTGTAGTATGGTACAGGCCATGTCCCTCACGAGTGGCTCCCCCCCCTACCCCACAGGAACATGCCAGGTTGGGAAGGAGGTGTGAGGAACTGGAGGACACAGTGAAGAGCACAGAGGAGGAGACACACCAGGAGAGAGAGGAGATGTACGGCCAGACTGGGCAGCTACAAGAGAAGGTGTGTGAGTATGTGGGTGGGTGTGTGAGTGGGTGGGTGTGCATGTGTGTGTTCATGTACAAGGGAAAGTGAATATCGTGTGTGTGTGTTTGTATGTGTGTGTGTGTGTGTTTGTATGTGTGTGTGTGTGTGTGTTTGTATGTGTGTGTGTGTGTTTGTATGTGTGTGTGTGTGTGTGTGTGTGTGTGTGTGTGTGTGTGTCTGCGCGTGTTCATCTGCAAGAGAATGTGTGTCTGTCTGGATGTGTGTGTGTCTGTGTGTGTCTGTGTGTGTCTGTGTGTGTGTAAATGTTCTCGTTGTTTGACTACTGCAAGGTGAAAGTACATGCAGTGTTCCCAGATCATGTGTGTGTTCATCTGCAAGATAAAGTGTGTGTGTGTGTGTGTGTGTGTGTGTGTGTGTGTGCGTGTGTGTGTGTGTGTGTGTGTGTGTGTGTGTGTGTGTGTGTGTGTGTATACTCTGACCGTGTATGTGTACAGAGTGGGGTCAGTCGTGTGTTGCATACGTGTGTATTGCGCTCGTTTGGATGAAAACCACACAAGCATGAGATTTTGATACCCCTTTCGAATTTGAACTCATACACACACCATACACATACACATGCATACATACACATTCGCACATACATATACATGTACATACGCATGCACACATACACATGCACACATACACATGCACACATACACACGCACACATGCACATGCCACACATACACATATACACAATATCACATACATACATGTATAAACATGCACACATCCACACACACACATGCACATATGCATGCATGCACACACGCCTGTAGGTGACTGAGCTGGAGAACAGCCTGGGCACCCTGCAGCAGGAGAACCAGGTCCTCAGAGACAAGCTGGCAGACATGAAGGAAGCAGTGGGACAAGCCCAGGGGGCCGTGAGGCTGGTCCAGGGGGAGAGGAGGGAGAGAGAGGGACAGGAGGCTCGGCTGCTGGAGGAGTTGACCTCACTGAAGGACAGGGAAGCCCGGTGGGAGAGGGAGATGGAGGAGAGGAGGAAGGAGGAGGAGGAGCTCAGGGAGAAGGCGGAGCACCTAAGTGAGGTGGGTGGAGCACCTAAGTGAGGTGGGTGGAGCACCTAAGTGAGGTGGGTGGAGCTACACTATGTCACATGGGCATGGGGTGTGAGCTAATGTACATGTACATGTATGGTTTGGAATGTGAAGTTTGGTTTTGGAGTTTGGAATGTGAAGTTTGGTACATGGAGTTTGGTACATGGAGTTTGATAGGTTGAGTTTGTGGGTCGTGGTATTCTGTGGCCACAGGGGTGGGGATAAAGGATGGGGAGGAGGAGAGACCTGTATTTTGTGTGTGAAGTAGCTTGAGCCATGGAGGGGGGGAGGGGGAGGGAAGAGGGGGGGGGGGGGGTTAATTGTAATGTAAGGACACTGGTATGCTAATGGAATGTCTCATAGCCATGTACAGAAATGAGCTGTGCCATACAAAGACACTCCTCCCACACCCTCCCTTCCTCAGCCTTCCTCCCCTCTCATTCCTCCCCCTCTGTCCCCCTCCCCCTTCCTCCCTCCCTCCTCCCCTTTCCTTCTCAGTCCACCAAAATTACTTTATTTATTGTTCAGCCTCCAAACTGGGCATGAAAATGCATTATATATACGTTCGAAGAGGGGGAGGGGTTGTGGGAGGATAAGTGCGCTACAAACCCCTAATGGATGGCAGCAATCTCGCTAATGCATGAGATGTGCAGAGTCTGCGTTTTGTTGAAGGGAGGAGTGCTTTCATACACAAGGGAGCCTGTGCTGTGTCTGTTGCAGCAACAGTGCTCATCAGTCTAATGAGTGCATCGATGGGTGTGGTTTCGAGGGCATTGTCTGCTCTGTGTGGACGCTCCCACGAGGTGTGTTGGGTAGACTGCTTGGTTGGGTTGTCATGGTTTGCACATATCTCTGTGAAAGGGACAGAGGAGTCAGGTAGCTAGTGACCCATTCATGCGCTGCTATTGAGAAGGGAATGGTAGACTTCTTAATAAAATATTTGTAGAAGAGAGTGCACAATATGAAGTGCAAGTTAATACATGTAAGCAAGAGAAAATTAGATGTCTTCTACTGTGTGTGTGTGTGTGTGTGTGTGTGTGTGTGTGTGTGTGTGTGTGTGTGTGTGTGTGTGTGTGTGTGTGTGTGTGTGTGTGTGTGTGTGTGTGTGTGTGTGTGCCCACCAACTACATGTATTACTGTACAGGGACACTTTGGGGTGTGGGGATTGGTGTGTTAATGTCAGTGCAGGTTTGGGCTTGCTTGAACAGGATTATGCCACCTGCCTGGCCTGCTTATGTAAACTGTCCCCCCCTCTCTCACCTCCCTACCACTCCTCCCTCCCTCACCTCCCCATCACCTTCCCACTACTCTTCCCTCCCCTCCTCCCACCACTCCACCCTTCCCTCCCCCTCCCTACCTCACCTTACCACCACTCCTCCCTTCCCTTCTCTCCCTTCCCTCCCTCCCCTCCTCTCCCATTCTCACCCCTCTCTGTTCCTGCCACAGGCCCGGGCAAGTCTGGAGAACATGGTGGGTAGTGTGAAGGGGGAGCTGGTGCAGGTGCAGACAGAGTTGGAGAAAGAGAAAAGCCTGCACAGGCAAGCCCAGGCATCTCTGGAGGAAGTAAGGAGGCTGTGGGAGGCTGAGATCAAGATGCGCTCACACATGGGTGTCAAGGTATGTGCGTGTGTGTGTGTGTGTGTGTGTGTGCATGTATGTGTGTGTGTGTGTGGGTGGGTGGGTGGGTGGGTGGGTGGGTGGGTGCAGGTGTGTGTACATGTATATGCATATGTAATTGTGTGTGTGTGTTTGAGCATTGTGCATTTGTGTGTGCACTTAGGCAGCAGAACAATTGCCAATGCGATGTGTGTGGGACTGAATTTGAAAAGGGAACAATGTCATATTGTGTGTGGTGTGTGTGTGTGTGTGTGTGTGTGTGTGTGTGTGTGTGTGTGTGTGTGTGTGTGTGTGTGTGTGTGTGTGTGTGTGTGTGTGTGTGTGTGTGTGTGTGTGTGTGGTATGTGCAGATGACAGAAATAGAACGGTCGCACGAAGATTCCGGCAAGCTTGTGGAAACAGTAAGTGGTGATGTGTGATGTGTGTGTGTGAATGACCACGTCAGTGGAGCTGTGCTGTATGTTAGAGTTTGGGTTGTGCAGTTCGGGTGTGTGGCATGACTGCACAGAATGTCACACACCGGGGCATGGCTGCTGCCTCACGCGCCCTTTTGTGTTGTGTACTGTACCAGGAAAGGAAGAAAGCTAAGAAGGCTGCACACATGTTGAGAGCTTCTCAACTCACGTGCGAAGCTCTACATGAAAGGCAAGTAGCCACCAAGCACAACTGTATGATGTTTACCTGCCACTCTGTGTGCAACACACACATGCTTATATACATGTACATACATACATGTACACGCACACACACACACACACACACACACACACACACACCTACACATACACACATCTACACACACATCTACACACACACCTACACACACCTACACACACATCTACACACACCTACACACACATCTACACACACATCTACACACACCTACACACACATCTACACACACACCTACACACACATCTACACACACCTACACACACACCTACACACACACCTACACACACACCTACACACACACACACACACATCCCCTACAGGAATTCACAGCTCCAACACGAGCTTGGAGGGCTTCAGTCCCAGCTCAAGGCAGCAAAGAAGCGGTTAAAGGAGGCAGTGGGCGTGTCACAGCAGACGACGCTTAACCCCTCCCTGTCTGCCGAACGAGAGGGAAGCACTTCCGAGATGGTATCGCTGAGAGCACAGGTGACCGCTATGCAAACATGATGTGGGCGTGTCCTCATGAAGGGGGGGGGGTGTAGCCACTGAAGGGTTCAACGTGACATGTCTGGGATAGTGCACGTGTGCATATTTGTGCATGTGGATATATGTATGTGCATTGGCACACACACACACATACATACACACACACACATGCATGTGTAATGCATATGCAGTGTTGTGTGTGTGTTGGACTAAAAATAGAGAGATAAAATTGGATACACTCTAGATTGGAATGTACATGTATTCATGTGGTGCACAAGGAACAATGAAACGAAACAAATGTGTAATGAATCTCATTAATTAAGTACACCCACACACACACCCCTTGGCTGGTGTTAATTGATAGTACCAGTTCCAAATTTAGTTACCACCATATGTGTAGTGAGTGGCCAGCCCTGTTATGCTCACTCTAGTTGGAGCACACCCAGCAGCAACTCCTGAACGAGTCCGATCTGAGAATGAAGGCGAATCAAGAAGCCAGCCGAACAAAACAGGGTATCTTGTTTGGATGTGTGTCCATACTACGTTCTTTCAAAACCCTCCCCTTCCCTTACCTTCCTTCTCTTCCCCGATTATGTGACCTCACTGTCTAGATTCCTATTATTTACGACCTCACTTCCTGCATTCTGACCCCTTCCCTGTACCTCATGCACACATAACACACATGCACACATACACACACATGCACACACACACACACACACACAAACATACACACACATAACACACACATGCACACACACACACACGCAAACATACACACACATGCACCTAAAATTACACAACAGAATATCTCAATCTTGAATCTCAGCTTTCACTCCTTCAATCAAAGGACGCCATCCACCAAAAGGTGCATCGTGTGATCCAGTCACATGACACCCACAATGACCTAAATTTTTATCACTCTTAGGAGACGCAGAAGATTATGAAAGCGAACAAGAAATTGAAAGACGAGCTCCTGGCCTTACAGGTACACAAATGTGGGCATGGCAGTACAGAGCTCCATGTGACACAAATACAAGACTTGCCTTATCAAAATGCATTACACAACATTGCATGACTATGGGATGTGCTGCAGTGATCATTCCCAGGTGACTTCATATTCCATTTTTATTGGCCTTGGGGGAGGAGGGATACTAATCTCTTAATCTCTGTGTTGTGGTATGATGTGCTGTGTTTGGGAACAATGCCCTCCCCCTACACACAACACACACAGGAACATGTAACCACCAACATGGTGGACAAAGAGGCCATGGATGGTTACAAGAAATCTCTAGAAGACAAGGTATGGTGTCTGTGTGTGTCCATGTCTTTATGTTGGATCAAAGAGCAGTGTGAAAGCTTTGGTATAAGAATAAATGTGCCATTGAAACTGTAAAAATAAAAAGAAGGGTTCTGCGATCATGTGCAAACAGTCTGAAGTGATCTGGGCTGTCCTACTGTGTGTGTGTGTGTGTGTGTGTGTGTGTGTGTGTGTGTGTGTGTGTGTGTGTGTGTGTGTGTGTGTGTGTGTGTGTGTGCGTGTGTGCGTGTCTGTGTGTGTGTGCGTGTCTGTGCGTGCGTGTGTGTGTGTGTGTGTGTGTGTGTAGTAGGTGTCTACATGCACATTCATAACAATGATGAATATAATGCCTGCCCCTCCCCCTCATTTGTCTTCATCAACACGTGATTTTAGTTACCTTACAGTAGGTTGGATAACTTGCTGCTTCTCTCACCCTCCCCCACCCTCCTACACAGACCAGACAAGAGTTGAACAAGAAGCTACAAGAACTAAACACACACTACGAGCAACAGGTAAATGATCACATGTGTGGGTGTGTGTGTGTGCGCGCGCTTCCGTATCCTCTGGCAAGAAAGTATCCTTTCACACACACACACACACACACACACATACACACACACACACACACACACACACACAGGCCCAGGCACAGGAAGCCATGGAGGAGATGCGTGCCAAGAGTGAGGGGGAGTGGAGGCAGAGGGTGGAGCTGGTGAGGGAGGAGCTCAGGAATAGCCTGAGTCAGGCACTGGCAGAGAAGGATGCTTCAACCACAGAGGCACGAAGATACAAGGTGACTGGTGATGGTGGTGGTAGGGGGGTGAGGCTGAAGAGCAACCAGCCAAAAAACAAAAAAAAACCAACACAACAAAATACAAAGTAAACAATGAAGGTTTGGACAAAATGCTACCTCAGTGTTGAGTACAATTGCCCTGTCTGAACTTTTCCTACTGTAAGATAATACATGTACTTCTGTGTGTCAATGGTTGCATCATGCTACAAAAAGCTCATGTACATTTTCCTCCCCTCCTCCCCCTCCCTTTCCCCTCCACCAGGACTTATATGAGGCAGAATTGCACAGATCAGAGAAGCTGTCTTCAAAGCTGGCCAAGGCCAAAGAGGAAGTCATGGAGTCCAGAACACAACTAAGGCATGTCACTTATCTTCTCTCCGCATGCTGCTTCCAGCAACGCAGTCGTTCCATTATCAAATCCTGTGGGAATATGTCTGCACTTCAAAGGGGAAGGTGTTCTTTGTGTTGTCCTCTGCCTGCCATGCCTTGGCGTCTGCCATTGCAGGGTGGAGGGACCGGGGGAAAAATATCTCGCATGCCAAGATTTTTGTTACGTAGGACAAGGAGCCTCTGTAATGGAGGAATGCTCCCTTAGGACATGCCACCAATACCACTCCCATAGAGATATGGCTATGTTTAGGGCTGGACATGTTGTTTGTTTTGGCAACGCCAGAAGCTCAACACACTGCGCTTTGTTGGAATTATAACAAGACATGCGGATTCAGGTTGTCTGTGGCAACTACCACAACACCCGGCACCAATCTTCCATTTCTTTTTTGGAGTCTTGCAATTGTAACATGATCTATAATACCATACATGTGTAAGGGGAAACCATCGTACACATTCATTAAATACAACATTTGTTTTTCGATGGTCTATTTACTATTTGGGTCTCTTTTATGTGTATATTTGTGTGTTACATCTTCCATGCAGTCTTGAGAGGAACCGGACACAGCACCTCATGAGTGCCAGCCAGCCTACCCTGTGCTACCCCGCCAGCTACCTCCCTCCCACACAGCTCAGAGTCAGCAGCACAGTGAGAACCCCTCCCCTTCTATAATACGCTCATCACAATACCACACACACACACACACACACACACACAGGACTCAACAGGAGACCATCTCCTTAGCGCTGTTAGATTGGAATTGGATCGCTCCATCGCCAGGCACTTAGATCCATGTAAGAGTTTCTCATATTTAATATCTCCGTCTTCCTTGTTGCACTCGCGTGTTTGCATACTTGAGCTGTTTCTGTGGTTTTGCTGCGATTCGACAATAAACGGAACCCAATTATCGTTTTCCCACAGCTTTCACAGCAGACCACATGTCGGCAACCCGCTCACTGTACGCCCGAGGATCGGCCAGCCCGCTACTGCCTACAAAGTTGACACACTTAGACGCTATTAAGAGGAACTATCAGATTTAGCCTGGACGATTTTGTAATCATGGTCAATAAAACACTCGACACAAACGAATGTATAATATTTTTCTTTTCGCGACACACACAAGTAGCGGCACATACAGTCTGACATACAGATGAAACAAATGAGTGTTTCAAAGTGATTTGAAAGAAGGTAGTAGTAGATAAGATATACGCTATCTAGTGTAAAAAGCTCCGAGAGCAGCTGCTATTCCTAATCCAAGGACCACTGGTGCGAGCCAAATAGTCCCGTTACTTCTTGTCTCTAGGTTCGACTCTTTATGTGGCACTCTAATCGATTTCTAAAGGAGAAGCAAAAGAGATGGAGGAATTAAAAGGTGTCAAGTTTACATCATGTGAAATCCAAAAACATTCCACAGAACCGCGTCTCCACCGTGGACGCTAACAAGGTGCCCTTGCTATACATTCTACCCACAGTAGGTTGTGTTAAACATGAATACACTTACCCATCCTCCATGCCCTTCGATGTAGGCCTGGCATTTGTTATGAATGAATGTTCTCTCCCATCCTAGAAGGCTTTCGACCTTGCACTCTTGTCCCAGCTGGATCAGATGCGATGCTAGGAGACCAGTGAAAGTCATCAGCGAGACAATGCGACCCACGCTAATATCGGGGTATCCAAGGCTATTTTCCGCTACTAAACAGTAAGTGCTGTAGAACTGTTCGTCGGAAAGGTCCAGCGTACTACAGAGCGGGCGCATTTCGGAACCGTAATCTTTTAGCATAGTCCCTGACATGGTCTTCAAAGCCTCCAGAGCCTTAGCCAACTCGTCGCATTTCGAGGTCGAGTATTTACTACTACTGCTGCTGTACTCTACACCCTCTTCTTTTAGCACGAAGAGCAGCAATTCCAGCGTTACAACGTTAACACCGTTGCTAAACTCGGTGATGTCGTTTCTGCTGCGCCTTTTCGCAGGCAAAGAAGTCTTCGCGTCGTAGTTATTCACGGGTACAACACTGGCCATTCCAGTAAATATCGCTGAGAACTAATACTATAAGTTGCTAAGACAACTCTCACCTTTCAAATTTATAAGGCTGTACGCACGTGCTTCAGAATTATTAACGTTAGAAATAGAATTTTCTAGCTCACAGTTTAAGTTTTCACAATTGTAAATTAACCTGTTCTTTTACAAGCAAGCGTTGTGCAGCCATATTGCACTGTTCACAAACGAATCTGCATCACTTGCTACGTTGGAGATTGGGTGCGAGTCATTTGGATAGACCAGAAGCCTAAAGAGAGAGAGAGAGAGAGAGAGAGAGAGAGAGGGAGAGGGAGAGGGAGAGGGAGAGAGGGGAGAGGGAGGGAGGGAGAGAGAGAGAGAGAAATGAGACTTGGTGTGCAATAATTTGAACACCACAAAAAGACACTCAGAACAAACTCATCAGCAATTGTCAGATTTCATTATTCAAACGCAACCTGCCATGCTGCCACGGAAACACCATCATCACATCTATACAGTACAGTGATGGCTGAATATTAGTTGCGGTAGCTAAAATACACAATGCTGCACACTAGTGCATTCTACATGTGCCTCTGTGTATGTCCATGTGAGTGTGCTTGTCGTACCGTATGGGCCAACTAATTTGGAATGGTGCATTTTGTAGCAGTCGTCATGGGAACATGACTCCATATGGAAGTACCTGTGTAGTTCATCTACATCCTCCCATCCTTAAAACTGCTATAACTAAGCTGGAACACTGATCCAAAATCAGTGTTCCAAAATTTCTAAATAGTTGGCCCTACAGTATGATACCCAGGTTCACCCTCTACCACAATTACCCACACCCCCATCTCTGAGGCTCACCTCTGAATGACTACCACACCTGACATCTCAAACCCATCCAGCTGGGTCTCACGTCCCAGTGCCTTGGAGAGTGGGGTAGAAGTTGCCGCCCCCTGTGTGGGGGGCACACGCATGTTCCTCCGCCCCAATGCAGATAAGGACTGGGGACTTGATTCTAATAGAGGGAGGGAGGCAGAAGGGATGGAGAGGAGGTGTGAGAGGGAGTACAGAGGAAGATGAGGGAGGGAATGAGGGATGAGTTGAGGGAGGGAGGGAGGAGATGAGGGAGGGAGGTAGGTGAGGGTCGCTGGGAGGGAGGTGGGATGGCTGTTTCGGAGTTGCTTTTTGGTGGCTTTGTGTTCGTTTTATTCCTTTTCTTTTTCTTTCTTTTTTCGATCTTTACCTCCTCCGATGTCTCGTTCCTTGACCTTTCAAAAAGCAGGTTTTGCAGGGGGGAAGGGCAATTATGACAATCCTAGACAAGGATATGCCAAGGGGAAAGCCTGGACAAAGCGACTAGGAGCCAGACATCTGGCTCCAGAAGTGTGGTTGTTTAATTAGTAGCCTGAAGACTCACACAAGGTGACTTAAGATGACTTGTTTGATTAGAGTCCATTGTACAGCAGTTAGCCTTAGGGCCCTCCCAACCAATGGTACCAGGGTTCTAAAACAGGTCTTCCCAAGCTTAAATCAGTGCCAGGATGTTGGAGCAAGTTCCAATTGGGACAGTGGAGAGAGAGTAAACAGCCAAATATAGGGATTGCCCCAAATTATATTAAGCATATTACCTAACCATGCATGTATAATTCCCAATTATTTGCAGAGGTACTTTTTTTTTTGCAGTGATTTTAGGTTTGTTTTCTTTTGCTAGTAACATTTTTTTGCTGATTGAGAAAATTATTTAGTAACTTATTTTTTCAAACTGGTTTGACAGTTCAATATGTACTTTCAGTCAGAACCACAAACATATCAAGAAGTAGTAACCTTATGGTCATTGTGCTTGTAGTCACATGGCCACTCCCACTTAGCCACACCCACAAGCACGTGAACCCTCCTGTTCCCCCTTGTATTACTGACCTGGTCTGCTAGCACTATAGGAGATACAGCAAGCATCTTGGAGTAGTCCTCAGATGATGGCAGCCTTTTTGAGTCATAGTCCAGCCCCGCCTCCACATAGTTCCTTGGGAGCAAGGGGGGGGGGGGGGGGGGGGGGAAGAGGGAAGGGGGAGGGGCACATGAAAGTATTTGAGA